>JAJQOW010000015.1:3954808-4157308 GCA_037975125.1 Latrodectus hesperus | reverse complement strand
AATTGATATGCTTTCTTATCAACTACCAATCTTAAAAACTAGAAAAAGGGGTGTTCTTAAATCAGTTTAAATAAATAGGTTCACTAGTTACATAACGGATATTAATCTTAACTATTATTTGCCTTTTTGAGCAATATAATGTCAAAATTTTGCTGCACTCAATTAGAAAACTTTCAAACTTTAAAGAATTTATTTTAACAAATACTTTGCACAATGTTTGTAGTTATATGGTTTAAAATTTTATACATTTAAATATTTTAACTTTTTGCATATTCTTTTAATTAAATTTATATTGATATATGAATTTTTTATATTTTTATTATATTTTTATGTAAAGCAATTATTGTTGACAAGTATAAGCCTATAAACTTTATAAATCAGCATAAGCGTGAATATAATTATTTCTCTGTAACCCTTTAAAATATGTGTTAATAATTGTTTCACACTTTAAAGCCTGGTTTTTTAAAAAAAATTGAATTTATATGGAAAAATCAATTTTTGTTATTGAATTGAAACACTGGTTTAATTCAAACTTATTACGAAAGTAAACTCCTTTTAAAATATCAAAGAATTATTCAATTTTTAGGCATTATGGCTTCTTCTCAGTGAACTCTAAATTTGTTTTTTCTGTATTTCTGTTCTGTTTTATAATTTCGAAAGAATTTACGCATTAAAACGATACCCAATAGAATAAAATTTTAAAATATCAATCAAAAAATTTCGAAATAACTATATTGCTTAACACATCTGCTAGAACAAGTGACACAGAATTTTAATATTGCTCTTTATCACATGTTTTTCTAAAAATCCAACCATATTTGTACATGAAGTATCATATAAGACACAATTAGATGATGCATAATAACAAACTACAACTTCCTCAGTCTAAAAAATTTCGAAAAATATGTACATTAAAGGAATAATACTTACTTCAGTGTCCTACAGGTGACAGATATATTATCAAACGAATTTTATTTTGACAATTATTAGTATTTACAAAACTATTCGACTACCGAAATGGCAACATATGTGGTATTGTTTGTTATTTTTCAAGAAACAACGTCTATTACTTAGTTGATAATGAATGATAAAAGTGCACCCATAGCATTTATTCCACAATTCTACTGTTATATATTTTAAAATTTATATGGGTTATTTAATGAATTTATAAAAGATAAATTCAATAATCAGACGTATTTGATATCGGAAAACTGAACAATGTATTTGGCAGAAAGATTTCTATGCTTCAGCTTGATGCGTTTGGGACTTTACTGGTTTAGGATAAACTGTAGAAACATGTATTTTTTATTCCCTTTTTTACTATAAATTAACTAAAAATACACTATTACATAACTCCTATTTACTACCTATTTCAATTATAAGTTAATTACAAATCTAATTCCATTTGTAATTAAAGTATAGATCATTCATATAATTCACTGATGTCAAAGTCATAATGAATTTTCCAATTAAACTGTAAAAAAAAACGGAAGAAATACAGTAAAAATCACTGTTATTTTAATAGTTGTCATAGGAACACTAATGATTACAGTAAATTGTATTGTAAAATTCAGCCGCAGAAATCCGTTTGCTATTGGGCATGCGCATTGAATTGGCGGGATAATTCTTTTGTTCCTGCGACAAATGAATCAAATTAAAGCCGGTTAAGGGGTTAATTTCCCCATTTATTTGCCCGTGTTTTCGCTTAGTGAAGTAGGTGATATTTTGAGATTAGTTGTTCCTTTAGTTGAATTTTTATTGAAATTTAATCACCAAATATAAGGTAACGTATACTTTTCATATTGTTTATTATGCAAGTTGTTAGCTAACTTTGATTTATATAAATTCTTATAAATTTGACTGAACATTTCAAAAAATTCTAAGCTGAATTTACAAATGATCATATTCACTAGTATTAATTCAGTGTCAATATTTTTTACTTACTATTTTTATTAATATTTAAAATATTTACAGTAGTTTGGTAACATAATTGATTAGTATTTTAATTATCAAATTTTTGACGAAATTAGAGTTGTATTTAAGTGCTTCCATTATTATAAAATTGCTTAGCTATATTTCTTTCGAAATTAAAATTGAATAATCATCTATTCGTTTATATTCTTTTAAATATATATTATTAAATATATTAACGGAATTTCTATTTTATTTCGTTGTTGAAACTTCCTGATTTTTCTTTCATTGTAAAATGATATAATTTATTGTATATTAACAAAATATAACATATTTTAATATATTTTTTAATAATATTTTGATTAGAATTTTATTAAAAAAATGTTTATTTTTTTAATACAGATAGTTAAATTGCATTCTAATTATGATCAGTAATTCAATTCCATTTTGTAACATGCATTAAAGTAATCATTTTTTAGGCATAAATGTTTGTATATTCTTTCAATAAAATAATATTACAAATAATGATATTTATTAGAATAAATGGTCTTGCGTTTAGAATTTGCATGAAATGTAAAAATGCATTTCAATGAAAAATGTAATGCTTTTTTAAAATCATTATTTTATAACAAATATATAAGAATATAAAATATATAAAAATCCTTTTTTAAATACATATTAGGAAGTACTATTCAAATTAAGGTCACACACACATTTATTTAGAAAATGTAAAGTTTATTATTTTATAACCATGATTAATTTTTTAAAATTTATTTTACTAATTAGAACATTAATTAAAAGCCTGTTTGAGAAATCTTGTTGATTGTTTGATATTTATAAAACAAAATTTCAGGCAACACATTTTTTTGTAAAAAATTACATTATTACTGCAAATTTTGCTTTATTTTATTAAAAAATTGCAAAATTTGTAGTGCTATTTATGATTTATTTACATGTTAGTGAAGGAATCTGAAATTCATAAAAAGAAAAGCTAATTTAAAATTATAATTAAGAAACAAATACATGAGTGAAAACTTTGTAATTTGTTCTTGCTTAACATATTTAAAATATATTGTGCTCAAGATTTTTCTAATACTACTGTGCACATTAAATACTACCTTCCAATATGGTCACACTTTTTAAAAAATTTTTTAAATATATCTTTGTTTTGGGAAAATAAGAATTTATGAAGAAAGTGTTTGATTTGTAAAGGAAATTTTAAAAATAGAATAATCACAAATAACTTTTAGTAGTAAGACTATTCAGAGTAAAGCCTCTTCATATCAACTTCAGCCATATTTGAAAGCTGGAATAGGTATTGGGAGAGAGAGAGAGTTTTTATAAGCACGTGTATTTTTAAAAGTTTTCTATTTTTTCTTCATTGTGATGTCCGACAAGAAGCCAAAATGCAGTGTGTTTTTTGATGTTATAATTGAAGAGGCTGTAAAACTAATATGAGACTTTTCCATTTCAAAGAAAAGATAGTAACACACCTAGTGATATTTCCACATTAAAAGAAAGATAGCATTGCTTATTTTTAAAGCAAAGCATTTTGGATCATTTCAAGTGTTTAACTGCTGTAGATTTAAATGAAAGACTCAAGTTTGCATCAGCTAACAAAATTAAAAGAATTGTTAATTTCTTAAAAACTTCTCCTCCTGGAGGTTGTAAAATACAATCTTTAACTATTGAAGAATTGGATGGAAAAGAGGATGTTGGAGCGTGTATTGTTCTTCTATCTGCATATTTTGGAGAAGACTTGAAAAAATATTTAGAAGTATTGCAGTAAAGTATTCAAAACTTTATTTTAAAAAATTACTGCTTAGCAAATTATAAATAAGAAATTTGGAAATGAATATAAAAATTAATCATAAATAAATTTATCAGGAATTTGTTTATTGGTTTTAGATTTCCATATCTTCTCAGGATGCAGTAGATATTATAGACATTCCTTGCACACCATTTGTATTAATTTGTGGTATGTATTATTTATATATATATTTCATAAGGTTTAAAATGTTTTAACTCAAAAGCAAAAATTTGTTGTTACATTTATTGACCTCTTCAAATACTGTTTACTCTAGTAGCATTCTATTTAAAATAAATATATGAATATATAAAATTCTAAGAAAATCTAAATAATTTGTTTTAGTTAAATATTTTTTTATACAATTTCAATTGTATTCTCCTTTATTTATCTTTAAGATCAGAGATTTTATCAACTTCATAAGAAGTGAGACCTTCATTACCAAAAATTCTTATCATGAAATTGCTAAAATCCCTTGAAATAATTTTTATCATCAAAATGATTGTGATTGCATGAATGTAACAACCACTTGGTAACTATTAAAAGAAGTATATTTTAGGGAAATTCAATCAGTTATATATATGAAACAATAAAAAGTTCTAATTATTTTATTGAATTATTAAACAACTTTTTCTCTGAAATATTCATCTCTTGAAATTTCAAATTAGTTATTCATGTGTCTGATTTCTATTTTTTTTCAGGTGCTTAAAACTTTTGTTCAACTTTGATCCCTCGCGGGGAATGAAATTTAAAAAATATGTCAAGGATGGAATCCAAGCACGTGTTTTTGTCACTTTTAAATAATTTATCCAACTTTAAATGGCTATAATTATTAAAATGTAAATAAAAAAATTCCTTTCAATTATGTGTGTATTGTCAACTATATTGCTTTTTTTTATCAGAATCTTTATTTGCTTTTATTATAATGGAAAAATCAATTACTTTAAACAATATCAAAGAGAAAACTTTTATTGTCTTTACAGTATAATTAAAATACTATATCATTAAATAATTTTCCTTTGGTAATTTTAGTAAAATGGACTGTTTTGTAAGGTTTCTTTTTATCTTAAATCTCTCTCTGTAGAATCACAGATGTATCAAAAATCAATTTTATGCTTAGCTTTGTATCGTATTCAATATAACTGTTATTTCTTAATTTTTTTAAAAAAATATGTAATAAAAAAATTTCAAACTTCTGTTAAAGTTACGATAGTGAGGTAAGAAAGTTAAACAATCTCGTTAGGTATTGAAAGTTAAATTATTGATCACAAAATGTTCTAAAAAATGATATCTTCTGCAATATAACATAAGTTATGTTTTTGCGCTTTGTATATTGTATAAAAAAATTGCTTAATAATAGTTGTCCCATAATTAGGAAATTAGCTATTGTGTATTCAAAATTGATTTATACTCTACTGTTGTCTTTACAAAACATGCTGATAGCTGTAAATAGCTATTGCAATAGGTTTAGTAGAATATGCAGCAAAATGCATAGTAAAATGTGCTGTAAAAATAACAATAAAAGTGCTGTAAAAATAACAATAAAAAGTTCTGTAAAAATTACAGTAAAAAGTTCTGTAAAAATTACAGTGAAAAGCGCTGTAAAAATTACAGTAAAAAGAACTATAAAAGTTTTACGAATATGCTGTAAAATTTACAGCAAATTACTGGCGCCCAAAACGCCAGCACATTTTACTGTAAAATTAGTGCTTTTTTTTAGAGTGTAGGTACTAATATTAAAAATTAAATGGAAGCTCGTAGTTTTTTTAACAATGTGCAATGCATCTTTGTCCAAAATGATTTGAGGTAAAACCAGTACAAATTATTACCATTATTTTATATAAATTCAATTTTTACTCTAAAAAGCACAATACTTCAATTAAGTCTATATTTGAAACCAGTTCTAGCCCATAACTAGACATAGTTGATCAAAAATGCATAATTTTTTATGGAATGTGAAGCCATATTTTTAAATACTACATTAATAAAATTTGTGAGATGGGATTTTAATAAATTTCTTGAACACATCGGAAGTGTTTTGAATGAATTTAATTTTCAGCAAAGATTAAAAATATTAAATTAAATGCATATTTTGAATTTAATATTAGTAATTTTAAAGAAGAAATAAACATATCAAGTTTGAAATATTTTTAACTTAATGCATGTTTTAAAAAAAATATATCCATTAGATAACACTTATTTCTTTCTTTCCCTCATAGTTGAATAGCCTCAGTTTTATTTTGTTTGAATAAATGTTTTTTTTTTATTTTTTGTACGCGAATTCAATCAAATGTCCCGTTACAAACGCAATTTTAAATGGTTAGCAATATGAAAGGCATTATGGGGATGCTCTCAGAAAAATTTAGAAAATAAAAGAAATGGAAAAAAATCTGGATATTTTCAAATTACAATAAAATGTATTTTCAATTTCTTCAAAACTTAGTCATAAAAAGAGAAACACATTAGCAGTTTTTATTAATATTAAATAAATAGCACTAACTTAAAAAAGAATTTTTAAAAATAAAATAAAGTATGATAAAATATATGTAAAGAGAAAATTATAAACCCTAAAATAAAATTAATAATTCCAGTTACTTTTACAAGAAATGTAAGAAGTATATTAAATTTTAAAGTAACGAAATGCTTACGATGTAATCATTCGAATTTTCTACTTAAAATTACAGATATTTTGATAGTTTACGAAATAAAAGAGAACATACACAGTACTGTAATATTCTCAAAGATGTACTCAATCTGTACTTATTCAATTATTTCATTTAATTAATTTCCTGAAGGGAGAGAATCTTAAATTTCCACCACATTTTCAGTTGGTTTGTTTAGTTTATCAACATTTTAGAAGCCATTTTTTTAGTCTTCGGATTGCAATTGAATCCGAAGCTTCGATTTATAATTTCTTTCTAGTTTCAATGAATATCTGCACCGGGTTTGAACTGTACTCACGAATTATTTAACCAGAAATCAAATCTCTATTACTTCGGCAGCAACACTGGTGATTTTAACAATCATTGAAATATGCTTCATGTTTGTATCTTAATGTGTGAAATATTTTAAGAAACTTAAAAAAAAAAAAAAAAAAAACAGAGTAGAATGAATAAATTAGCGCTGATTTTTTTCAGATAAAGAAACTAATTATTTTTAGTATTTTTAATTAAATAAATGTAAACTGTTCCTATGAAACCCATTTAACAAACATGAAATGATGCTAAAATTTTGTTTTATATATTTTCCTTGAATTAATTTGTTATTGACTGTTAATATCTTTGATAAAATTCCATAGTTGAAATCGGACACCTTATAAATTCTAAAATCAGAGGCAATGTCTAAATCGTCAACTATTTAATGATATAAGGCGTTTCTGCAGAAACCAAATCAATTAATAGAAAAATGTCTTTTTTCTAAATATGTATTTATGATGTTGTTTTTATGTAATTAATTAAATTAATTATTAAAGAGCATTTAATAAATGTAAATATCGGATTGTAATCAATATTGCTTTAATATTATGTTATAAGTATAATTAAAGTAACTGTAAGTATAATTAAATCAACAATTATTATGAGATTATTTTGAGATTTACTATTCAATAAATTAAATAACCATTTATTAAATCAATATTTATTACTCTGTAAATTGTAATGAAATCACTTTTAGTGAATTGCTATTTCAAAATATCACGTTGGTTAAATCTCAGATTTATGCATATTCTATGCATATGTTTTGTTTCTTATTCAACAAACTCAAAATTTAGATCTGAAAGGTAAAATGTATATTTTTGATATGTTATTTTGAGTTTTTAAAATATTTTCGAGTATGTTATTTTATTCCTCTGGAACATTTTTTTAAAGTATTCATTAATAAAAAATTAAGAATTTCATGAACTCCTTTAAATTAAAATTTTTTTGTTATTTGTATTTTTGTTATTATTTTTGTAAATACACGAAATTACGCATTCTTACGCATGAGAAATACTCACTTCTTTGTAAATACATGAAATTAACTTTGCTAGTTCATCCATTAATCTATAACTTGGTACAAATACTTTCTTCTAAGAATCATGAAATGGAACTGTATCCCCCAGACTTAACACAGAAATTGTCGGATTGACACTCTACCTGATTATTATCATTTTTTTAAATAATAATTCAAGTTGTGAATGGGAACAGTTTTTTTTCTAATATTAAATTTTTTATGTCGTAAGAAATGTTTTTTTTATTTACTTTTTATTATTGGGGTCACTTTCAATAAGTATTATTTATGCCATTCTGTACAGTATTTTGTGATTTAAAGCAGAGAGTGTGTGTTTTAAAATGACAAACAGTTGTGTGTTACTGTAACTTAATGAACTATTCATTACAGGAACAAGAATTATAATATTTTCTGATGTTCAAGATTAAACGAGATAAAAATCACGGTTTCACAATTATTTTTAGCGATTGGAATCGTTTTTATATAATAATTAGAAAAATAATATGTACAAATAAAATATGCATTTTTTTTCTTATACTTGATTTTTGTGCTCCCTTTTGTGATTTGCTTTTTATATTACTAATTTAGTTGCAATATATAGATTGTAACAAATATTACCAATAGCTTGCTGTAGTATTTTTGAATTTGTAAATGAAATTTTTGTTTTATTCCCAAATGAATCAAAACATGTCAAAACAGACTCAATAATATTAATATTTGTTATCTGTGGATTATAAATATTAATACTGAATTCTTGTGTTTCAGAGTTAGATGTGATAATGTGAGAGTATTTCGTGTTAGTTTTACTACAGAAAATTAAATTTAAAAATTATAATCGTGCATTCAAAGCATTATCTTTATTTAAAATAAGTTGTTTTTCTATGTTTATATTTGAGTTATATTATTATCATATTAAATATGAGATTCGTTTTTATTCCCTGTATTATATAACATACACAATTTAATACAATATCAATAATATGATTCATTAGTTATAAGCTGTCCGTCGCTTCATTTGTATTAGCCAATTTATGATTAATAAACGTGTATGATTTTCATACATACATTTGATAGGTTTCTTTTTCTAACGTATTGTGCTATAAAAATATAGAATTAATAATACATGAAGCAGTAATAATGTTTTGATCCCTTCTTTATGAGGATAAGCCAGAATTATTTATCCTTTTCAAAAAGAATAAGCGGAAAATTAATTGCATTTAAAAATAGTATATTGCTTACAGATTACATTTTGGCTTCATAAGTTATATCCAACTAATAAATATTTTAAAATACATACCACATTCACCTCAGTCATACCCAAAGAAACCATTCAAGACTGCTCGCAACAAGCTTTTCACAGAATATAAAAGATATCCTTTGGGACCATGTCATGTTATTTAAAATATACATACATAAAAAAAAGTTCAAGATGTATTTTTGGACAATGAAATGAATGAATTTACTATTAAAGATGCACCCACAAAGACTGTTTTTGATGGCGAAGTTGCAGCAATAAGGACGACTCTACAGATTTTTAATGCCCAACCATCTCCTTTTGATCGGGCTGCCATCTTCTCTGACTCTCAAGCGGCAATCCTAGCAATAGCTAACTGCTGTCAGGCCCCTGATTCTGCTACTATCCAACAGTGCCGTTCCCTTTTTGGAGTCTCCAGGAAAGGGGAAAATTTATTGTCCTACATTGGATACCATCACACTGTGGCATCCCTGGAAACGAAGCCGCAGACAGGTTGGCCAAAAAGGGATGCACTATCATGCAAACCCACTACGAGGCAGTTTGCTGTAGATCAGCCGCCTCAAAAATTAAACTTGCCGTAAAAAACTCACATGCTTCCAACTGAGAAGGAAGTATAAGAAATAAAGCCAGGAGCACAGCTATCCGTAGTCTTCCGGACTACCCTAGGCACAGAGCTGTTGCTGCGTTTCGTCTGACAACAATGCCCGACTGACAACAATGCACATCTCTACAATCTCAAGATTGCCAACCTGCCTCCTTTGCAGCGGCCATCAGGCGATGACTGCAGACCACCTCCCGCTATGTCCCGCTTTTAAGAAAAATTGCATCTACTCCCGGTATTGGGAGGCCAGAGAACTTCCCTTAGGCCATAACTCTGTACATATTTTCTGTCTTCTTGTTTACTCTTTATTTTGTATTTTTCTCTGTATCCACTTTCCTGGCGATAGAACTGTGTTCGCTTTCGCCAGCAGCATTTGAAATAAAAAAAACTATTAAAGATGCCATAAAATTGTTCCAAAAGATTTATAGAATTATTTCTATAAATAAATACTGATATGGTTTTGGCTTTATCTAGTAACTAAATTTCATATTTTGTCTCGAATTATAAAATTCACTGTCTGCTTTAATATAGTGTACATAATAGATGTTTGGGCATGAGTTTTACAAGAATAGTATGCAAAATGTTACCGATATTTAAAAATTCTTATTCTTGCTCACCAGAGAAAAATAGTTAAATGTCTATGAAAATGTGAATGCTAACGATATTTTTCATTTCTTAACACATTTGGCAAAAATAATAATTTCTTCACACAAGAAAAAATGATATTATTACAGTTGGTTAACTGAACTAATATAACAACTAAATTTAACTTATTTGCTCCGTAACTAACATAAAATATTGTTAAATATGAATCTATATGTACTTGTACACATGTTAAAGTGAGATATATATTTAAGATATACTAGAAATCGCAATTATATACATAATTAAAAATAATAAAATTAAATTTAAACAATTTTAATGTTTTTACGATATTTTGAAAAAGTAAGTTACATTATTGCACATTATAAAATTATTGTCCGCTATATATGAAAAGTTCACCAGGAAAGCAAATATGCAGTGGATGAGTAAAAAATATTTAATGTTGCTGTTTTGTTTACAAATATTGCAATTATTAATTTAGAATTCTATGAATGAAATTTTTAAAAATTTAGATCATCCTTGCCGATTTAAACTAACGATAAAGTGGATGTTTGTCTAGTCTCTTTCATTTTGCTATTTCTTCTATTCCATTGACAACATGTTAAAGTTTTTAATCAATGGAAAACGGCTTCTTAAACCGATGCTTTGATCTTTATATGAGAAATCATTTTGTTAACAAAATGAACTTCGACACTATTCTCAGACATTCGATGGTGAACTTCGCCTTGTTTGCTGCGTCGACGACGTCGGATTTATAGCTCCTTCTCAATACCATGTAACGCAGATTAAACGTTACCTGACGCCATAAACCCAATAAGAATTTTAATAAAGTGGCATCATAATCTCTTCTGAAACGAAAGAAATAACCACTGGAATATTGGCGAACCACCATTGATGAACTTTGCGACTTTTTTCATCGCCAAGCAATTCTAACGCTGTTGCTACTTAAAAAAAGCCTATATATTACACAAAAATGGCGTAAAACATGAGAAAAATTAAATCTAGCAACAACAACAAAAAATCCAAAGACAACAGCAAAAATTCAATTTGTTAACAATAAAAGGAAAACCGGTAACGCGCTGTAGTTAAAACAAAGGACGGCAGATTTAGCGAAAAATCTCATGGGAATTTGTGGTTGGGTATATCATATTTATACCCAACCATGTTATGTTTTACATTTATAATATAAACTTAACAGCTTTTAGCAGCAATGCTACCTACTA
This sequence comes from Latrodectus hesperus, assembly GCA_037975125.1. NCBI lineage: Eukaryota > Metazoa > Arthropoda > Arachnida > Araneae > Theridiidae > Latrodectus > Latrodectus hesperus. The sequence goes on along the minus strand of JAJQOW010000015.1, from coordinate 4,145,921 downwards.
TGGAGGTGTCTAAATAAACAATTAATAAGTCAAAGATAAATATGATCATAAGCAGGATTGGATATTTTATTCTAATATATTTTAATTCATTACTTTCTATTTACGTAGGTTAATCTTTTCCAACAAAAATTCATGATATTGTGGGAAGATAAATGAAAAATAGAATTTTTTTGTTTTTGTATATATTTTTGTATGGTTAATACTCACGTTTATATTGTACTTCACTGAATTTTTCTGTATATTCTGCGCATTTTATTTCTTGTTATTTTATTTTTAGATTTTAAATCAATGTAAACTCATTTCTCGTGTGTATGCTGTATATGTGAACAAAAATGAGAAGCATTGGACAACTATCATTAATAGTATTAGTTCTTGATTGAATTAAGAAAAGCATTTATAAGTTGTACAACCAAAATTCGAAATATTAATTATAAATTGCTCTTTATCAAGAAATGTAGTTTCCTCTGTTGTAGTTATAATGTTTCAACAAATTTATGATTCAAATTATTTTACACAGAAATATTGTTCTTTTATTTTCAAATCAAAATATTGATCGTTCTACTGCATCTTGAAAAAGCAATGTTAATTTTATTGAAATATTAATGTTAATTGTGTTTGTTGTTAATTTTAACATTGGACAACCATCATTAATAGTAATAGTTCTTCATTGAACTAAGAAAAGCATTTATTAGTTGTACAACCAATATTCGAATTATTAATTATAAAATGCTCTTTATCAAGAAATGTAGTTTCCTCTATGTTGTAGTTAAAATGTTTCAACAGATTTATGATTCAAAATATTTTCCGTAGAAATAGTGTTCTTTTAATTTTCGAACCCATAATATTGATGGCTTCTATTGCATCTTGAAATATCAATGCTAATTTTGTGAATTATATAGCAGTAAAATATTTTATCAGAATTGTGTTGTTTGTAATTTTTAAGAATTACAGCAGGTTTAGGAATTTTCTTAAAAAGAAGTCAATTGGTCTGGAAATGCATAGTTCGACATTTTTAATGCATCTAACAAATGCAACTACACATTTTGGACATCGTCAAGAAAAAAATCTGTAACGGCGTATCTGTTATTGTTTAGCGTTGCATGACACAGGTTATAATTTTCCTTTCTTGCATAATCGTATAATACAATGCTCTAAAATAATCAAATAAAAAGAAAAAAGTCATGTGTGTTGATATTGCTATTTCAATAGTAAAGTGATGAATGTAATAGGTTTGCATCCGCTACTAATGCTGATTAGCTTTTTTTTTCGTTTGAATCAATTGAAATGTAAACACTTACTTTCGAGACACAATTATTTTAATAAACATAGGAGTTCTCATAAATGATTCATTTAAAACATTTGCTAATCCACCTCCAAATACTTACATTCATGTAATACATAAACATATGTTGACAATTGCAATTTTTTAGTTTATAAATCCTAAAGTTTTCATTTTTCTGAAACGAATGAAAAAAATCTAAATTTTTATTCCATGTTTCTTTTTTCAACACTAGTTCAAATGAAAGGAAATAATATTTCAAACCGAGTGTTACCATTTTATTAAAACGTAGTCAGAAATTCTAATTTTATATTTAATTTTCAACTGGAATTAGGGTTATAATATTTTATTTTTAAAACGCCAACATTATATTTGCAATTTAACTATTCTGTTGTGTGTTTTGTCCCTTTGTTTAGTGCGAAACTAACACTCTCTAATTTTATGTTAGGTGAAAATATTACTTCTTTGATAATAATGGCATTATAATAATATATAATAATAACATCCCTTTTTGAGTAATAATTTCATACTTTAAGGGAAGAACTATTTTGAAAAATGTTAATTGATATTTATAGCCGCCAGCCCTGTCTAGTGGTCAGAGACCCTGACTACGGATAGGGAGGTCCTGGGTTCGAATTCCAGTTCGGGCATGGATGTATTATCTCTCTGTATCTATCCTGTCTTTGTCCTTTCATTGTATGAATGGGTTGTGAATGGTTGCATACCCTATAAATGGGTCCCTATGACATGTGTGTACTGAAGAAATCGGACTCCACACCAAAATAGGGTTCAGTTGAAAAATTGGAGCAGCGCACCCCATATTGCCAGCCTAGCTGGCATACGACAACAACAACAATTGATATTTATTTTCTTCTGTTTTAAATATATTTATAAATTTAAACTTAGAACAAAAGTAGCCAGCAATTATTAAATGGTTATAATTTTAAGAGAGAAAATGGATAATTGATGCATTATATATATATATATATATATATATATATATATATATATATATATATATATATATATATATATATATATATATATATATTATATACACACTTATACCGTATTCCAGATGATTGCAATGATGAACGTTAGTTAAAAGATTGGCATTATTTTATGCAAGGATTATTGAGCATGCGTTTAAATTTGAAATGGATATTTTCAGTGGTTCGGGCACACTTTTACCTGTAGATTCAGATGGCTTATCATGTCTGCAATTTATAAATATAGAACTTTATAAGTGCGTAAAAGGGATTGTTGTTGTCGTGTGTCAGCCAGGCTGGCAATATAGGGTGCGCTGCTCCACTTTTCCAACTGAACCATTTTTAGGTGTGGAGTCCGACTTCCTCAGTACACACATGCCATAGGGACCCGTTTATAGGGTAGGCAATCATTCACAACCCATTCATACAATGAAAGGACAAAGACAAGATAGATAGAGAGAGAAAGTACATCCATGCCCGAACCGGGATTCAAACCCAGGACCTCCCTATCGGCAGTCAGACACGCTGACCACAAGACAAGTTGAGTGGCGCAAAAAGGATTAAATTTATGATTTCACACTGTAGATACTCGCATGAATGTATGCATTTATATTTATTTGTTTCATTTTTAATAACTCAAAATTACTTGATTGCTAATTTCTTTCGGGGTGTGGCAACTCAGCCACAGTAAATCCCTAATGGGGAATGAGAAGCGCATCTTCCCTATCCGATGGGGAATCTAGCCAGTTGCTATTTGGATGCGGTCGAATGAGGACCGTATTGGCACCAGTGTATCACGGTGTGGAACTCATTTTATGGAATATAATTATGAAAATTGTTATTTGTTAATTGTTATTGTTAAAATAAAAATATTAAAGGCAATAGGACTTATTAATGAAAGGAAACAAACACACAATGGCAACGCAACATCTCGGTAACGCAACATCTTGGTGACCCGGACGTGATGGTTTGAATTATTTTGAAGGAGCGTTCACGGCACTAGAGAGCTGAGATTTGAGGTAGGCCCATTTTTCCCTTATTAGAATTTAATATTTTAAGATAATGGATTTAGAACGGTTAAAAGAAAAACGTAAAATTTTAAGAGCTTCACTTACGAAGCATTTAAATAAAATCGAAACTACATTGGTTAAGGAAATTTCAAATGAATATTCTAATGAAACAAAACTTGAGGAGCTTTGCAGTTTAAAATCTCAACTCGTAGAAAAATTGAATGATTTAACTAGGGCCGATGAGGAAATACAATTAAAAATTGAAATAAAAGATTTTTCGAATGAGATTATTACGAGCGAAGAATATAAGGATAAAGGTATAGCAGCGAAATCGAAAATCGAAAGGCAGTTAGAAACTATACGCTATAAACCGCCAAGCGAAATAAATGCAAGCAGAACAAGCGATCAAATTACAGGTGATAATAATGATTCGATGCAATTCGCGCAAATGTATAATTATCCCTTTAGAACTGAAACAAAAAATGTAAAACTTCCAAAATTGAACATACAAACATTTTATGGAGATTGTAGTCAATTTTTAGATTTTTGGAATTCCTATGAAGTCGCGATACACAATAATCCTTCTCTCACAAAAACTGAAAAATTTACATATTTAAAATCTTATCTTGGAGGAGTTGCGCTAAGTGCAGTTAAAGGATTTTCCCTCACAGACCAAAATTACGATGCGTCAATACAATTAATAAAGGATAGATTCGGTCGAACAGATATAATTATGTCAGCACATATGCACAAACTTTTAGTAATAGAACCAGTCAAGTCTTGCTCTAATATTATTGGCTTACGAAAAATGTATGACTCCATTGAAGTACAAATAAGGTCCTTGCAATCCTTGGGAATAGCCGCTGACACATTCAGTAATTTATTGTGTCCTGTAATTCTGCAAAAATTGCCCGAAGAGTTAAATTTAAATTATAATCGTCAGCGTAAAACAGATGAATTGTTTGATATCGTAAAATTAGTAGAATTTATAAGAAAAGAAGTTGAATGTAGAGAAGCGTCATTAATATTAGCTAATCCGAGAAATTTTAACCCTAAGGAATATCCCTTTCGAAACAAAGTAACAGATCAAAGTTACCCAAATAAGCCTCATTTCTTGAACTCAAAGAGAAGCGACGCGAGCAATAAATTTAGCAGCGGGGCGGTCTTGAGTACTCAAGTGGGTAATAAATATCCCTGCGGACCGAGGAAATACGAACCGAGCGCTACGTGTAAGCGCAACTTTTATAGAATAGAAAATAACCAAAAATGTATTTTTTGTACACAAAATCACATGAACCATGATTGCTCACTAAGTGTTAATGATAAAGGGAAAGCTTTAATGTCAAAGGGTCTTTGTTTTATTTGTTTTCAAAATCATATAAGAAAATTTTGCGACCGTAATTATCTAAAATGTAAAATGTGCGGTTCTCAAGGTCACAACTTCCCTATGCGGAGAGAGGGGTGAATGTTTTGCTGAGGATATTTCGGTTTCAGTGCGGGAAGGCGATTCGAAACAAGAAGCGGTCTCGTCAATGGTTTCATTTTCCGCCAGGGAACTTAATGTAAACAGAACTTCGCATAACTCTGTTTTGCTACAGACTTTTTCGGCTTTAGTGAAATCGAAAGAAAGCAGCTTACAGTTTCGGGGGTTATAACTTGGCATTAAAATTTGGAAACAAAATAATGGGTATAACAAAATTTTTGCAACTAAATTGTAGTCAGATTGCGAAAAAGTATTCTTTGTTGTTTTCTGTGTATCAGTGTTCTTTAATATGTCTCTATTTGAGAACAATTTAGCCTTAGCTTTGGATTCAACTTTGCCAATTGTTTAATGGTGAAAAAAAAAATCTCCTTCTTTTCCAACTAACACTTAGCAAATAAAATTATTTTTCTACAAATAATTTGGAAAGTTATAAGCAATTTATAACCTATTAGATCATATAATTAAAAATATGTTTTTTGTCGAAAGATTGTTTAAATCATTTTTTTTTGTTTCCATAATATCTGCTCTAAATAAATATATTGTTAAATTGAAAAAATTACGTTACACAACATTTTTAAGCTACTATTAGTTACACATCAGTGTAATCACTGTTCATATAAACTTTCATGATCAGCTTTTGTTGTGTTGGAAAATCAGCATTGAGCAGTTGATTGCTTCTGGATGCATAACTACTGACTGTTATGCTGTCATAAGCATTTTACTGAGCAACACTAATTTACCATGATTGGAAAAATTAAAGATTTATAATGATAGGACACTGAGAGAGAATTTAAGAAAATTACTTTAAATCCAAATTTCATTTCATATAAAAACAGTGCATTTTTAATTATTTTTTAAGGATTAGTTTACCAAATGACTATTTTTTTCTTTTAAAATGTTTCATTGAAATTTATTAGAAATTTACAAATTTGGTGACAATTACAAATGTGATGAACATAATCTATGAACCATTTATTTAAATGCTTTTATAAAAACTTGTTCTAACTTTATCATAAATTACATAGAATCCAGGTAATACTAAAATTAATTTAAAATTGAAGTTTTATTAAAAATCGAAGCATCTCAAAAATGAGAAAATCATTTTACTATTTCGCGTCTTAAGAATATAATAACTTTTTATATTCTTAAGAATTTCCTCCATAACTGTTGTAGTAAAATCTATCAAGTGTAAAATAACTTTTTATTCCTAAAATATGATAAAACGCAATAAACTACTTGTATCAATACCGTCCTGTAATTTTTAAAGCAGTGCTTAGTGTAAAAAAATGAAGAAATTTAAATTTTAAAGTAAAATACTGAATATTTTTTCCCTTATTGCAATGTTATTATTGTAAAATATCCTATGTTGCATTATTTATTACGAAATATATATTCTTTTTTCATTTATTACTCCACTTAATATTTTAACTGGAAACACGGTTCTTCTTTGTTTTTAGTTTTAAATTAGTATAAAATATTGTTATGACTAAAGACAACGTTTTATCATCCCAACATTGAATACAAAGCTAATGACGAAATCAGCATTTTTTTACAGCTTTTCATTGGCTGCTGTGAGGAGTGAAGGATTAACTTCACACGAATGCGCGGAAATTGTTGTCTGATAGTTCTCTCCATTTCTTCCGCGGACGCTGTTCAACTGAAATTGAGTTTTTCTAGAGAATGTTGATTCATCAGACTGAACTTCGTAAGTAAGAACACCGTTCCCTTCTTTGAAATTAGATATTTTTTTGATCTTTTAAATTTAATTACAAAAATTGTGCATTGCTTTCTTTTACTAATTGTTGCACTCTACATTACTAATAATTGAGTCTTATTTTCTGATAATACTAAAATTTTAATAACAATAACATACTTTATCTATTATTTACAACATCTACTAAAGCTCTTTTTTAACTTTTAGAAAAGATAAACCTTTTTATTTTAGTGATAATTATTGTGTAATAAAGTATGATACATTAAAAGTTTTTAAAGCTTTTTACAGTTTTCGTATACTTTATAATGATGTTCAGTTAACATTTTATTATAGTTTTGTTTATTTTGTTATTCCATTTTTTTTTTTTAGTTGATAGAATTCGAACATTAAATACCGTAAGAAACGAAATAAATAATAGGCATAAAAATAAGTAAATGAATCAATAATTAATTTAAAATATTATTTTCAAGTTCGCAACATATTTAATTTTTTATTATAATAACAATTTTACTAAAATGTTTGTCTTAAATAAGTTAAATGGAAATTTTGAGAGTAATATATTAAATTGATAGTTAAAATTAGGATATTAGTTCATCGCAATTAATTTTCATATTAATTTAATTAGATGCATAAAAAATCGAATTAAAATGAAATTAAATGTTCCAATCATTAAACATCTCCTAAATTTTGCTCATTAAACTTATTTCGTTAATAGTCGGTACGGAGCTATACAATAAAAATAAAGAACCTGTCATTAACACTAATTCGATATAGATGTTTGATGTGGAATAAGAAATAATTTAGCTATCTATTAATTTTATTTACGGTTTTTATTAATCATTAAACACTAAATCAATTATTCACTAAATGTCTTATACAAATACAAAACATGTGGAAATTCAAACGAATAAAAAATACATGAAAAATAATTTTTCCGCTGTTTGCATCTATCAATAAGGGTAATTTCTCTAAATATTTCATCTATAACCCCTTAACTATAATCTGCTTAAAATGCTTTAAAAATTAATTTTAAGTTATATTTTGAAATTTAGTAAAAATTTTATTATACAATTTAAAAGGCAATATAAGTATTATTTTTGTTTCAAAGTTAAAAGTTTTAAATTATTTTGCATGCTTTTTTTTTATTAAATTTAGATATTCCCCTGAAAATAGTAAGATTGGTGTTAATGCATATTTATAAATTAATGTTTTGAATATCTTTGAGCTTTTGTCGTAAAAGACAGCATGGAATGGCTTAATTTTTTATAATCGGAATTCATCTGAATGATACAATCTAAATTTTTATGGTGTTGAATTAAAAAAAAAATTAGGTTAAATTAAAGCGTGGTTAAAACAATCAATTTTAATTATTAATAATGCATTAAATATAAGGCATCGTATATTAGGAATTAATTATTGGGTTTGAATATCATTCTTTTTAATGAAAAATTGATTTGAAAAATAATGAAAATGTTTTAAAATGAATATATATTTGCTTAAGTATGTGACGTTAAAAATTTACAACTATCTGAAACCCAAGATTCTTATTCTGAAAAGAATTAAATATGTTTGAATAGCCAATTATATTGTAAAATAAATGCGAGTCTTAAAGCAACGTATATATATATATATATATATATATATATATATATATATATATATATATATATATATATATATATATATATTTATTTATATTATATATTACATTTTACTTAGTGTTCTCGAATACAATTTCAATCACTAATTTTATTTCCGCTTGTTCTAATATTGTAAAAAAAATTGCTGCGTACATACACAACTAGAGACAGAGATGGTGATCGAAAGGTTAGCGGTCTTGCCTTCGGTTCAACTGTTCGTGGTTTCGAATCCCACCTGGGCTTAGATATTTGTAGTGCTTCACAGAATACGCTTTAAATTGACACAGATTAATTAATCATTGTATGTATAAAATGGCCATGAAGCGATAAACAAATTCTTGCTGTAAAAACTTACACTGAATTTTTTTTGTCTTAGAGAAACTCATTTTTTTAAAATTGAAATCCAAACTTTAATAAAAATAGTCATTAATGAAAAAGTGAATTAAATGCTTAATCTAGAAAATTTGAAATTGGAAATTTCTGATCATGATATAAATGATTAATATGGAAATGATAACAGTTTTAGTAAAATAATGATTCTTTTATGGTTACAACATTCTTGAGGTAATTTGTAGTTTTTTTTTTAAAGATTTAAATTTTTAGATGTTTCAATATCAGTTAGTGAAAAATAATTTGATAAAATAGCTATTAAACAATTGCAATTTATAATTTTAAATTTTATCTCATAACTATTTAAGTTAAACTAAATAGTGTAATTGTCATTCTATGCATTATTGCATTACTTTATTATTCAGCATTACTTTATTATTCATTTATACTTTGCATTACTTTATTATTCAGATCCCATACATGAGTTAATAATGAAATTTTTTTAAGTACTTACTGAGTAAAGATTTTTATTTAAAAATTGTAACTTTCTTATTATCTCTAGGTTGATATTAAAAATTTGTCGTATTTTGGATTTTTTCTGACGAAATTCACTCAGAAATAATTGGCATTGCAGTTTTTTATTGATAATAGCTGATATAGTAAATATCCAAATCTTTTTATGCATTTGCATTTCTATTTGTATTAAAAATAAGTTTTGCATTTATCACCAATTTTTACCGCACTCAAAACTGATATATTTAATATTCAGATTTACATTATTATTTATAGATTGAAAATCTAATATTTTTAAATCTTAGCTTATTTAATTTACCTTAATTTTAGAAATTTAAGAATGTATTTCAAACATGTTTGGAAATGATTTGTGTGTGATGTGGTTTATTTTATATAATTGTTCAAATATATTAAATAAGCATTTCTGAGTGACTATTAAATCAAGTATTCTAGGAATTTATTAAAGGAAAAATCTTCTCATTTTTAGTTTTGATGCGAAATTAAAAATAAATATTTTCCTAAGTTACTTATGTTGAGTTTTTGTACTCGCTTACAAACTGTGTTAATTTCAGCTTAGAAAAATTATGTAATTGGTATAAAACTTTGAGGAAAACAGTATTTTTAATTTGCAATTAAAATTTCTTTTATAAATGAATTTTTTTGAAGACGTGTTTTGATCTCTAATAAACCAATTCATTTGCTTAAATGGGAATTTCGCCTGATTTCATTCAAAGAGAATTTATTAATTATATATTTTTATTAACTTTTGCTGTAATAAGTGGTTAATAATTTATTCACAAATCAACTATTTTGGCAATTTTTTTTCTAAATGGTTTTGTCATGACTTTTGCAGGTATTTTTCTCATACTTAGTATCTAGGTAAAATAGAAATAATTTCTACCGTTAGTGTCTAGGTTGCTCCAAGTCTCTACGGACTGCAGAAGCTGTAACTCTTTCCCAGTACCATGAATTCAGTTCAAGCTTGTATTTCACGCTACGCCAGCGGTCACCTAGGGGGCCTCAAATGTGTGCAGGGTCAAAAGACTTTTAGTCTGTGCACAAAATGTAAAGCTGAATAAGCATCGCCTGAGCATATCTTGAGGTGCTTGAATTTTGACTTGGAAGAGTTTTTCTCAAAGCCCCTTGTGTTCTCATATTTCCTGACTTTTGGAGTTGGTCTAGTATTGGAAATAGATCACCTGGGACACGATATGTTGTGTCAACACGATAATAACACGATATGTTGTCAATAATTGATAGCAGCTGATGGAGTAAATATTCAGATCGTTTTATGTATCTGCACTTCTCTATCTGTACTAAAAATGAGTTTTGCCTATTTCACAAATTTTTACCGGTCTAAAAACTAATACCTTTATTATTCAGATTTGCATTACCATTTATGAGATTTACAATCTAATATATATTTTCAATTTTTAACTTATTTAATTTACCTTAAATTAAGAAACTTAAGAATGTGTTTCAATCATGTTTGGAGATGATGTGTGGGTGCTTTATTCTGTATAATTGTTCATATATATTAAATAATCACTTTTCTTGGTAATTATTAAATAAAACATAAGAGGAATTTATTGGGTGAAAAATCTACAGGTGTTTAATTTTGATTCGAAATTAATATTTAATTATACGAATATTAATATAAAGTAAATGTTCCTAAGTCATATATGTTGACTTTTCCAACTCGCTTACAAAAAGTGTTACTTTTCAGCTTCGGAAAATAATGTAATGGGTGTAACACTTTTCGAGAGAGAGAAAGAGATAAAAGCAAGATTACTAATTGACAGATAAAATTTCTTTTAAAACTGAATTTTTATTTTGGAGACGTGTTTTGATCATCAATAATGGGAATACAAATTTTTATAACTATTTAATAATAATTTTAATATTTTATAAGGGTATATATTATTAAAACATAAGAGAATTTAATAATAATAAATGGAAATTTTCAATTAATCAAAGATAATTTATTAATTACATATTTTAATGAACTTCACCTGTTATAAATGGTTGGTAATTTATTCAAAGATAAATTATTTTTGCATATTTTTTCTAAATTATTTTATCATTCTTGCAGATATTTTTCTCTTATTTAGTATCTGAGTAAAATATAATTGATCAATTTATTAAATTAAATCGGTGTAACTATTCCATTTTATTGCTTATAAGCAAGGTTTTTTCTCGAGAGATCGTTTTATTAATAATATAATTTTTAACTTTTTAAACTTTAATTTGTAATTTCAATATGTTTTACGGAAATTAGAAGTAACTGAATGTAAAATAAAAAAACTTTAGCTATTATATTTACATATCTGGAGCATGTAAACAACAATTTATGTATATTTACTATATTTCAATAACTTTAAACGTTCCAAAAACTCTAAATTAATAACATTTAAACTAATAATTTTATCATTTAGATTATCTATATATTTCATATGTCCCTGATGTGTTATCAAATTAGTGAGAGCAGCCAACGACACTTGAGCTTCACTCCACTGGGTCCCTGATCTGGAATCAAACCCGTGAGCTCATGCAACGACACTTGAGCTCCACTCCACGGGGTCCCTGATGTGGAATCAGACCCGTGAGCTCATGCAACGACACTTGAGCTTCACTCCACGGGGTCCCTGATGTGGAATCAAACCCGTGAGCTCATGCAACGACACTTGAGCTTCACTCCACGGGGTCCCTGATGTTGAATCAAACCCGTGAGCTCATGCAACGACACTTGAGCTTCACTCCACGGGGTCCCTGATGTTGAATCAAACCCGTGAGCTCATGCAACGACACTTGAGCTTCACTCCACGGGGTCCCTGATGTTGAATCAAACCCGTGAGCTCATGCAACGACACTTGAGCTTCACTCCACGGGGTCCCTGATGTTGAATCAAACCCGTGAGCTCATGCAACGACACTTGAGCTTCACTCCACGGGGTCCCTGATGTGGAATCAGACCCGTGAGCTCATGCAACGAAACTTGAGCATCACTCTACGGGGTCCCTGATGTTGAATCAGACCCGTGAGCTCATGCATCGACACTTGAGCTTCACTCCACGGGGTCCCTGATGTGGAATCAGACCCGTGAGCTCATGCAACGACACTTGAGCTTCAGTCCACCTGGTCCCTGATGTGAAATCAAACCCGTGAGCTCATCTAACGAAAATTGAGTGAAGCTCAACGAAACTTGAACTTCACTCCACGTGGTGCCTGATGTGAAATCAATCCCGTGAGCTCATGGAACAATATAGCTGAACTTCACTCAATAAAGTTCCTGAGTAGTTCAGACCTTTACTTAAGAAAAGCTGTTATCCCTATAAATTTTTATTTTCATTTTGATTTGTATTTGTGCATTTGGTAGTTACCTGTTTTCTGATGTATTTTTTAACATTTGTAATTCTTATTTATAAATCAACTTTACTTAATAATCTTTAAGTATCTGTTTCTATTTTTGGTTTAAGAATTAGATAAAATAAATTAAAATTCTAAAGTATTAATTTTCTGAAGGTTGAGTTTATGTAGATATTAAGAATTAATTATAATTAAACTGCATCTTCGTGAAATTTGTGTAAAATCAGATTAGTGGGGTTTCATCCTATTTAGTCAATAATCTCTGTTTCAGTACCGTTTTAAAATAACTCTGGAAATCTTAAACTTTTCCACTCAACTAACTGAATTCAGCAATAAAATCACAGATTCTCTTATTCTCTTGATTTCAAACTGTTCTGAGAATTTTATGGTGTGGTTGAGGAACATTAATTTCTACTTCAAAATTATTTTTTTATACTTTGAAATCAAGTAATGCTTAAAATTTTATTGTATTTAGACTTAGCAAATGTATTTATTACTTTCGGTTCTAAAGGATACAGAAAATTACTTAAAAATGAATTTGTCATTAAAAATTATTTTTTTAATTTGTTATAGCACAATATGCACATCATGTATCAGAATATTTGTTAATTTATGTTTTAAAATGCTGAAGATTACTCATAATTAAGTTTTTATACAAAAAATACTTTTCCAAAAATTAAGTTTTTTCGATACTTTGAATGGTTAAAAAAATAATATACATAATTATAACCATTTGGATTTCTATCTTATTCTATTTTTCTTCAATATTACTTAATATATTGTACAATTTTGTTTTCTATAACAAAAGAAAATAATTTACGCGTACAAATTTTGCTGTTAAAATTTTTTCATTGAATTCAGATTAATGTAAATAAATGTATATAAATTAGATAATTATAGGAAAACTTGTGGAGATGGCTTTATTGGTTTTTATGCAGCAAAAAATTTATTTCATATGCATTATTTAAAAACTTTAATTTTGTCCTCTGATCTTTTAAATAAAAGTTGAGAGTGATTGACAATTTTCAGTTTGATAATTAACATCCCAATCAATGCAACAAAAATTTTGAACAAAGAATTTGAAAGAAAAGAACTGAATAATCACATTTGTCATTACTTTAATTTGATTTATCAAGTGTATTATATAAAAATTTAAATATCAGTATGATTAATTTATGCATACTACTTAAGTTTACTAATAATTTTATAAAATGAGAACCTGAAATATTTATTTATGATATAATTGATAAAATAGTATGAACTACATATTATATTGTTTTTTAATCAACATTTTTGCTGTTATTGTTGCAATTTTATTTTTACTTATAAATTGACTTTTAACTGTAGCTATAAACTTAACTATTTTCAGAAAACAGCCTTTGGTAAAATGCAAAACATGTTATTATAGCATGTTCTTTATTTGGTCTCAATAAATTATAATTATCCTACTTTTAATCCTATTTAATCCTATCATCATATTATTACACTTTTAATTTAATGTAGGAATAATTACAATATAAAAATATTATTGTCATTATGTGTCTGAGATTTGAACCGGTAGTTATTGTTAATAATTCAACATGTTTTCTTTGTCAGAGCACTTTGTGTGCAAAATACCGTACATCCAATGTTATCTCGTTTTTATTTGTTTTGGACGCCTACTTCATTTAAAGTGTTTAACGGCTTAATGAATCTCAAGTATGTATTTTCATCACCAGCGCAGACTTTCTGAGATTGCAATTGGAAATTTAAGAACAAATATATGTAATTCACACAATTTCACAATAGTTATACCTAATAAATAAAAAAGGAAATGGGTTGCTACGATTTTGTGATAAAACAATGCACTTTAGACGATAATGTTCCAGATTCCATCTCAGCAACCGTTGAGCTACAGGAGAATGATGTTTTGTCATTGTGTAGTAGACATTCTATAGCCCTACTCTAGAGCATTCTAATACCGCTTAAATTGATTTCCACGTGGCCGTATATTATAGGTAATATAATATTGGGCCGATTGTCTTATTGCTCTCACAGAAAACTCTCAAGTATCCACCTCGACAGATTTGCATGCAGAAGGTAGGAACTTAAAATCCATCTCTTGCTGTTCCATCGTAGCTGGGATCGGAACCAAGAACTTTCCTTCTAAAAAGCACTGTCTTTCCATTTGACCACGATGAGGCCGTATATGTACTTATTTTGCATATATCTCATCTACTTTAGCGTATAACTAACTACTTAAAACTACAAAGACTAGCATGTATACCTTGATAAGGCATGCACCTCTTGGTGCATCAGCACTTTTTGAAGCACAATGTCCATCGTTCGATTAATGTCACTGTTAAACAGTAGGGGATGAATTTTGCCCTTTTGCATGCGCATCTGCAGGGAACAGTTTTCGGGGTTTCCACCCTTGTGAAACTTAAATACGATTCACTTTCAATGAAAAGAATTCCCTAAAGGTAATTTATGCGGTGCATATTAATTTGCTTAACAACGGTCTTCGGCCACTCTCAACTGGACAGTGTCAAATATTTTTTAATATGTTTAAGTAGATGATAGTACAATTTAAGACCATCGAAACTGTGCGCTGCATCCGAAATGTATGCATAAATATGTACCGAAGTTAATGCTGTAAATTCAACTGATTTTATTATGATATGTACAATAATACTATTACATTTTTTTAAAAAGACAAATTGTTATAAAATTAAGAATCACATATTGTTTTACATATATTGATTTGTTTTGTTTTCCTATGAGAAATTCAAGTTATTTTAAATTAGTCTGCTGAGAAAAAAATGACTAAAAATATATCCATTCCAGTAATTAAAAATTTTTGATTAAAAACTGTCAAGAGTTTAATTATTGATAATAGTGCAAAAAATATATTTCTACATCACTCATTATATACTCCTTTAAAATGCTCAAAATTGTGCATTTTTTTTCTGATTAAGACTGATGTGTATTTAGTTATCCATTTATCAAGTGCTCGTATAATTTGATGAATGGGCAATTAATGTTGACTATATATATTTGCATTGTGTATGTACAAAATATCCAGACTTCACACACATCCCATTAAAAAAACTTATTGGATAAAATAAATAAGTCTTCAATTTTATCTACGCAATTGGATTTCAAGTAAAAAAATTGACCTATCACTTTTATTTTATGGACAAGATAATTATAATTTGAAAGGACTAAAATGATTGAAATGTAGTATCTGTGAGCCCACATTGATAAGATATTCAATGAGATTTTAATAGTTATCATTAGTCTGATTTTCTATGGTTTGAATCTGTTAACTAGTTTCATTAAATCTTAGTTTGCAAGACACATTTTTTGGATTTATGAATCACAATGTGTAGGTTGCCTTTAATGTCATTTTTGAATACATATTGATAATATTTTGGTGTCATTCATTTTGTCAAAAAATAATTGGGATGCAATTGGTCACACAAGATTAAAGTCGTTCTTTAAAATGAAAGGTTATAAGTTCGAACCCAGCATCTATCAAACAGCTTAAAGCAAATGTGCTGCTATCTTCTGCATGTATATCGGTAATTGAGTTTCTAATATACCAATACTTATATACCAATTACTTTTTAATACCAATACTTCTAATATACCAATACTTACTAATATACTGGATTATGGAGTGTTATTAATATAACACTCCATAATCCAGAAAGCAAAAAATATTAAAATGCTTATTACACTATACTTGACTGTTTCTACTTTTATCTATGACGCAATAGTGGAATATATTTCTTGCAGTGAAAGGTTCGGAGTTCGATCCCAATTCCATGGGAATTACGGAAGATAAGATGTTGCCAACATCTTTCAGAAGAGGGTGTTTGGGTGTTTTCTGGGTTTCTTCACTAGCGAAATGTAAATGCGGTCCATTGTATCCATAAAAAATATCTTTCTATTAATCTCAAGTCTACAAAAAACGTAATAATAGGTTCAATACTGTTTTGAAGTGGTGTTTGTTGTATCTCCTTCTTAAATAGCCAGAAGCCGACCACCCTGTCTAGTGGTCAGAATCCCTGACTACGGATAGGGAGGTCCTGGGTTCGAATCCCGGTTCGGGCATGGATGTACTTTCTCCCTCTATCTATCCTGTCTTTGTCCTTTCCTTGTATGAATGAAGTGTGAATGGTGGCCTACCCTATAAACGGGTCCCTATGGCATGTGTGTACTGAAGAAGTCGGACTCCACACCAAAATAGGGTTCAGTTGAAAAAGTGGGGCAGCGCACCCCATATTGCCAGCCTAGTTGGCACACGACAACAACAACAAATAGCCAGAAAATTTATTGTTATCATTTATTAAATGCGTATTAAAGAGAAATGCTTTCTTGTCAATATTTTTGTCATAAATCATAAACGTTTTTATTTTTTGAGACCTTTACTTTAATTTTCTTCAAACATTTCTGAGTATTCCCAGACATATATTCGGGAATTTATAATAATTGGAAATTTATAAGTCATTGTGATTTCAAAATTTGGAAGAAATATGTTATAGCTCAAGTACATTATCGATTTTGTATGTTCTAATAAATGATAAATATAAAATATTTTTCAAAAACAACTAATTTAGTCGAGCAAAACGCGCGTGAATAAATTTTAATTTTAAATTGTATCTTATTATATAACGTAATTGTTTGGACGTCAGACAAGCTTATGTTCTTTTAATAGGCTTTTATCAATAGAAAAATTTACTCCAAAAAACGAGTTTATTTTATTCAATGATTATCTGAACGTTGGTGTCCGTTCGTTGATCCACTTTGAGGACAATAGAAATACGCTGAGGTAATGAATGAAAGAAAGACTTGACACCACGTGTACTGGAGGAAAAGTGCTCTGTAATAAACAATTCATGAAAATAAATGGTGACACCTTTTGCTTAATGGTGCATTCTTATATTCCTACCAAACATTTGTTGAATAATTTACTCAATTAATTATTTAAGTTCACTAATTTACAAAAAGTAATACATTTCATCCCTTGTGCGTAAAAGTCCACGCAATCTCGCGCACCCCACAACCACTGCTCCCTTCTTTGCTTAGTAATATATCAATCAAGAAACAATGTCGAGCAGCCTGATCAGTCCAAATAGAGATTGTTTTAATTTCAGCAAGTTGATTTTCCGTTCCTACAAAAATTCTCGATAGAAACTATAAGCCAAATAAATGTACGGAATTTTTCGCGAATTTTGATTAAAATATATGGATACTAATATTATATAAAGGAAGAATATTCATTGCTAAACTAATAAAGCTACATATATTTTCTGATGAAACAGATAAAAAATCGACATTTTTATCCGTTTAGAATGTTCATTGTTTTTTTATCTGTTAAGAATTCTTTATTTTCATAGACATTGAATGTTTATGAAAGTGAAGAACATGAGTGAAACGCAGTTGTTTTGTCTTCTCATTAAGGTTTGTGAAGAAGAAACAAATCTCATAAAATCAAAGCAAATTGAAATGAAATTAAATCAAGGAAAATAAAATAAGCGTATTTTCAATATATTTTATACTAATTTATTTTTAATATTGATAATAATTTTTTATATAACATTTATTAAATAATATTAGGTTTATACCAGAAAGTTATATATATCCATTGGTCGATGGTGATGATGTTATAATCATAGAGAGAATAGATCCTGTTTTGACAACATCCGATATCACAGAAAGCTTAATTCAGCTCACCAAACTATTTGGTACCCTATTTGGAAGATAGGATTGGTGTGGAAATATTCGAAATGGGAGCCACATGAATTAAGTCAGATGAGTTTTGATGATCAAGTCATTATATATTTGTGTCTGCTTGTTCGGAACAAAAAATAGTCCTTCTTGAACCGGATGATAATCGGGTATGAAAAGTGGATTGATTAC
This sequence comes from Latrodectus hesperus, assembly GCA_037975125.1. Lineage (NCBI taxonomy): Eukaryota > Metazoa > Arthropoda > Arachnida > Araneae > Theridiidae > Latrodectus > Latrodectus hesperus. Next base: position 4,127,691 of record JAJQOW010000015.1, on the reverse strand, counting down.
TTACAAAAATATTGTAAGGAAAAGGGTATGCTGTGCGGAAAACTTATCCCTTCCAACTCTGGAACAAATTTGATTCTGAATAAGAATATTCTGAGGTTGTGTATATGGTGGGACATTTGAAATACATTATGAGAATTAAAAATTGAAAGTGAAGCTCAATTAGTAAAAGTGTTGTTAACAACTGATAATTTAAAAGGAGCAGTCCAAGAAAATAGAACGATAATGTCCTAAGAAAGAGCAGTTCAAGAAATAGACCAAGAAAAGAGTTCGTCAAAAATTGCTGAACTAGGCTGGGAAATTCTATCGCATACATCACATTTTCGGGCTTATCACCCTCCAACTATCATTTGTTTTTATCCTTGCTGAATTCTTTGAAGGGCAAAAAATTCCAAAATGAAGAAGATATCAATCCAGCATTGTTTCAATATTTCGCATGAAATGATGAAACCTTTTTCAAAACTTAGCTATACAAAATGCCTTTTTTGCTGGCAAGAAGTCATTAATAGTAATGGCATTTATATTATTTATTAAAGTTTATTGACGAAAAATTTTTATTATGTTTTATTTCCAAAAATGGACAGAACTTTCCGGTAGACCTAATAATAATACCAAAATTGGTTAATTTTTTATGCATCTGCATATTTTCTTTTTACTGTGATTAAAAAAGAAAGCCAAACTGTTAAAAGTAAATTAAATAATTATTTTTTCACAGAATCTCGGAGCATCAATATTCGATTGATTAGGAAACACTGCGGGATAATTTTCCCTCAGTGGTGGATGACGTCACCAACACGCATTTCCGGCGTTAGATTGCAGAAGCATTTCAGCTGGACATTCTTTATCCCTAGCCCTGGGGTTTTACAGACATACGTTTCAGAAAGGCAAACTGACCACATATGCGGGAAAAATCTGCGTCGAAGCATGTTTTCAGAAATTAGGAAGCGGAAATTAGGAAGAAATTAGGAATAATCCCTATTGGTATTCAGTGATTTCTGGTTGCTAACTAATTGCAATAACTAGATGGTGTTTAACTGTGGAAATCTAAATGCGAATAAATATAGAAAAGTAAAACGTAATTATAAATCTGTTGCATCCTTTAAACATAGGATTCTGAAAATTGCATGAAAACATTTCGCAATACTTTCGATTTTTTTATACTTGAATTAATTAAATCAACCGTAACCGATCAGTAAATGAGCTCCCAAGCCACGATTTCACGGCAATCTGTCAATTCTGGGGGTTTGAACTTGCAGTGAAGCCAGTTGTCCCTATCAAGGGGCTCAGAATAGCTGGTAAACGCATCTGAATTTTTTGCCCGAATTAAATCGGGATAGCAGGTTAAGGGTTTTAAATTCACCTCTACTGAGTTAGGAATTATTTATTTTTGGTGTGGCTGGCCCTGAAACATCTGCTCTAGATGGCACCTTATAGATTTATTTTGAGAACAATTAAGCATGCAGAAAAATGTAGTAATATATATATTATGAATACGGAATTTACTAGATTTTGTTGAAATCTTCAAATTTATTCTGCATCCAAACTCAACATACAAAAGCTTATAAGAAATTCAATAAATTTCAAGAATATTTTTATAAAACAAAGATTTAAAATTATAGAATTGGTCAACTATGAAATATCTATAAATATATACATAATTATATCATATAGCTATACTTATAGAAAAATATAAAAAATATAAATAAAAAATAAAAAAGTTCACTACACACACCACATTTAAAAAACGTCGTGTAAAATTACAAAACTCAAGTGTAGACCAACATTTCAAACATTTATATTATGAAATGATGGACACTATTTATTGTCAGTTGATGTCCGTTTTAAAAAATTTAATTCGCTCAAGTTTTTTAAACTATTGAATTTTAGTTTTTTAAGAAATATCAAAGTAAATTTCTCCGGGTGAATGCCTTAGTTCGTTAAAGAACGCTTATACAAAACATTTCAACTTTTGTAACCAATGAATTATGCGTTCTTTATCGTAGTGAGTCATACCAAGAAATGAATTTATCGAAACTCATTCAACATATAATGCTGAATGATTTTACGGATGACCTAAGTGAAGTAAATAAATTGGCCCATTTAATTTGTTCATTTTCAACTCCTTTCGTGGAGAGATCATTTTCAGCATTGAAAAGAGTAAAAAACTATGAACGCAATTTCAGGAGCAAGGATAGATTAAGTAATTTATCGCTAATAACTATAGAAAAATAAATGTTACAATTATTACTGTCAAAACCAGAGTTTTTTTGATTATGTATTTGATGATTTTGTTAGTAATACGGATAGATGTATGGATTTTGGGTACAAATGAATAATATAAAGTTAAAGAAGTGTTTAATAAGCATTTTTATGGTTTTATGATTATTATTTTTTTCCAACGGACGGGCACTGAGGTTGAACCCTATGCCACAACAAGGCCAGAAACTACTACACGTGTCGTTACCCAGCGGGCACCTGTGATCCAAGTCACGGAGGCAAGTAGCGTTACCCGCGCCATACCACCACAAACCCGTTTATAGGGCGGGCCACATTCATACATCATCATGGAAGAAATGATAGAGAACAGAGAAAGAAGTAACATCCCCATGCCCGAACCGGGATTCGAACCCAATACCCACAGGCTCAGGAGTCAGGAGCGCTAACCACTCAGCCATCAGTCCGCGGTTTTATGATTATTGTTGTTGTTCTCAGCACACCCTGCATGAAAACCTACCGCACATCACACTGGTATATATATATACGAGGGTCACTCTGAAATTTTTGAGATACAACTAGGTTTTTAAAGTTATACTTACAAAATTTTAGGTGTGTTCAAAGTAGTCTCCTTCAGCATCAATGCACTTTTGTAGACGAATTTTCTACAGATTAAATGCCTCAAGCCATTCATTTCTTCGAATAGATGAAAAAAATGCATTTATAGCCACATCAATCTCTTCTTCTGAATGAAAACGACTTCCACCAATCTCGTATTTCTGAAGAAAACGGCATACATCACTTTTTCAGTGCGCGTTGTTTTTTCACCATTGTCGGCGTGGGATCATATTCAAAGACCCATACTTTGCTTTCTTGACATGTTGGAACGTCAAAAAATGGTATGTACGTTTCATCACCTGTTACAATTTTAGAAATGATGCGGTGGCCACCATCATTCAGCATATTAAGAGTTTCTTTACTGAATCTGACACTCTCTTTTGATGTTCAGATAGATTATGGGGAACCCAACGGCAAACTACTTTTTTCATATGTAATTCTTCATGAATAATTTTGTGTATGGCTGCGGATCCAATGTTAAATTCCTTCTGTATCATTTGATAGGTACAACGTTTATCATCCATTAACATTTTTCGTATGGCAGACACATTATCCGGGATGACTGCCGACGGCGGCCTTCCTGTGTGTTCTTCATCTTGAAGAAAATTGCGACCTCTTCTAAATTCTCTAATCTATCTGAATACAGTAGTACGAGCTGGAGATTCATCACCAAATGCTAATTGCAACCGTTGAACGCATTCTTCTTGATTGAATCCTGCTTTGAAATCGTAGAAAATCATAGCACGAAAATGTTCTCGCGTCAACTCCATTTTCTCTTCTGTTTAAAATTTATTCCACGCCAAACAAGTTGAAGTAAGTCAGTAAAAAATCAAAAAATCATCTTCTGTGTTAAAATTCTTTGTACTTTAAAATTAAACCGTTATTTTTATTTTGTAAATTCTCGTCTTCGCGTATCTCAAAAATTTCAGAGCAACCCTCGTATATATATATATATATATATATATATATATATATATATATATATATATATATATATATATATATATATATATAGGATGTACAGAATCAAGACTTCATTTTTAGAAGGGAATATGTATTTATCATACCTACATCACAGAACCAATAGCACACAAAGTGGCTGGTGTCATTCGAACTACTCTGGTCAACTGGTATCTTGCTTATCAATCTTGTCCTTTCTTCCCTCGAAGACGAAAAAGGGGGTGAGAACTGCATTTAAAATCCGAACAGCGCACCATGTGCATAAATTGAGCATTGAGTAAGAAACAAACAATCAAAAATTACAGGTGTTAAGATAAGACCTTTTGAGATTCATATCTCATGATTCATAACTCATGATTAATTTGCGAAATTTTCTCAGTCGGTTGTTTTACCGATGTAAAATTTCAAGTTATGTTTAATAAGTCTATTTCTTAAGATCTTCGAATATTTCCTTAATAAACTTAGAGCTTATTTTTATTCTGAATTGTTTAATATGTTTTACACAATGGCCACTGAATGGTTAGCGCTTTTGTCTGCGGTTCAGCTGTTCATGGGTTCGAATCCCTCCTCGCGTTTGCTTGTGTGTAATGATTGGGAATCTATTGGAGAAATGTAAAATCGCCGCTAGAGGACGACCCTCAGAATTGATCATAGAAGCGCGATTTTCAATAAATTTGTTTTTTGTCACTGAACTATAGTCTTTTATCACGATTTCCTGACATGACTATGTGTAAAAGTAATTCTAATGACAAATCAGCTAAGTTAATACTCGTAGCTTACAATGAACTGGTATTTATCACCCTTTGATATTCCTTTTGTTTTAATTTGGTTATGGAAATTCGTGTGATTGTGAATTATATATAAAAATAGGAATACGCTCCTCATCGATAATTAAAGATTACTGTGTGAATAAATCATGGATTTATGATGAAAGGTTTTTGAAACTATAATGATATACATCAACTTTGGACAAAAACGAAAGTGCTCAAGTGAGTGGCCTTTTACTAAAAATTTTTATTTCGGTAAGCTTTAGAATGTCTTCGTTTCTGGCGAAGGGCAAAAAGATTTAATTACTTTAGCAACTGAATAGGGAGAAACCGTTCCCCAAGATTGTTAAGTAATACACAACTAAAGAACATAATTATTAATTCTGAAAAAATTATGATAAAGATTTTGTTAAGGTTTTATTTGAAAATATTTCTGAAGATCCCTTAACCCAAAAACAAGACGAAAAAGCAGCTCTCATGATTGAGCTAGATAAATAACGTTTGCAAAATGAATTAGCTGGTGATGCGAACAATTCTAATTCAGAAATGCGCGATTTTTGCAGCAGTTTCTGCAAAAATATGATGTGAATGAAGGCCATATAAGTTTTTACCTTATATTATGTGAAAGACAATGGCGGCAAATAAATTTAGATGAAGCTCATTGGGTTTACCATCTTCTGAGAACTTTCAGCATACGCAGTAGCTCAGTATATTGCCCACAAACCGGACGATAAAGCAAATAATTACAACCACGTGAACGAAGTTTTATTAAAAAGATTTAAACTAAGTCCAGAACAATTTCGCCAAAAATTTTATGAACATTCTCGCACAACTAAAAATGCATGGAAAGATTTTACTAATGGGTTAGGAAAATATTTTAATCAATGGTTAGATGGTCTTAAAATTACAAATTTAGAAGAATTTAAGGACTTCGTTGTTACGGAACAATTGAAGAAAAGTGTTTCCCCCACCATTCGTAAGCACTTCATAGATGAATGTGGACTAACTTCACTAATCCGGAAAAATAAGATTCATATGAGAATGTTAATCGGTATGAAATCTTGTGCTGTGAAAACAAAAACACGAAGTTAATTGGGAAACGAACTTATTTGATGACAGTGTAAACAAATTTAATGATGGCCTAAAAATGAAAATTTCGAAAGTGAAATAAGAAAAAACCGCGAATTTAAAAAGTTTCCTAAAAATGAGGGTTTTGATTCGAAAGAAAAATGAAACACGAATTTTAACTCTACTAGTGATAAAAAGAGCATTAAATGAAAGGATTATGGGCATATTTCTAAAGCTTGTCCAAAACAAAGAAAAAGTTAAATTTGAAGAGAATGTGGTGAGGGATTGGACATACCCGATGGCATAGTTCGAAAAAACAAAGATATAAATAGTTTGACGGCAGACGTTGAAAATCTTTCCCCTTTAAATGCTAATATGAAAGAAGCAAAAATAAATAATTCTGATAATTCGATAAATTGCTTAATAGATACGGGATGGAGCATTTCTTTAATTAAAAAATCGGTTGCATAAAAATCGATGACGTCACAGAAACACTTGAATTATTCGTAGTATATAATGACATGGCTTTTGACCTGATTGTAGGAAGAGACTAGACAAAACAGATACCCCGTTCGCCCGAATTGGCTCCAAATTGGACAGCTGGTATTCGAATAATATTTCCATTTTTAAATTGGAAGTCGAATTGAAATCATCAACAAATAAAGCTAAAAACAGAAGAACCTATTTTAATAAAAAAAATACCATAAATTTTATTCAGTCGAAAACGGAATATATGAGAAACGGTCTTGTATTATTAGAAGGAAAAAGAAATTCAATTCTGTTTTTAAAATAAAAAATTATAAAATTCCTTTTATGAATAATGTCTCTTTTGACATCAAATTAAAAGAAAAATCAATGTCTTAGTAGGGTAACCGATCTATCGCAAGAATGGAATTTAAATTTTGAATATAATCTTCCATTTGATATTTTTGCAATGCAACTGAAAATACAGTAAACACTGTAAATAAGGATAAATGCGGAATTCAAATAGATGATATAAAATTTGATAAAACTATTTATTATGATGAAAAGTTGGAAATTTTGAAATTTATAAATGATTATAGGGATTGTTTTGCCATGAATATAAGTAAGTTAAGATGTAAATTAATGAAGTTCCAGGAAGTAAACCAGTTTGTTTACGTCTCTGTAAAACAAATGTAGCTGAGTAGAATTCTATTAAAAATGCTCTTATAGAGTGGAAAGAAAACAATGTAGTTCTCGAAATAAGATCACCTTATTCCAGTCCAGTATTGTTTGTTCAAAAAAAAAAAAAAAACTGACGAGGATAGACTTGTAGATTACAGAAAATTAAGTAATCAGACAATTAAAGATAAATTTCCTTTGCCCAGAATTGAGGATTTATTAGAATATCTTGAATGTAATATTTTTATGACATTAGGTTTAGCTCATGGTTATTTCCAAATATCATGATCAGAGGAAGCTAAATTAAAAACTGCTTTTATCACCCCAAATGAAATAGGTTAGTTTGAACGCGTGATTTTTGGTTTGGCAAATGCACCATCAGAATTTCGAAGATTAATGTATGAAGTGTTGGGACCCTTGTTAAATAATAAGAAAGTTTTGTGTTATTTATATGATATTTTGATACCAGCTAAGAATTGGACTGATATGATTGAACGAATAAAATAAGAGTTTTTGAGAAACGTATGTCTGCTAATTTGAATTTAAAATTGTAAAAAAGTGAATTTGGTAAAAAATATACATTTTGTGATTTATTGTTAATGGAGAAGGAATAAAACCAGAGATGGGAAAAATCAGATCAATAAAAGATTTTTAGGTTTGATTGGTTATTTTCGGAGATTCATGGGAAAATATGAGTGGGAGAGAGCAAGAACAGTCATTTCGATTACTGAAAAACAGCCTTACAGGGCAATCCGTGTTATAGTTCATTATAACTGACAAGCAAAAACGGAAGTCCATCACGGTGCAAGTTCTAGAGTGGCATGTTTTTTCAACAAAGATCGGACAATAAATGGCGGATGGTTTATTGTGTTAACGAAATGACAACTAAAATTGAAACGAAGTATCATTAAAGCAAGCCCGAATTGATGGCCATTGTGTGTTGTTTAGCTATATTTCAATGCTAATATTAAGGAAATTTGTATTAATTAGTAACTAAATGTAAATTTTAAATAAACATTTAAGACCAATAGTAGGGTCAGCTTGGCTGAATATGAGAATTGTAAAATTGTCAAAAGAGAGTGAACAGTAAATAGATCAGTTGAGATAGAATGGTTAAGCGCGATTTTCAATAAATTTGTTATCTGTTACTGAACTGCAGTCTTTTATTAAAACGTCCTGAGACCTGGCTTTGTGTAAAAGTAATTCTAATGGCAAATCAGCTAAGCTAATACACGTAGTTTACACTACTTTAAACTGTAGATCTTAGTCTAATAGCCCTCGTGAAAAGACTGTCTCGCGACAAATGTCTACAGAATAGTTCACTTTTTCAGTTAATAATTTTATGACATTCAAAGAGATTTCTAATTTTTAATGTTTTACAATGCAGAATAATGATTATGTCTGATTCTATTATTTCATTACATTTCTGTAGAGCTATTTCTTTCAAACTAAAATATGCTTTTACACAAAAAACGAAATATCTAGTCAAAAAATAATTATCAAGAAACATTTAATGAATACTTAAACAATAAAAAATTTTCATTTAATACATTCATCTTTTAATGTTGGAAAAAAGATTTTTTTTAACAAAATTACAAAATAAATAAAAAATTATTTTCAAAAGCGTTTAAATTTGATTTTAAATAATTTTAAGTACAAGCAATTTGATTTAAATTTCCAATTGAAAGCTTTGTTAATAAATATTTACACTGTCTAAAAAAATAAGTAAATGTAAAGAATATGTGGTAGAGAGAAAAAAATTTTTATGGCAAAAGAAAATGAACACTAAATTTCGTCTATAAAAAAATCGATAATTTTTTTTATTGTCAAAATTGAATTTTTTGAAAAGTTATTGAATTTTCCAATGAAGTCCAATATTTATTAACAAAACAATGTCATTCTCTTAATAACGAAAATTTGCGAGGGTTAAATTCGCGGTATTCGGGAAGCATTGATGTACTAACCACGTAAAATTTAATAAGAAAAAAAGAAACTGAATTCAAGTAATTTCCTAGCATTGGGACATAATTACTTTTGTATCCCATTTCGATTCCAAAAAGACAGCTCTCTTCCCCGGAAGTTGTAACTCCTTTTTTCCCTTGGCGGTCTTTTGTCTGCCAACAAAATGCGCTGATGGTGAGGAACATTTGAGCGGGAGTTTTCTCACGAGAATAACGCGACTTTAGATTACGGAGCTAAAACACAATACTTTAGATAAAAACGCAGACCCGTTCTTTATTCTGATGATAGATGCACAATAATTTCCCAGAGAAGTCTGCTTAATTAAACAACAACCAATGTTTCTATTGCGTTGTTGGTATTAAAAAGAAATTTATGATTTTTCTCATGAAATCAACACATTTAAATGAATTTCAGGAAATAAAATTGACATGAAGATTGGGGTATTTTTAAGTTATTTGATTGATTTTGGTTTCTCTTTTTCGGCTTAAAAGACTCAACTTTTTCGCAACGTTAATTATTTTTTTTCTTTAAAATGTTGGTTTCCAAAGTTTTGACTCGTGACAATCCAGATTTAAATTCTTGAAGCTTTGCCAATCGAATGTAATTATGTATTTAAATAACTGCTTGTACCCTTATATATAAATCTTTTTATGAGGGTATAGAATATGTACTGTATGGTTGTTAAGAAGCAAATAATTTAGATGTTTCTCTAGAGAAGTCAAATTCCAAGATGAACCCTTATATAGTCGGACGAAACCACGATACTAAATTTCCAGTCTATACTATTTTCATGTTGTCTGATAGGAACTACTGTGAATAAAATATGTCATAATTTATTCATTTATAATAAAAATAATTATAAATGTAATTTATTAAGGTATGGGTTAAATGAAATACTTTACACACATTCATTCATTTTAATCGAAACGAAATTTTTGTAGGCTATAGGTATTTCCTATTGATAATTAAAGAAGATTTATATAATATAGAATATATATATATATAAACTTTAAAAAAAATTTTATTTGCGTTTTAGTTATATTATAACATGTTTTCATTCAGTTTTATGAAACTTCCTTTTTTGGTAACGATATTTTTTATATTACATTAACTAAATTAAGATTAAAATTTCATTTTTTATTTATAAAAGAAAATGTAAAATTTTAACAATACATTGTTTATAAGAAAATAAATATGTCAAATAATATTTCAGTACATTAAAAAACTTCTATATTTTTTTTCTACTTTGAATTTCTAAATAATAAATAATCACATCTAGAGAGAAAGAGATCCTGTTGATGAATTTATCAGCCGAAACCCAGCATGTAATATATTTTGGATAGATTAGGTTTATTGCTTAATCAAAATTATAATTTTTTCTAGGCATATGATTTGACTGGACATTCTGTAAAAAAATTAGAATTCATAAGGATAATTACTAATATTGCTGCACTCACTAATTTAAATTTATATCTCATTAATTTACCTTTTTTGGAATCTTCCATAAATTTATTGATCCATAAATCAAGAAACAAAAACATCTATTTGGTGAATAACTTTTAAACTAAAATGAAAACCATCTCAAATACATCAAAATAGAAATGACCAGTATAATATTTGAATAATTTTATCACAGAAAAAAATTTCTTATTTTCGTCATTTACACGAGATTTTTCGTAAAAAATATTGATATAACTACAAATTTTGAGCAAAGTATACATCTTATAACAAAATTCACGGTAATTGAAAACTATTAAAAGGACAGAATTTTTTAAAAGACCTAAATTATGTAAACTTTTTAAAAAGTAAGATTTTCGTTTATGGGAAGCTACTCCAGCTGTTTCTTCGCCCTTCTCGAATTTCGTTCTTCACCAGTAATTATTTCCCTCCTCCATGTTTAAATGCTGAGCTGGCAACCGAATGATTAAACTTCTTGCCTTCGGTTCAGCAGTTCGTGGGTTCGAATCCCACCTTGAGCATGAATGTTTGTAGTGGTTCGGGATCCACTTTGAACCGTAGGTCCCGGTTTATTTAGACTTCGTGTGCAAACAATGACCATTGAGCGGCAAACCAACCAAACCATCTTTGAATCTCCCTAAGTTAAGCAGTTTAGTTCTACACGTGACACAACAATTAATAAATTAAAAATAAATTTTTCCGAATAAAATTTCCATCAAAATAAAATTAAAATTTTCTGGCAAGTTTTTTGTCTCAGCTACTATTTAGCGCCCCCCCCTCTCCAAGCAGTACCAGGGGCATGATAGACTCCCTTGCTCTCCCCCGTTCACTACGCCACTGTCTACAATGTTGACTCTGACATTCTCTAGAAGAAATTCCTCTTCTAATAACCAGTGAGCAACATAACAGACTCGTAATCAGTTAGGAGTAAAACAGACTCTTTGTTTTCTGATGTTGTTACTAATGACACTTGAACAAGACAAGCTCGCTATGCAAATTTAAGTCAGTAGGGATCGTCTTTCGTTTAATCAGAGCACTACGAAGAAGAAAGTACGACCTTGCTCTTGAATTCCTCCGATAGATGACACCACCAGATGATCCACTCCATCCATTTTGACATTGATCTGAAGGGAGAAGAAATTTTCTCCACACCATTGCCCCCGTGGTAACTGCTCAACCCCTGACGATAAGACATTCGATTCCACAGATTTAACGAGCATGTATATCACATTGGGAATCGAACCCTGCTTTTCCGAACAGAAGGCCGATGCTCTAACCACTAGGCTGCAACGGGCCGTTTTCTAATGTGATTCATTCAAGTCAAACATTAAATTGCTTGTGAATCATTCAAATGCATGGGCAGTTTTTAAACCTGAACAGAAATCATGATACCAGAGTAACCTCAACATATGTTGTTGTTGTTGTCGTGCGTCAGCTAGGCTGGCAACATGGGGTGCGCTGCTCCTCTTTTCCAACTGAACCCAATTTTGGTGTGGAGTCCGACTTCTTCAGTACACACATCCCATAGGGACCCGTTTATAGGGTAGGCAACCATTCACACCTCATTCATACAAGGAAAGGACAAAGACAGGATAGATAGAAAGAGAAAGTACATCCATGCCCGAGCCGGGATTCGAACACAGGAACTCCTTATCCGCAGTCAGACACACTGACCACAAGACAAGTTGGGCAGCACCTCAACATATGACATGCATATATTATTTTATTGTTATTGAGGATTTTTATGAGAAAGTTCTAAAGAACAACTTTCTCTATTGAACAATTCGCTATTATTGAATTCCATCACAATTACATTTCGAAAACAAGCAGAATTAAAAAAATTTTTTTTTAATCTAAAGAAGGTGAAAAGCATTTTAAAATTAATAATTAACGCTTTTTTTAAGACATACTTTGATATTATATATATTTTGAAAAGCAACTTTTATCGAATACCGAGAAGCTATTTATTTTTAAGTTTTCAGCAGGGGTTATAAACAGGACGATTCTCATTGTTCTCGAATCCGAACTAACTTCTAAGCGGTTTTTGAATTTTACGAATTACCTGAATCTTTTATTCATTACATCAGTTGAATATTAATAAATAATAAAATTATTATGTTAAAAATTAAATAATACACCGACTGATATTCAAAGTTTTCACTTATGTCAACATAAAAACTGCGTGTGAAAACAGTGATACGAAGTTTCCAAAAATATCCTATAATTGGTCCATTATGTGACGTGAATAAAATGTAAATAAATGATTAAAAAGCAAGGTATCAATTGTTACAATGTCGTTTTAAAATTAAAAATATTTACTAATCTCGAGAAGTTTAATGATTACGTAATTTTTTTTAATCATTTAACCTAATACTGAGAAAATCATTTAAAGCGTAGTTGTGTGAATGTTTGAGAATATTTTGCTTCTTAACGTGTTTGAGGGGCCGCTGACGCCGGTTTGGTTAGGGTTTCGCGCTCATTATCGGAAGGTAGTGAGTTCGAATCCCTGCTTATCCGATGATCCGCCATGTTCACTAACACCCCGTTCGCACTGCACTTTTAAATGCGTTTAAGTCTCGGCAAAATTTTCACGTGGCGGCAACTTGGGATTTAAATCAGTTCGAACTTATTTATTTTAAATCAGTTTGACGAACTGATTTAGCGCCGTCTTGTTTTCTGCTATCTTGTTGTCACTGTTTGTTGACATATCTGAAACCGATCAGAATAAATACAACAGAAGCAAAATTTTAAAAATTAATAACACAGAAATATTTACATACGAATTCAATAAGCAGCAAACAAATTAAATTAAGATGAAATAGATCTGTGAACGACATTCTTTGGTTTCTTATTCCTCTCATTTGAAACATCATAATCTTAATTAATATCCTTTTAATCTGTAATTGCTTAGTAGACGTGGTCATAAAAAAAATCGAAAATGTCACATAATTTATAATAGCAAGCGATAAAGAAGGTTTTGAACAAGAACCAATATTTCTTAAAACCTTTTGAGGGGCAGTGTTGGCAAATGCAAACACCAATTTCTATATTTTTTCTCTAAACGCTCAAGTGTTATTTTATTGCAAACACTAAACAGAATTAACTTTCATTTATACATAACAGATGGCAGCACAAAAAAATTTTATATTCAACTGAGTACGAAGCATAGGAAATTGACTGTTTTTAATCCGTTTAATTAAAAATTCTGAAAAAAATATAAAAAATTTTTTTCAATGCAGTTTACGCATTATTTTTCTTCGTGCATATGATGTCTAGGTGTGCAATTACAACCAAATAAAGTGCATTTATGTACTCCACATTATTAGTTTTTTCCAAGTGTCATTTGACAACTCTGCCCCAGTAGGTGATTCTCTTTCTTACTCCGAGAGCGAATATTGCACTGTGTTTTGAAGAGTTCAGTTCCACTCAAGTATATGCAATTGCGTTTTATTTACACTGTCTTCTTCTACAAATCTTCAAAATAAACATTCTAAAATTTTAACTTTCTATAGTTTTATATATGAATTAAGTTTAAACAATAATATAAAGGTATTAGTTGAGATTATTCTGTTGTTCTCTTTAAATATTCTTTATACAATTAAACAATAATAGAAATAAATAATTAAAAATAATAACTTGATTAATAATAATAAAAGACAATTATTTACATTTAACCCATCACTCGGATGAATCTCTTAATCAAAAAAAAAAAAAAAAAACGTGCAAGTCAGTGTGAGAAAAATTTTAGGAAAATAAAATTTATGCTTAAAATCTTGTCTATTTTATGTTATTAAATATTTATAATATGCTCATATAATATATGTATATGTAAATGAGTTATTACTAAATATATAACGAATGTTTTAAAGAATTTGATTTCCTGTGTATATTCAGTTAATGAATTTTATAAGAAAATTTCCATTATTAATTAAACTTAGTTCAATTGACTATCATCTTACTTTATATTTTAATTAAGTGAAAAATTTTCGAAAATTTTAAATTTAATTTATTCAATATCTACATGATATTTTTTAATCTTTTATATTAACTGTAGTTAATAAATCAATAAATAAGTTAAAGAATTACTTACTTTCAAGTATTCCTTGTGGAGAACTCTTATGATTGCATCACATGTTTCTGGTATTATTTGTCCCAAAGCTTGAGGTGAAATAATAGTTGTAAATTTTAAATCTTCGTAGGATCTACCGGTTGCCAAAAAGCGCAAAGTCGCACTTAATCGTTCATCAGGACTTAAAGATGAACGCATGAATGTATCTTTTCTTATAGTTAAAGGTGTTACCTTATCCAACAACGTTGAATACAATTTTTCATTCATCCTCATGTAATTCAAGAAATCTTTATCTTCCGACTGTATTTCTGTAATTAAATTTAGATGTGAAAGAGATTCACGCTAGAGCAGCCAATTTTTAGCCCATTTCTTTTTCTTATTGTTTGTTTGCTTTTCACCATCATCACAGTCCAAAGCAACAGCCAATAGTACTTCTATGCTTAATTTGCTCATGTTATATGATAATATTTAATGGCAGAAATTACAAGCAGACAAATGAGTACAACAATAAATACGTCAAGTCAGAAAAAGTGACTGGGAATTTTTAGCGATTTTCGATTTCCATTTACAAGGCACACATTTTAAGCCAAAAGCAATAAATGTTGAAAAATGGTACCCTTAAAAATAACTTCCCACTCCAGATGTGCCTCCCCTACTGTGGTCAGCAGAATTTGAGTGGAATATGTGCTTAATTACTTCCTACCCCTTCCAACAAATCCTGAAAGGAAAAATCCTATCGTGTGTGGCGGGCTTAAGAGAAAGTTGGGGTTGATTTCAAAAAGGGTGGATTGGAGGTGGGGGGAGTGGGGTAGGGGTTGACGAAGGGTGGGAAACTCACAAGGGATTGTTTTTGCCTCAATTCTTGGATTTTATTCTCTTGAAAGGGATGTTTTTATTCCTTGCGCTAGCTCCATTTATTTTACTGATTCCGTTAGTTTGAAGTTTCAATTTTTATGATTTATTAGTTAATTTTTTTACTCCAGACGATATATTTATTTATTTTGAATGATACTAACTTTTCTTAAAATATGTCACGGAAAAAACTTCATATTCAGGAATGCATTCATTTTGTGCACCCTTTTGCCAGACTTTGAAACAGACCCTAAAAATTTAAAAACCCTTCGAAGGGAAATAGTAATGGGGCTAATGGCTATGGGGAAACGAAAGAAAAACCATAAAAAAGAAATCAACACCCTCTCAACATAAAAAGAAACTGAAATACCAAGTTTCTGATGAAACTCGATTGAAAAATGCTGACCATC
This sequence comes from Latrodectus hesperus, assembly GCA_037975125.1. Taxonomy (NCBI): domain Eukaryota; kingdom Metazoa; phylum Arthropoda; class Arachnida; order Araneae; family Theridiidae; genus Latrodectus; species Latrodectus hesperus. The sequence goes on along the minus strand of JAJQOW010000015.1, from coordinate 4,112,173 downwards.
TTCCTGTAAAATACAAACCAAAGAGGTGTGCGTTTTGTAGCACTAAAGCTAAGCCACATTTTACAAGAATTATGTTCCAGACATGCAATGTAGGGCTATGTCTAAGCAAACAGAATCCCGAATGTTTTGAAAAATTTCATTCAAAATAACTAAAACACTTTTGTGGAATAATTTACATTTTCATATTCATTTTCTGTCTCTAATTATTGATAAGCATGATCTTTAATAGATTTTAATATTTGTCACCTTATATATATATATATTAACTATTCAAATATATTCAACATAGTGATTTTCTTATTGTTTTATTGCATTAGCATTTCATATTCTTGGAATAGTGTAAATTTATATATTATTATCTTTATTTGCTATGTCATGAACCTTTTTATCATGTAATCCTAAGTATTATTTCCTTTTATTTATAAAAATTAATATAGCAAAAAAAAGTAATTTTTGAATATCTAGCATATTTTATTTATAATTGAACCTTTTACCATTTATTTCCATCTCTTTTTATGCTTTTTAATATTTAGAGTAAAAGTATTGTTTCAAACAATATCTTAAGCTCTAGTGGGGCAATTGCCAACACCACCCTCACAAATATACAGTGGTTTGAAAATTTTTTTGAATGCATAATGTGTGTTTTTAGACTCTTATGGTAAGATAAAGACCATTTTTATACTAGAGAATGATAAATTTCTTATAGTGCCCCTCAAAGGGTTTTAAATCAGTTTCGAGTGTAAGGCATAGCGAACGCTGTTTTCAGTGTGGCGCTTACGTTAAATCAGATTTAACTTTAAATTGATTTAAAAAGGGTCGTGCGAATGGCGTATAAAGGTGGTCGGGATACGTTAAATAGGTATCGGTCGCAATGTTCTAGAGATGAAAGATGCATCTGACCGTGGTAAGTCAAATATTATGGGGTCTTCTGTTCGATTCCTGCTTCATAATTATGAACATTCCAACCCTCTGCTTCTGTCTAATTGGTAGAGTCCAACTCAGGGCTAGGGTACAAGAAGCACGCTGGTGCAGCAACAACTCAGCGTGTTTGATACCAAGAAGCTAAAGAAGCATTTAAATACTATTTGACCCAATTTCCCTGCAAAGAAAGTTTTCATAAATACTGGATTGATAAAAATCTTATTTCCAAATTCAGGAAATATGAATTTTCATAAAGTTTGCCGGGCTTGCTCCCTTGCGGACCTTTAAGGTGAGTAAGGGAACAAACTTGACAAACTATAAACCCAGCAGACTGAGTATGTCCAAGCAGAAACCAAAAACAAAGTGCAGAACTCCCCTTATTCATTAGTGACGATCGAACGCCAGACCTTCCATTCAGCAGAGGACAATCCTACCAATAGATCACGTTGAACCTAATATAAATGATGTTCATGGACATTTTTCTTCCATTGACAATTAAGGATTTTTTTTTGTAATTGTATCTCAATATTATTTTCCCTTGACCCTTCTCCACGCATTTATTAAGCAAGTTATATACATACGCGGTATTTTTAAAGGGATATTCTTTTCTGAGGAGAAAATTTTTTCATGTCATCCTTTCATTTATCATTATATAGTTGTACTCTAATTATCTGAATCGCTTTTAGAATTTCAGAAAAATAAATTTGGCTGAAAAAGAGACAGAAAAAAAAAAAAAAAGCTTGAGAAAGCGAGAAGAGGTGAGAATGACGTTTGGAGAATTCAGAAACATTCTTTTGAAAATTCCTGGAAGTTCAGAAAGTTAGTGCAGAAGACAAAGGAGAAGGGCTTAGGAGTCACATCCCGGATTTCAAATTGCTAAAGAAGAGACATGGGGGGACCATCCGTTAGTGAAACACCTGTCGGATTTGAAGTAGATGGATCGTTATTCCGAGAGTTACCATTATATGCAATGTCAAGCGCATGCGCAGCTTGGCTGCTCGAAAACGAATAAAGGCAGTGATACAGCTTATTATCGCCAAAAGGTTCAGCAAGCAATGAATTTCAATGACTGCACCGCGTACATACATACTGCATTAATGTAGAGTACGTAAGTACTTTGATAAGTAAAAATGTTCCCTTTTTTTAACTAAATTATTTTTCTTTCAAATTTTTTAGTTTTTCTTACATTTAAACTTAATATAATTTATTAAAATGGACCCTTTTTTATAATCCATCTAACTGAATTTCCGATTATCCGAATGCGGACCGGTTTCACTTGATTTGGGTAGTTGGGAGTTGTACGGTATTTTGCTAAGCTCCAGTGGCTCAGTGGCTAAGCATCACCTGCAGTGGTTGGGAGGGTGACCACGCCGTTCCTTGGATTATGGGAGCTCCGTGGATTGGGAACGACATCCTAACCCGTTAACATACAGGGTTCAGTCCGGGGCTGGCCTTCACCGCTATGCATGTATATATCTTGCTTAGTTAATAATTTCTGTATTTCACATTACTATTCCTTACTTATAATCCCTTTCTTCATGGTAATTGTTTGATTTGTTATCATTTACTTTATCATCGTTTTTCCAAAAAATTATCATTTTATCCTGCATACATTTTTGATGTATTGTTATTTCCCTACGCAGAATAAAACTATATCTGCCTTTATAAATTTTTCTCTTTAGTATTTTTTCGTTTTACCCAGGAAATTTTTTATTCCAGCTATTTTCAAGATTTTAAAATTGATAAAAAAAAATACCTGAAAAGTAAAAACTGTGAGGTATGTACAAAAGAACAATAATACTAAAAATAACCTGCTAAAATTCCTAAACGTTAAGTGTACTGAAAATTTTTGTTTGAATTACAGGGGAGAAATCAGTGCCTTTTTGATGAGGTTCTCTATAAAAAAAATGGCTGGAGAAACGAAAAACTATATACGCGGCCCATTTCTCAAAAAATCCGAAAAGGAACGCTTAAAATCAAATTTTCTACCTACTAAAGGTTATTACTACATTTAATTGTGAATTTTTATGCTTATGTCACAAATTTGAATACTATATTTTTATTCAACTGTTTTGTTAGAGAGTTTAAGTAAATTTGCTGCATTTAGAATTAAATATGTAATTATATTTAAATTGAAAATGCAAACGTGTTAACAATGAATAGACATTTGTATACGCTATTTTTTAATTTCTAATCATTTTCGAAATTTGTGGATTTATATAGCTTTTATTTACATTATATTAAAAATGTGATTCATAAAGTAAAATAAAATGTGTTAACGAAGTTTCAACTTTAATCATAAAATTTTTAAGAATTTGTATAATGATATTACTGTTTTTATGCCGACCAACTTGTCTAGTGGTCAGCGTGCCTGACTATGGATAAGGAGGCCCTGAGTTCAAATCCCGGTTCGGGCATGGATGTACTTTCTCTCTCTACCTATCCTGTCTTTGTCCTTTCCTTGTATGAATGTGGTGTGAATGGTTGCCTACCCTATAAACGGGTCCCTATGGAAAGTGTGTAAAGCTAAGTCGTACTTTCACCTACATGGTGCTCTGATTAAAACGAAAGACGCCCCCAATCGACTTAATTCGCATAGCATAGCGAGCTGGGCTTGTCCAAGTGCCATTAGTAAACAACAACTGTTTTTATTATAACAAATTTCTATTTTAAAATAATGGTTTTGATGAAAGACCTGTACTTTTATTCGATCTTTCATGAAAATTACTAAACTGTACTGCAAGCGATTCTAGAATCTAATGAACCCTTTTTATAAGAAAACTACAAGAAAGAGTCATGAATAAAGTACGTAAAATATTTTATTGAATGAGAGAAAAAGAAATATTGAATTTTTGTTCTTTATATGGCAAAAGAAGGATATTCGGATGCAGCTGTTAATGAACACAACAGATGAACTTTAACATCAATTATTTCAATGCAAATAGGTAATTTAGTTATCTTTAAAATTCACAACTCTTTAATTTTGATAACATGAAATTAAAATGAAAATATAAACTTTATATCAAAATATTTATTTACTTAAAACATTTACTATTCAATTTTTACATTTTTATAGTATGTTGCAATTGCAAGCTTTTGCTGTCCTATTTATTTGACATCATACAGCAAATAGTCAAATATACGTTGCCATTCGAGATGGTTTTTTTCATTGACAGTACGCAATGTTTCTAATTCCCAACACTTATTCCGATAAATGTGCGAGGAAGAAGTACAGCATTTCCTTGCGGTTATTCAACAAAACCTGAAATCGAACTCGCAACCTTTCATTCCAAAGAGCAGGTTACATTGCACATATTTTCCATATCATTTTGAAACTACGTAGAAGGCAGCGTAAGGCTCTTGCAGAGCATTTTAATAAGGAGCATGTAAATCGAATTCATAGGGGACTTTTCATAGAGAGAGGACCTTATTCGCTTGTCACAAGGTAGAAAACTCTCAAGCACTCACCCCGAAGAAGCGCTTGCAGAAAGGCGATACCTACCGTTTCCCAGCAGTGGATCATGGGACGTTTTGCTCAGAAGAGAGTGGTTTGACCAATAAGAAACGGTAGACCAAACACTATTTATTGAAATTATTTGATTTTTTGCTTAATTTATGTTCACTAAAGCTACATATTGACAGCTTGAGAACAATCTAAATTAGATACTGAGATTGGCTAGTTGATAAATGAATGCAGATTTCAACTGCTGTTAAAAATGGGGCAATTAAGTTAATTATAACCTCATTCTTATATTTTCAAAAATATAAGAGAAATGTTATCTACTTTTTTGATCAATGCTATCTTTCACAAGCGATATACCATTAATAATAAAATTTCACTCAAGGGCTATAGCTGTCCTTGAATGAAATTTAGCTTCTGATTATTATTACAACACCTGTATGTAATTTATGCTTCACTGTAGCAGCACATTGTATAATTACATCGCATCCTCACATCTTATTTAAAAAACGTTGATGCGTCATCAAAATGAAAATAAAAGAAATTTTTAAAGTTTAAAAATTACAAAAATTCTTCAATTCGAATCTAAAACTGCTTTCTTTTTTGTTAAGGCAGATTACACAGGCATTGGGCAAAATGGAAATGCCGAGAATTTAATTTGTTTGTCACTCAAAATAACAACTAATTAGACAGGTAATTATGACTTAAAGTTGATTCCAAGCTACTACAATCATCCGCAATTTTTAAGGGATTTGAACCCACTAACTGTTGAACAGAACGTCAGAAGGCCAAACATTCGGATGTCACTTTATCAAGACTTTTTCTTTGTTTGTCAAGCAATGATCATTTTATTCACTCGAAATCTAATTAGTGTAGCCAATTTAAAGAGAAATTGTTATCTCTATGCACATTTAAATCCGGGCCGTGGTAGCCTAGTGGTTAGGGTATCGGCCTTCCATCTGGAAGGATGGGGTTCGATTCCCAATGCCGCCAAAGACCCACCGAGTACATGCGATATACTTTCTCGTTAAATCTGTGGAATCGAAAGTCCTGTGATCGGTCGTTGAGCAATTACCATGGGTGCAATGGTATGGAGAAATTTACTCCCCCTTCAGATCAATGCCAAAATTAAGGGAGGAGATACTCTGGTGCTGCCATCTATCGGAGGATTTGAAGAGAAAAAGTCGTACTTTCACCTTCATGGTGCTCTGATTAAACGAAAGACGCTCCCAATTGACTTAAATTTGCATAGTCAAGGCATAACGAGCTTGGCTTGTACAAGTGTCATTAGTAACAATAACAACATTCAAGTCCAATGTGGGATTCGAACCTATGAACGGTTGAAGTCAAAAGCCAAAGTGATAATCATGCGACTGCCAATTCGTCTGTCAGAACGTGAGAGGGAGGGGAAAAGTTCACACACACACACACACACACATATATATATATATATATATATATATATATATATATATATATATATATATATGTATGTATGTATGTGAACTTTTATATATATATATATATATATATATATATATATATATGAAAAAACTAATTCTCAAACACTTTTATTTTTCCTTTTAAATTTCGTATAGTTTTTTCCAATGTCAGGCTGATCTTAGAATTAGCACCACAAGGAGCGAAGATGATGGCAACTTGTACAGTGAAGCACAAAATGGGTTGCCATCTTCACCCATAAAGTGAAAGGACAAAGAAATACACAGAAAGAACGGAACATCCATGCCCGATCCAGATTTGAACTCGGGACCTACTGCTTCGAAGCTAAGGACGCTAACCACTCCGCCATTGGTCGGTTAAACTAGTATACTAATGTTTTTGTTAGTATTAAAATATACTATTATAAATTTGGTACTTGTGTGTGTGTGTGAAAACAAGTTAAAAAAATTTCCAAACACAAAATATCATCTGCAATACAAAATTGATGAATATATATATATATATATATTTTAAAATACAAAGAACTTCGTTGTCATATAGTACCTATGGCTTTTAAAACTCAAAACCAACCCAGGTTTTTAGAATTAAAATTTTAGAAATGAACGAAAATAAAATCGCATCTCGAATCTTTGCACAAAGTGTCCTCTCCAAACAGTTTTAGCTGAAACGCGAAAATTTATTATGCTGAATATTCGAAACAGGAAAATTTATATAACATTGTCACATGTTTTTTGACTGTCCCCCGAAATTTTGCCTGGTTTTAAAATAAGAATCGCGCACGAAATTGTATCAAATTTTACGAAAATACCCTTTTAGTAATCTTTTTTATGGGATTCAATTCTCCCAAACTCTTTCATTTGAAAGCATCTTTTTTTAATATAGTTACAGAAACGTAACAGCAAAAATATTTAAAGTTTTTTTATTTGTAATGAAACTTACAGTAACGTTATGAAACAAAATTAGATATTGAGACACTTTACTGCTAACATCTTCCACTTTCTTTCCACAATTCTTAGCATGGGAAAGCTTTTATAAACATCCCTTTTGCAACCATTTGAGACCAGAGTTGTTCTTCGTTCACATCCTAGTTTCTTGACCGGAAGAAAGAACCGACACACTTCCGGCGCTGAATTGCTTGACGGCATTCAGGGCAATAAAAAGTCTCCCTAAAATCTCGCTCCTCGGATAGCTAACAGCCCTCAGGAGAATTGGTTGACAATGCTATCTTTGGGTCTTCTATCTATCATTTTTACGAAGACAGCTTTGAAAAGCGACATCAATCCCTTTCCCACACTTCGGGGAATAGGGTGATTATTTTAAAAATAAGATGTGAATTATTGTCCACCTGCAGTGCTCCACCCTCTTTCCTAGAGAAAAAGGCACAACTTCTAGTGTTTAATTGCTCCACTATATTCACAATTGTATGTTCTGCAACTTATCTCTGACATCAGGTTTCTCATCTAACCGATCACCTTTGCCGAGGAAAGCTGTTTTCTTTGGGTAGTCCATCCCGCAATCCCCTAACCTTACAAAGAGAACCGCCATGAAATTCGACACCGATCCCGGCAAAAGAAAGGGGTGGCTCGTCGCTTTGTAGTGTCGGAGAGAGAATCGTGCGAGTTTCAGAAGCAGAAGGACGTGAATCCATCAGCTGATTTTTGTTTGTATAAACAAAGAAATTTTTTTTTAGTTTAAAACTGTTTTTATTCTTGAAAAGTGATTCAATCCAATCGGACTACTACAGGAAGTAGAATTATTCAGCCGACGACAAGTGTTTCCTTTAAGGGGAGAAACTGTTGTCATGGAGTCATCAGGGGTGGTAAAGACCCCAAACAAAAGATTCGAAGAGTCAATGAATTGTGAGATGCTTAACGCTCGAACTTTCCAAAGTAATGAAATTCGGGTTGGTTGGTTGGGTTTTATGGCGCAAGGTCCAAAAACGGACATACTGCGCCAAGAAAAAAGTTTAGAAGCAGATATTTTATTATTATTTTTATTTTATTTATTTATTTTCTTATTATTTTATTTTATTTATATTATTTTATGTATTAATTTATTTACTATTTTTTTTTGAAAACCCAAGCAATATTAAAACTTTAAAAAACAAAAATCAGTGTATACATATTACATTAAAATCCAATTACATAATATAAAAGGAAAATCAAAATATATATACTTTTAAAATTTAAAAATACAAATAAAATATAATGTAAAAAACCTATTGCCCTCAAAAAGGCAAATAGGTTCCTGTTCCCCAAGCAAATCAAACAATGTTAAAATATCACATTTAAAAAAGAGTAAACGATATTGGTTAAAATATGAGCATGAAATTAAAATATGACTAACACTGAATGGTCCATCACACGTTTCACACCAAGGATTTAATTCGTTTAAAAACAAATGTCTATGTGTGAAACGTGTGTGTCCGATACGAAGGCGAGTTAATCTAACATCAGCATTTCGTATCGGTAAATCTGTTAATGAGGTGTGAGTGATGTATGGAAATATGGCACGCAATTTATTATTGACCTGCATGTTCCATGACTCCTGCCAAAGAGAATAGATTAATTTTTTGACATTTATTCTCACGTCAGACAAAGGAACTGATGGAAGACATGGGCCAGACGCAGATTTAGCAGCTGCATCAGCCCTTTCATTACCATCGAGACCTACTTGACTTGGGATCCAGCAGAAGATAATGTTATATCCCTTGCAAATGAAATTCCGGAGAAATTCCTCGAAATTATTGATGATGAACTGTTTAATTTTGTCAATAATGCAATAAAAGAAGAAATTTATATAAAAATCATCCAAATAAATGCAGAAATCATTACTATTGAAACAGGCATTGAAAATCAGAAAATATTTCATTTGACCGTAAGAAAGACATGAATCCAAAGACTAAAAATAAAACCTTCAAATTTTTTTTGGTCAAGAGTAAAGGGATCGAGCCAGAGACCTTCTGTTCCAAAAAACATGGTCTTGCCATTTAATTATCATTGTGAACCCTTTTGAAAGTATTTTGGTGACCGCTGTTTAAAGGCTAGTCTAGGATACACTGCTTATTCGGACTATATTCTTGATATAAAAAATAAACTTAGACTGATCTTCCTGATCACATTTTTCTAATTTTGATACATCTAATTACTCTCTTTTATAAACTTCTTTGACTTTACTAATTTCACTATATCCCAATTTTACTGTTAAAAAAATTATCTTTTTTTCCGGAATGAATGCGTATAAATGTTTGATTTTCTTAAAATCCTTGAAAAACGTATTCGAAAAAGAGAAAAAAGAATTCATTTACAAATCCAACGATTTTAGGTAAATGAAAAATAAATATTTTTACGGCAAATATTGTTGTATTCCTTGAAAAATGGGCATAATAATTTTAATACCATTATCAAAATAATTTAAATTCATTCATAATTTAATTCATTTATAATTAAAAGTAACCTATGAGAACAGCATTTTACTTGTACTTTCTGATAAAGACGATATTTTTAATTCTAAAATGTAATAAGTTTATTTTTAAATGGTGATATTTTGACCCTAATACAACTAATAAATTTTAATAATTTTATTGTTCCCATAAATAATCAAAATATACATATTTCACTCATTGAATTTTCTGCTTCCAGATTGTTTAAAACATATTAAGGAGAACAATTTTTACATTATTATACCACAACAAACCCGTTTTTTTTATCACTTATTATTCATGTTTTAAAAGCCGATCGATAACTATATCAAATTTCGCAATTTTTCGCTTTATGTAGGGGTTAACTGCTACTAATGTTTCGATTTTCACTGAATTTATATGACAAAATGTATACATAGATGAATTAAAATAAAGTAAATCTAATTCAACTACTGGCTGTTTAAAATGGTCATTGGACACTTTTCTTAACATTATAAAATGGACATATGATTTGTCTTTTTTTGGTTCAGGAGAAATTAGTAAAAAATTTAAGTTTAGCTCATTTTAAATGCAAGGAGCGCAGACCTAATATATTTCTCTGTGAATTCCTTATTTTTCATTATATTCTTTCAATTTCTTTAAAACTCCAACTTAAATTAGTATATGTTTCCCTTAAAAACAAAGCTGTCAAACGACGATTTTTTTTAAAGTTATACATTGCTCCCCCCAACAATGCTTACGTAGTTTTCTTTTCAATATCTAATTATTTATTGTTTGTTTAAATTTAGAGCACACTTTTGCAGCTATATCTAGTGAAAGTTAAAAAATATGTAAACTAAAAATATTTTGTGAAATAACACATTGCTAAGAATTAGAATTTATCAAGAAAAAAATTGTAGTGATTAAATTAATCCCTGTTAATGATTTAAAAACTAAACGGAAGAAATATATAATAGTTTTTCATTTCAAAGCAATAAAATTAGAAATATTTAAGAAAGAATTATTTGTTGTTTGATTCGTTTTGAAACTTGTAAAGAAATACAAAGAGAACTCATCAAACCCTTTCTTTTCTTTTCTAACCTTGGTATTGCATGCCGAGCTGGCAGCCGAATGGTTAGCGCTCTTGCCTTCGGTTTAACAGTTCGTGGTTTCGAATCCCACCTTGGGCATGGATGCTTGTAGCGGTTCGGAATCCACTTCAAACCGTAGGTCACGGTCTAATTAGCCCTCGTGTGCGAAAAATGACCGTTGAGTGACAAACAAAGTAAAAATAATGTAGTTTTACAGTGCTAAAATATTATTTAAAATGATATTATATATAATATTTTCATTATAAGAGATTAACTCATTTTATTTAACAAGCAATATGTTATTATTTTCTTTTATTAACAAAACTGTGAAATTTTAATCGTATTTTGACTAAAATAATATAAAAATATTCTTCCCAAGAAAAAGAATTTTCCTAAAACAGAAATGTTATTAATATGGAAAGTTAAAATTAAAATAAAAATGAAAAAAATTATTTAGAAATCTTCTTAAAATTAGCGTTTTTATTAAATCAATAAGAAACGCCTATAACATACAAAAATTTTGTTTCAAATAAAATGAATGAATGTACGTCCCATTTTTTCATGTCCCATTTTTTAAAGAATTACTCTTATATTTACTATTATTATAAATATGTAAGTTATGTCACACTTTACTCACTGCAATTTCTATTAGACAAGAAATAAATATCAGAATAAAATATTAATATTGTAAATTTTGTCAATAAATATGCTTTAACTTAGGGTTTACCTTTTTGAGGAACATTTACATGGTTAGTTTCTTAAACTACAATGTTCAATACATTTCTAGAAAAAAGAATCAAGGTTACAAGTAATTATTTAAATATATATTTGCATTTAATAGTTAGAGTTTCAGCAAATATAAATTTGTATAACAGTGATTTAAAACTTTGGAAACCCCTTCATGGAAAAAAAGAATAATAAATCACATCTTACGAAAAGAATTCGAATAATTTCTACTTAAAGTTTTTTCACTCGTTGATTAAGTTAATTATATTTTGGTCTCTTCTTTAGCAAGCAAAGAGGGCGTCCGGCAAGATTAAGAAAAGAAAAAATGTCATAACTGATTCAAATAATTTAATGTCAATTTCATTTCCTAAAAATTATTTAAATGTGTTAATGTTTGTAGTGGCTCGGAATCCACTTTAAAACCGTACGTCCCGGTCTAATTAGCCCTCGTGTGCAAAAAATGACCGTTGAGCGACAAACAAACCAATCATTGAATTGAATGATACTGAAAATAAATTTTTTTTACTACACGATTATATTATGGCATTTAGAATTTATTAATACTGATATTAATTGCAAAAAATTACAGTGTTCAGTTTAGTTGATAGTTGTTTAAATCTTGAATTGAATTTGAAAAAATAATAATTTGATTTTTTGTAAGTCACTTTGAGGAATATCATAATAAGAGTAAATTCCCTAAACTACCTCAAAAATATCTTTATTAATAATCTAATCTCTAAAAAAATTAAACTTAAAAAAAATAGGCTTTATGGTGTAAAAATCAACAGAAATATGCATTCGACCAATTTATGCCCTCAACACAGCTTGAATAAACACCCTTATTCCTTGAAAAATAATAAAATTATTCACTATTTTCAAATCTGCTTTTTCAGAAAATCAGTCGTAAGTTCCTTTTTTAAGCATTTTAACATTTCTTTTTTATTAAAAACTAAAATTTTTTAACATTTAAGTAACTGGATCAAAATCCATTGCCATTTCCTTGAAAACATATAATATTTTCAATTTTATTTTCATTTAATTCTAGCAGAACGTTTTTGTTGACATTGGATTAAAGGAATATACCATTTCATGAAAATATTGCACATTTTAAGGACAGTACATAAAAAATAAACATAAAAAATATCATAATCGTGAAAAATAGAACAATATTTCTTAGAGAGAATTATAGATCATAGTAGATTCTTTATAAAGATATTATTTGATATATTGATTTATGAAGAACACAATGTTATGATGGTGAAATCGTATAATAATTAATGTTGTCTCTTGAAAATTAATCAAGAAAAAAATTGATCAAATGCACGATATATCACTTTTCTTAGTTCTAGTATGTAATCAATGCAATAAAATTTAAGGCTTATTTATAGTCTACTAAAAATTTTCTACGAAATAAAAATGCACGCGGCGATAAACGCTGCATATATTTTTATTACAATAGAAATTAAACATTTCACATACATTATAAATTTGAAAGATTTATTCTCCTTTGCTTCTTCTTTTCTTATGATATATATTACTTAAATATCATACTTCCAATGAATTATATCACTACATGAATAGAGCTAAATTCTATGGGATGATTATACTTTTTTTAAAGGAAACTTTAAAAAGGACTTCTTAAAATCAGATTTTTATCAATTCCCTCACTTATTATAATTTTAAATAAAGATTTATCGTATTGTCATATTTGTAATATCTTATCACATAAACCTAGTAATTTTTGATAAATTTATTTACCAAAAATTTTATAAAATCTGATACTACAACATAATTTTTTGCCAAACGGGAGATACACTTCATTCTTCATTTGATCGTTAATCACATATATTAGTGTAATTAATTTACTTAATTAAAAAGTGTCTCCAAACTACTGTTTTAATTCCTATCAATCAATACTAGTCCATTTTGATTTATAGTTTTTTATTATTATTATTTTTATTCCCAAACTAAATTTGAAGATTTGTAGCCATTTCTGTTTCTTCAGCAAAGAAATATATATAAAAAAAATTATCCATAGATAAAACAAATGAAACATTTAACTCAGTATTTTATTTATGCAGCTATAGTTGAAGTTTTTAAATTTAAAATTAATATATTTGTTATATCTGCATTAGAGCATTATGGCCAAACAAAGTTAAGTGACTTTGATAAATTAATATCTTAATCATCATCAAAAAAAGAATCATTTAATTCAAATTTATCATAGGAATCAGCACTATTATTTGTAAAGTATTTTTTTTAAATATAATTCAGATGCTTTCTGATTTTTTCAACTGTCAAATCCTCAAAATATGGAGGCATTAAAATTTTTTTCGTTTAACTGAAAAAAAGTTAATATGATTATAATTTAAAAAATTCTGTTCGAAATAAAGACTAGATTTTTTCTAAAAAAAAAAAAAAAAAAAAAAAAAATCTATGTGCTCGGTTTTTCGCCAAAATTCTTCACATTAGTTACTTTCAAATTTTACTATTTTCCGATCCCAATGTCCGGTCTTCTTCAACTCCGCGAACGAAATCTGATCGGAAGAATGGGGAGGGCTGGAAAGGGGGACGAAATCCCATGGTACAACTGCAGTCCCACAGCTGCGTTCTGAGAATTGACTTTCACAGAATGTTACTTTTACCGCCGGAAGGAAAAATATATCATTCCGATAAACAATCAATACATTTGTGGTATCTTTAAGCTGAAAATACTTTTTTAACATGCAAATTCAGGCAACATTATCTATTTGTAAATAAAATAAAAAAATAATAAGTCATACAAAATGAATTTAAAATATAATTCATAGCAATTTTTTCCTCAGTCTAGTATAAATTTTTTAAGTAATGCTGTCTCAATACAATTTTTTAAATTTCTCATTAATTCAAAATCCCATCAAAAATTATTTAAAAGTTATGACAAAAAAGAGATTTTCTCATTTTAATAGTTTTAAATGTAATCACGTATTATAAAACACATTTTAATCAGCTATTCAGCACAAATGTGTTGAATTTTAAGTTTAAGTAAAAATAGCCTGCAGATAAAATTTTACTTTTAATTCCAGCAACTGTTACATAATTCACAATGATTGACTAAAATGACATAAAATATTATCATCTTCTAAGATAAATTTGAAACTTTAGCAGTTAGTTAATAAAAGAAAATTTTATTCAGTTTTAGGAAAGATTAATGTTACAATAAAAAATCTAGTTAGACGTCGTGTATAAAAATGACCCTTGAGCGACACAAACATTTCATTAAAAAATATGAATGCTTATTTATATAAAAGTAAGAGAATTTATGTAACAGTGAGATATTCTCTTCTTTGCAACAAATGTAAGTGTTGAAACACAACTATGTGATGACAAAACAGGATTCCTATTACAGGATTATTTTCTTAGGATTTTAAGCAAGAATAAATTCAATTTTTACTTGAACAACTTCATTCATATGATTGAAATCTATCAAACTATATTTTGTAATAAAAGTATGTCAAACTTTAGGTTGAATTTTTATAAGATGGCAATGTTAATCCATTGTATCATTCTGTTAAATATGTTAGTATTTCTTAAACTAAACAGTTAAAAAATGCTAACATATTCAACAATGACTAATTTACAATTAAACAAGGCTCATCTTTTCTTAGAGAAAATATAAATCAAATTCAAATTAAATGTTTTAACTTTAACTTTATTTTGCTATTTAAAATGTATTATTTAAAATATTGAATAAACAGTTAATATAATATTTTGTATTATATCTCAAAAATTGATTTGATTTAATTTTATTACTTGAATTCGTATAAGAGGCTACGACTGTTTAAATTATTGATTGATTTTTTACTATTGAAGTAAGACTAGAATACGTTATATAAATTATGAAGCAAATACACTATTTATTGAAGTTCATTCTCTCAAATATTTAAATTGAATAAGAAACTTTTCTAGGAAACAATAAACAAAATTCAATTTATATGATGAAAATTAAATAAACTGTTATTAAATAATTTATTAATAACTTATTGAAAAGTATTTAATACAAGAATTTAACTATGAAACTTTTCACTTGTTAATAAATTACTGTTACTAATTTTAATTTGTGTAATATATGAATAGTAATTTAGTTAAGTTTATTTAAATAATATAATGATTCCGGTTTATTTATGAAATGTATGTAGACAAATATAACTCATTTATAGAAAACAAAGTACAATTTCGGCTGGCTATGTACAAAAATCTTATAATGAAATTACTTAAAAAATAAAAATTTAAATTCTCAATGTTATATTAAAATCTACCTTATATGCAATACTCAAGATGCACGTTGAACTATACATTAATTTTTAATAGTTCTCATTTGTGCAGAACTAACAGTCATTAATATATGTAACAGATTCTACATTGAAGTGGCATAATATAACAGAAATAATAATTATCAAAACTTGAAAGCTCTCTTCTTGGTTCAAATTACTTGTCGTCTAATAAAAATAACTAAGAAAAATGATAAAATAAGAATGGAAATTAAAAAGACCTAGAGTTCAACATTAAAAAAAAAAAAAAAAAAAAAAAAAAAAACAAGGAATTTGGCGTAGAATCGGAGCAGTTCTGCTTACGGAAATAAGTAGTAAATTTTAAACAAATAAACCGACAAGCCCAGAAAATACAGAAAAACCAGCGAATTAGTACAAAAATCCAGCATCGAACCTTCAACCCCCCAAAACACACAAAATTCAAACGCTTCTCAGGTAGAAAGTCAGGACAGTAATAAGATAGAGGCTCCTAAAACGATCCCCAGTATTAATAAAAAGCACAGGGAGTGTTAAAAGATTAATAAAAATAATACAAGAAAAAACACAAAAAATAACATAAACATCAAAACTTCAAGAGAGCACCACAAAGTCACATGCAACGACACACAGACACCCATAGAAAACTTACGCAACATTTACAATTAAATAACGTTGATTACTTTGTCATCCCAGGACTGGGAGAAAAGCCAGTAAAAATTGTCATCAAAGGACTCCCCATTCACGTGCCAATTGAAAAAATAAAAGAGGATCTTGAAGCCCTCAACTTTAACGTAGCAAAAATAGCCCAATTTAGGTGATCAAAAGATCAATTTAAATTACCAATATTTCAGGTACAGCTAAATAAAACAAACAATTTAGAAGACATGTATAAAAAAGATGAACTTTGTTCCATAATAGTTTGTTACCTTAGTACAAACTTAAATTTATGTATTCAGTACTTTTAAGTTTTAGTTTCGTACAGTTCTATTTAATTTTTCTTTCATTCAAAATACTTGTGCGTTATTTTCAAATTTATTTTTTCTGCTATGCCTTACCGGCATACTCCTATACCATTTAATACTAACACACTTAAAATTTTACTTTGCCGATCTGACATTTCTATATTCATAATCGAATTATTAACTTACTGTATACGCATGCCAGTTCGTCAAAGGGGGCGTATCCCAACGTTAAAAACACTGGTTGGGGGCGTTAAAAACACTGGTTTCAGAAAATCACTGGTGTCTGATAGCTTTGGTTAAAAACTGTTATTGTCATTGTTATTATAATTTAATTATTTTTGTTAGTAATGGTAATGAATTATTTAATTGGGATATCTTTATTCTATCTATTCTCAAATTTTAAACTTACTATTTTTATGCAAGCCTAATTATTGGCATGTTATTAGTTTCTTAATTATTAAAAGTTCTATTAACAGAGCGAAATACTCTATAGGTATTTAAACCAATAGCTAGCGTTTCTTTAACTGCATTAAAATTTAATATAAGCAGCTCTGCTTATCGTAGTAATTATTTTGGCAATTAGCCTAATGGTGGGTATTGGTAAAATGACATCTGCTCACAGATACTTAAAAAGTGGTACAGACTGACATAGTTTCTGTTGAGGCATACAGGCCTAGACCTGGTGCCTACCAATGTTTTAATTGCCAGGCATGGAACCATGGCTCCTCAAACTGTTTTTGTAAACCCAAATGCCTTAAATGTGCTGGTGATCACAGCACGAAAGAGTGTCAAAAAAGCAGGGAAACCCCTGCAAAATGTGCGAACTGTGGTGGACCACTCCCAGCTAACTACAAAAACTACCCTAGGGCCCCTAAAACAATCAAACCCACCTTCCAAATCCACAAAATAAGGAGTGGTACAAGTTGGGCACTACTCACCCAAAACAATCCAGCTGAAAACAAAAAATATTGAATTTTCAAGTTTACCAAACACAGAAAACAACATAAAAGCAAACAATAATACCACAAATTTTAATTTTCCAGGTTTCTCCAATCTTGGGGAAATCTTAAAATTCTGTATAACAATCAATGAAATATTTGGAAATATAAATTACAGGAATTTAATAAAAAAATGGAAACCATTACAGACCCAACCATGAAAATGTTTGAGTTCATTAATTTTGTAAATAACCCCAACAAAAAATAGCTCTACCTATGAGTAAGTAATCTACTCAACAAATTGAATATAATCACATGGAATGCTCAAAGTTTAAAAAAAAAATTAATAATTTTTTACAGGAACAGAATCCAAACATCCTTCTTATACAAGAAACGTTTCTTAAACGAAATGAAAAATTTTACATTCCACAAACTACACATTCATACACACCCAGAAACTGCTCACCAAAATTCCCAAGAGGGGGAACTGGCTAATTAAAAATCACTTCACACACAAACATATCACTACCCCAAATTTTCAATGCTTAGAAGCTACAATAATTGAAATTTACCCCCCCTCACATGAACAACCCCTTATACTAATATCCATCTACATACCCCCAAACACTCATCCAAACTTCTCATTTGAAATATAGAATCTGCTTTCCGTAGGACCCAGAATCCTCATTGCTGGGGATTTTAATCGTGAACACAAAAACTGGAACTGCCAAAGCCCAAATATTAATGGTCATATTTTAAACAACTTCATTAACGATGCTGATCTTCAGCTAATTTCATGCCCAACTCCCACAAGACATAGTACCAAATCAGCAACTACAATTGACTTCGCCATTGCAAGAAATCCTTTAATCATCACAAACACTATCACACTTAATGAATTATCATCAGACCCTTTACCAGTAAAAATTGAATTCGAAACCAACATACAACCTACCACCACCCCAACTTGTACCAAAACAAATTGGAGAGATTGAATTTAAAAAAGAATTAAACTCCAAGCAACTGAATTTTAATACCATCAAAACTGATGAGGAATTGGATGACAAAATAATCTACTTCACAATTATAATGAGGCACAATTACACCTAAAGAAATTATCACAAGCATGAAAAAAATCAAAAATGGCAACGTCCCTGGACAAGACAATATTACAAATAAAATAGTTAAAAATCTCACCCCTAAATATATCATCAATTTAACTACTATGATTATATATATATAATCACATCTTAAAATTAAATTATTTCCCTAAATGCTGGAAAACTGCAATTGTTAGACCCATACCCAAACCAGGAAAAAATCTTAATAAATCAGAAAACTACAAACCTATCAGCCTACTTTCTACACTCAGTAAAATAACAGAAGAACACATAAAACTAATTAAAGAATTCATTGGAAAAAACAACATACTAATAAATGAAAAATTTGGTTTTAGAGTTAAACACTCAGCAACCCAGCAAATACTTAGGATTTCAGAATACATACATCAGGGATTCATTTACGGCCAAACCATAGCAGCAGTTATGCTAAATGTTGCAAAAGCCTTCGATAGAGTATGGATAGAAGGACTAATTTACAAACTTATCAGTCATAAATTTCCAATCTTCTTGATTAAATTAATACAGTCCTACCTCATGAACAAAACCTTTATTAAATAAGGAAAAACCTCACCTAAAACTATAACAAGTGGAGTTCCACAAGGCAGTAAATTATAGACCGGTACTATTCCTACTCTATGTAAATGACATCCCAAACACAAGAAATAACAAAATTGCACTCTTTGCAGATGATACGACCATACTTAGAAGAGGTGCAACTAATAATATACTCTAATTGAAAATCTAAATTCATACATTAACTTAGTTGTCCAATGGTTCACTAAATGGAAAATTAACACTTAATGTCAATAAAACACAAGCAATTTGCTTTACCTACTCCACTAAAACCCTTAAGGAAATAAATATTCTAAATCAAAATATTAAATGACAACCGAGAGTGGAATATCTAGACATGACTACGGATAAAAGATTAACTTGGGTTCCTCATACAGAAAAAATAAGAACTAAATTTCTGGCACAATCAGAATAAAATTATATCCACTCATCGGTAAATATATTCCAAATTAAACTTAAAAAACAAAAAACTGATTTATACAACTCTCCTCAGACCGATTTTATTGTATGGCTCTGAAATTTATGGATCAGCTGCAAGGAGCAATTTACAAGAACTCGAGGCATTACAAAACATCACACTCAGGATAATTACAAACACACCCTGGTACATTAGAAACGAAAAAATTAGAGACGAAACAGTAATCACAACAATGACAACATTCATTACAAAACAAGCCACAAAATTCTACACGAAAATAACCACTCACACAAATCCAGAAATCTAAAACCTTTCAAGTTACGACATAAATGACTACCTAAATAGGAAAAGACCAAAAACAGTACTAAAAATGCCTCCCAAAACTAAATAAATAAAAAAGAGGAATTTAAAACAAAATTGACACCAATACTAAGAAGTCAGGCAAGAACGAAAGCACAAGGGGGAGGAGGAGCCTCTAGCGGGAAGGAGAAGGGGTGAAAAAAACGACGGCTGTGATCGAGGATTGACCTTGAGCTGCACTGATTTCTCCGTCGAGTAGACGCTTGTGATTCATGGATCCTGGAACAACATTACACTGAAATGGAAATAAAAATAAGGTAAAAAAAACCTTAACATTTACTCCTTTAATAAAAAAATCAATAAAATAGGATAAAATAAAAATATATTTACCTTTTTAATTTACTTTGTTTTATTACCTTTTCCCTTTATATTCTAGAAACAGAACTTAAATTTGTTTTTCTCAAATTTTGTTTTATCTCCTGCTATCCTTGTCTTTTTAATAAATAAATAAATCAAAATAAATAAATACACACACACACACAAATATATATATATATATATATATATATATATATATATATATATATATATATATATATATATATATATATATATATATTTATATATATATATTATTTATATATATATATATATATATATATATATATTTATATATATATATATATATATATATATATATATATATATATATATATATATATATATATATATATTTATATATATATATATATATATTATATATATATATATATATATATATATATATATATATATATATATATATATATATTTATATATATATATATATTTATATATATATATTTAAATATAAATATATTGATATATATATATATATATATATATATATATATATATATATATATATATATAAATATGTACTCATTATATACTCTATTTACAATTTATCCAATGTACTAAAGATAACTTAATTTGTTACTTCGTACTTTTTTTATTTCTTCATTTATTATTATTGTTTATCCAATGCTAAAAATTTTTAATAAAAAGGAGCAATAAACTCAATGCACCAAAAGGTTAAACTCATAAATTTACAGACTAGAGATGGGAATTCTACTCCAGGCGCTCCGTAAAACAGAAAATGGATCCTGGTTGTATGTGGAATACTCCAAAAAAAAAAAAAAAAAAAAAAAAAAAAAAAAAAAAACAAGAAATGAGTCCATAGTTAAAAAAGATCAAGACAAACTGAAGCTAATAGGCAAATATATTTTTATATTGGTTACTTTATTCTAATTTGAAAATTAATAATAATTTTTGTGGGTTCATTAAATAATAACTGCAAATTTACTTAATATTCGAGAGGCATTTGTATTTTTTTTTTCTCTGATCAAAAAAAACTTAACTTGAAAGTAAAAAATAAATATTTTGCTTAGAAACTCTAGACAGCTTATTCTTCTTCGATGCCTGATTTCGTAGCATCAACGGCTATTTCCAGTTTCAGTTTTGGAGAGCATTTGAGCCAGCCCTTCTCTTTCCATAGCCTTGGATCCCATCCGTCCTCATGCCTTACTGTGCAAATCTTGTTTACGACCATCCATTGCTGACTCACTTGTTGAGTCGCAGAGGGCCTTGCGACTCAGCCGTGGCCTAGGGAAGGACAGCCCGGGGGGTCCATCATGCCCCGGGTGCCAAATAATTAGACAAAATTTTTCAGAAAATTTAAATTTAATTTCATCCAAATGCCGATTTTATTCAGGAAAATTTTTACTTTGAATTTCTAAAAAAAGTAATCACATTCAGAGGCCTAATTATGAATTTATGAGTCGAAACTACTATATATTAACTACATTATTTTGAGTAGATTAGGTTTATTTGCTTAATCAATAATATAATTTTTACAGTTGCACGTTGACTGAAACCTCAAGTTAGCACATGCAAGTTGGCTGGGACCTCCTGTTAAAAAAATAGGGATTCATAAAGAATATAGTGAATCATTAAGTTAAATAAGGTAGATCTCGTCAGCTTAACATTTTGGGATCTCCCTTATTAGTCATTGATCTATAAATCAAGATATATAAGCATCAATATAAATAATACTGTAAATAACTTTAAATTAAAATCAAAAACATCTTAAATGCATAAAAATTGAACTGACCAGTATAGTATTTGAAAAATTTTAAAAATCCTTATTTTCGTTATTTACGATGCACAAAATTTTGTAATACAAAATAATGATATAGAACTATAAATCTTGAGCAAAGTGTACACATTTTAAAAAATTCATATAATAATCACAAAAACAATTTAAATTTCAAAAAAATTTAAATGTTTAAAATTTAAAAATTTTTAATTTTATTTATAGAACATTGCTTTACTACGAAATATTTTATGTATTCCAGCTGACTCTAAAGAAAGCAGTGGCTCATCGGTTGGATAAGGATTCGAACCGATTACCTTCTAATAACGAGAGCGAACGCCTTAACCAAAAAATAATTATAGAGATCTAAATATTGTAATTTTCAGTATGTATCTTAGAATAGATTTGTAATATTTATACAGTTCAATGAATTTAAACAACCTATATAAAATTAGTTATCTATCAGTAATTGGTAATTTAATTTAGAAATTTTGAATTATAGTTAAAGAAATAAATCCTTTGCAGTTCTTTTTTTGATTAAAATATTATTTGTTTATTTCTTTAAAAATATTATCTATCAAACGAATTTCTTTTTCGGAACAAAAACTAAACATCTTTAGTAAAATATTTTCATTTTATTTTTTAAAGTGTATCAAAAATGAACTTTTTTGCCTGATTTGAAACATTTTTTTATCCTTAAAAATAATTTGCTGCAATATATATGGCAGTATAATTATCTATTTTCATTAAATTATAAAATTTGAGTTACGGTTTTCAAATCTTTTTCAATCCCTAGGTCTTTGAAATGTATTTTTGTATTTCAATAAAGAAACAAAACATATCCTTATTTTCTCACTAACAAAAGCAAAAAAATGATGCAGGAAAGTAAAATAATTATTTGTTGCTTTCGATTCTCACATTATATTTCATGTAAAATGGAAAAGCGTAACATTGTATCAATTTGGATATCGTGCATTTTAATAAAATAATCTTAAATGTCCAATCTTTTATGTATGAATGAAACAGAACAAAATAATTATTCCTAGTTAGATTCTTTATTCAATTTTGAACTTTTCTTTTTCGTATTTTAAGCTTGGACATAAAATGTGCTTCGTGAAACACAGTTTAAGTTTTTTTCCGCTCATTATCTTATTTTCTTGACACACATTTTTTAGTTTCGTTAAGCTTATATAATTATAATATTATTAACTTACATGACCTATATATATATTCATCCTTTAAGTAAGTTATTTTTCCATAAATTTCGTGTATTTGTGTGGCATCTAGTATATGCATGTACGATAAGCTAATTTCAATTACAATGTTTAGTACAGTAATTTAAAAAATAATTGATTTTAAAATACTTTTGATTTCAAATATATTTATTAGCGGGTTAAAATTACAATAAACACCACTTGTGAGGCGATTTCTGGTTTGTTTTATAATGGACTGCCGGGCGATTTCTGCTCTGGTCTTTGGTTCACCAGTTCATGCGTTCGAATCGCACTTTCGGCATGGATGATAATAATGATTCGGAATATACTTCAAACTCTTTTGGGTCCTGGTCTAAATAAAACCAATGTGCAAAAATGACCGTTGAGTGACTAAGAAACTACAATAATTTGATCAATTTTTATCCAAATACACATAATTTGAAAACGTCATCCTTAATTGTTTTGAAAAGTTTTTTTTTTTTTTTTTTTTTTAGGCATCACAATATTTTTGCACTCCCAAAGCAACTTTTAAAGGCTTGTTACTGGGGGGAGGGTATTGGTAATGAACTGTTCACAATATCAAATTATCTATCAATGAAAAGAATGCAGCTGCTTCAGTGTTTCCAGTGAAATGCGTTTTAGCTTTAGCAGAGTAGTTTCTGAAAATAATGTTTGCAGGTGTAATTTTTTGTTTCCTTTAAAACTAGTTAGAAGTAATAATGCCATTCAGTCGATGCCCAGTGACGTCACGTTCTTTCCCTCTCTGGGGTCAAAGCGGCATTCAAAGTGATGAGCCAGCTCTTCTTTTTTCCCTAGACCTGATAACTAGTGCCAGGGTATAATCTGTTTAGGCGCCCCCACAAAAAATAGCATGTTATAAAATAAAAAAACCCTCATAACTGTACAGTGAAAATAACAAATTTATGAAGTGCATGCTTTAAAATAATCTAAAATATAGATGGCCGCCGAACTTAACAAGTGGTCAGTGTGCCTGACTGTGGATTCCGGAAGTCCTGGGTTCGAATCCTGGTTTGGGCATGGATGTACTTATCTCTCTATCTATACTGTCTTTGTCCCTTCCTTGTATGAATGAGGTGTGAATGGTTGCCTACCCTATAAACGGGTCCCTATGGCATGTGTGTACTGAAGAAGCCAGACTCCACACCAAATATGGTTCAGTTGGAAAAGTGGAGTAGCGCACCCCATATTGTGCCAGCCTAGCTGGTACATGACAACAACAGCAACAAAATATCGATAATTTTACTCGGGTTTTACTATTAAATTAAAAAAAATCTAGTTAAAAAATATCAAACTGAAATAGCAGGAATACCAAACTGAAATTTAAATTTTAAAAAAATGGAAACACAAACAAACTAAAATTCAGAAATGTGTCAATAGAATAATCGTACTTGTGGTAATTAAGAATTAGTTTAAAAATATTAATTATTTTACATCCTAATGTAATTATTTAAAAAAAATTTTTTTAAGCATGGAAGGATGTTATTATATATATGTAACAGATAAAAGTAAATGCATTTATTCATAGCAATATAATAATCTGATACAGTAATTGCACTGCATAGATTTTCCTTGCCTTTGATGAAGCAAAGTGATCAGTTGCTTCATCAGTGTCGATCATTTTTAATTTCTTCTCGTTGTACTTAGTAATGCTAAGTTATTTCGGTGATCATATGCGATGGTTGAAATTAAATATGTCATAATTAATTTTAATTCATAAGTAGCACACAATTGATATTGAAGGAGGATAGGTTGAAGTGCGACTCTCATATTTGAAAAAAACATCTTCCCCATATGACATTATAAAAATAAATAGTTTCAATATGAAGTTCAACATATTTCTTTATAAAAAAAGTTTTCTAATATATATATATATATATATATATATATATATATATATATATATATATATATATATATATATATATATATATAAAAATTTTATGCTAAATTTATTAAAGAAAAAACTAATATTGAAGTTCATTACCAAAAATAATAATTACAATAAAAATTTAACATATTTTAAAAATAAAATCCCTTGCAGGACCCAAATTCAGTCCATAAACTGTACCTTTCTATAACGAAGCCCTCCGCCATTTTTCTGCCACTATCACTTAAAGATCTTAATATTTGTTATCACTGATGACCTCTTTTACTGCTGTTTACTTTCAAATTTTAAGTAAAATTTGAGAAATTATATTTGCTGCTGGACTGAAAGTATTTCTTTTATCAAATCTTATGTTACTTTTATTAAAGAAAAAACTAATATTGAAGTGTATTACAAAAAATAATAATTACATTAAAAATTTAATATATTTTAAAAATAAAATCCCTTGCAGGACCCTACTTCAATCCATAAACTGTACCTTTCTATAACGAAGCCCTCCGCCATTTTGCTGCCACTATGACTTAAAGATCTCAATATATGTTGTCACTGATGACCTCTTTTACTGCTGTTTACGTTTAAAATTTAAGTCAAATTCGGGAAATTATATTTGCTGCTGGACTGAAAGTACTTCTAACCCTTTTACCTAACTTTATGTTAAATTTATTAAAGAAAATACTAATATTGAAGTGTATAACAAAAAATAATAATTACAATAAAAATTTAATATATTTTAATAATAAAATCACTTGCAGTACCCACCTTCAGTCCTTAAAATGTACCTTTATATAACGAAGCCCTCAGCCATTTTGCTGCCCCTATCACTTAAAGACGTCAATATAAGTCGTCACTGATGACCTCTTTTACTTTTGTTTACTTTTAAAATTTAAGTAAAATTTCGAAAATTATATTTGCTGCTGGACTGAAAGTACTTCTAACCCTTTTGTCTAATTATGTGTTACATTTATTAAAGAAAAATCTATTATGAAAGTGTATAAAAAAAACAATTACAATAAAAATTTAATATATTTTAAAAATAAAATCCCTTGCAGTACCCAACTTCAGTTCTTAAACTCTAACTTTCTATAACGAAGCCCTACGCCATTTTGCTGCCACTATCACTTAAAGATCTCAATATATGTTGTCATTGATGACCAATTTTACTACTGTTTACTTTTAAAATTTAGGTAAAATTCG
The DNA here is from genome assembly GCA_037975125.1 of Latrodectus hesperus. NCBI lineage: Eukaryota > Metazoa > Arthropoda > Arachnida > Araneae > Theridiidae > Latrodectus > Latrodectus hesperus. Next base: position 4,086,065 of record JAJQOW010000015.1, on the reverse strand, counting down.
GGAAATTATATATGCTGCTGGACTGAAAGAACTTTTGACCATTTCATCTAAACATATGATACATTTATTAAAGAAAAAACTAATACTGAAGTGTACTACAAAAAATAATAATTACATTAAAAATTTAATATATTTTAATAATAAAAACCCTTGCAGGACCCAACTTCAGTCCATAAACTCTACCTTTCTATAACGAAGACCTCCGCCATTTTGCTGCCACTATCACTTAAAGATCTCAATTTATGTTGTCACTGATGACCTCTTTTACTGCTGTTTACTTTTAAGTAAAATTTGGGAAATTTTATTTGCTGCTACACTGTAAGTACTTCTGACCATTTTATCTAAATTTATGTTACATTTATTAAAGAAAAAAATAATATAGAAGTGTATTACAAAAAAAAATAATTACATTAAAAATTTAATATATTATAAAAATAAAATATTTGCAACACCCAACTTCATTCCGTAAACTGTACCTTTCTATAACGAAGCCCTCCGCCATTCTGCTGCCACAATGACTTAAAGATCTTAATATAAGTTGACACTGATGACCCCTTTTACAGCTGTTTACTTTTAAAATTTAAGTAAAATTCGGGAAATTAGTTTTGCGGCTAGACTGTAAGTACTTCTGACCATTTTATCTAAACATATGTTACATTTATTAAAGAAAAAATTAATATTGAAGATTTTCACAAAAATAATAATTACAATAAAAATTTAATACATTTTAAAATTAAAATCCCTTGCAACACCCAATTTCAATCCATAAACTGTATCTTTCTATAACGAAGCCTTCCGCCATTTTCCTGCCACTCTAACTTAAAGATCTCAATAAATATTGTCATTGATGACCTATTCTACTGCTGTGTACATTAAAAATTTAAATAAATTTCGGGAAATTATATTTGCTGATGGACTGAAAGTACTTCTGACCATTTTATCTAAATAAATGTTACATTTATTAAAGAAAAAACTAATATTGAAGTGTATTAAAAAATAATAATTACAATAAAAATTCAATATATGTTTTAAAAATAAAATCCTTTGCAGTACCCAACTTCAATACATAAATTGCACCTTTCTATAACGTAGCCCTCCATCATTTTGCTGCCAGTCTTACTTAAATATCTCAATATATGTTGTCACTGATGACCTCTTTTACTGCTGTGTACATTTAAAATTAAAGTAAAATTCGGGAAATTATATTTGCTGCTGGACTGAAAGTACTTCTAACCCTTTTATCTATTTTTATGTTAAAGTTATTAGAGAAAAAAGTAATACTGAAGTGTATTAAAAAAATAATTACATTAAAATTTAATATATTTAAAAATAAAATCCCTTGCAACACCCAACTTCAATCCATAAAGTGTACCTTTCTATAACGAAGCCCTCCGCCATTCTGCTGCCACAATGACTTAAAGATCTTAATATAAGTCGTCACTGATGACCCCTTTTACTGCTGTTTACTTTTTAAATTTAAGAAAAATTCGGACAATTATATTTGCTTCTGGACAAAAAATACTTCTGACCATTTTATCTAAACTTATGTTACATTTAATAAAAAAAACTTATATTGAAGTGGTTTACAAAAAATAATTATTACATTAAAATTTAATATATTTTTAAAAAAAAATCCCCCTTGAAGGACTTAACTTCAATCCGTAAACTGTACTTTGTTACAACGAAACCCTCCGCCATTTTTCTGCCACAATCTCTTAAATATCTAAATATATGTTGTCACTAATGACCTCTTTTACAGCTGTTTACTTTTAAAATTTAAGTAAAATTCGGAAAATTATATTTGCTGCTGGTATGAAAGTACTATTGACCATTTTATCTACCCTTATGTTACATTTATTAAAACTAATATAGAAGTGTAATACAAAAAATAATTATTGCATTAAAAATTTAATATATTTTAAAAATAAATTCCCTTGCAACACCCAACTTCATTCCATAAACTGTACCTTTCTACAACGAAACCCTCCGCCATTTTTCTGCCACTATCTCTTAAATATCTCAATATATGTTGTCACTAATGACCTCTTATATTGCTGTTTACTTTTAAAATTTAAGTAAAACTCGGAAAATTATATTTATTGCTGGACTGAAAGTACTTCTGACTATTTTATCTAAACTTATGTTACATTTATTAAAGAAAAGACTAATATAGAAGTGTATTACAAAAAATAATAATTACATTAAAATTTAATATATTTTAAAAATAAAACCCCTTGCAGGACCCAACTTCAATCCGTAAACTGTACCTTTCTATAACGAAGCCCTCCGCCATTCTGCTGCCACAATGACTTAAAGATCTTAATATAAGTTGTCACTGATGACCCCTTTTACTGCTGTTTACTTTTAAAATTTAAGTAAAATTCGGGAAATTATATTTACTACTGGACTGAAAGTACTTTTGACCATTTTATCTAAACTTATGTTACATTTATTAAAGAAAAACTAATATAGAAGTGTATTATAAAAAATAATAATTACATTAAAAATTTAATATATTTTAAAAATATAATCCCTTGCAACACCCAATTTCAGTCAATAAACTGAACCTTTCTATCAACGAAACCCTCTGCCATTTTTCTGCCACAATCTCTTAAATATCTCAATATATGTTGTCACTAATGACCTCTTTTACTGCTGTTTACTTTTAAAATTTAAGTTAAATTCGGGAAATTACATTTGCTGCTGGATTGAAAATACTTCTGACCATTTTATCTAAACTTATGTTACATTTATTACAGAAAAAACTAATTTGAAGTGTATTACATTAAAATAATAATTAAATTAAAATTTAACACATTTTAAAAATAAAATCCCTTTCAGGACCCAAATTCATTCCGTAAACTGTACCTTTCTATAACGAAGCCCTCCGCCATTCTGCTGCCACAATGACTTATTGATCTTAATATAAGTTGTCACTGATGACCCCTTTTACAGCTGTTTACTTTTAAAATTTAAGTACAATTCGGGAAATTATATTTGCTGCTAGACTGAAAATACTTCAGAACATTTTATCTAAACTTATGTTACATTTATTAAAGAAAAACTAATATAGAAGTGTATTACAAAAATAATAATTACTTAAAAATTTACTATATTTTAAAAATAAAATCCCTTGCAGGAACCAACTTCAATTCGTAAACTGTACCTTTCTATAACGAAGTCCTCCGCCATTCTGCTGCCACAATGACTTAAAGATCTTAATATAAGTTGTCACTGATGACCCCTTTTACAGCTGTTTACTTTTAAAATTTAAGTAAAATTCGGGAAATTATATTTACTGCTGGACTGAAAGTACTTCTGACCATTTTATCTAAATTTATGTTACATTTATTAAAACTAATATAGAAGTGTTTTACAAAAAAAAAATAATTACATTAAAAATTTAATATATTTTAAAAATAAAATCCCTTGCAACACCCAATTTCAGTCAATAAACTGAACCTTTCTTCAACGAAACCCTCTGCCATTTTTCTGCCACAATCTCTTAAATATCTCAATATATGTTGTCACTAATGACCTCTTTTACTGCTGTTTACTTTTAAAATTTAAGTTAAATTCGGGAAATTACATTTGCTGCTGGATTGAAAATACTTCTGACCATTTTATCTTAACTTATGTTACATTTATTAAAGAAAAAACTAATATAAAAGTGTATTAAAAAGAAAAATAATTACATTAAATATTTAATATATTTTAAAAATAAAATCCCCATTGAAGGACTTAACTTCAATCCGTAAACTGTACTTTGTTACAACGAAACCCTCCGCCATTTTTCTGCCACAATCTCTTAAATATCTAAATATATGTTGTCACTAATGACCTCTTTTACTGCTGTTTACTTTTAAAATTTAAGTAAAATTCGGGAAATTATATTTGCTGCCAGACTGAAAATACTATCTGACCATTTTATCTAAACTTATGTTATTTTTATTAAAGAAAAAACTAATATTGAAGTGTATTACAAAAAATAATAATTACATTAAAATTTAATATATTTTAAAAATAAAATCCCTTGCAGGACCCAACTTCAATCCGTAAACTGTACCTTTTTATAACGAAGCCCTCCGCCATTCTGCTGCCACAATGACTTAAAGATCTTAATATAAGTTGTCACTGATGACCCCTTTTACTGCTGTTTACTTTTAAAATTTAAGTAAAATTCGGGAAATTATATTTGCTGCTGGACTGAAAATACTTCTGACCATTTTATCTAAACTTATGTTATATTTATTAAAGAAAAAACTAATATAGAAGTGTATTACAAAAAATAATAATTACATTAAAATTTAATATATTTTAAAAATAAAATCCCTTGCAGGACCCAACTTCAATCCGTAAACTGTACCTTTTTATAACGAAGCCCTCCGCCATTCTGCTGCCACAATGACTTAAAGATCTTAATATAAGTTGTCACTGATGACCCCTTTTACTGCTGTTTACTTTTAAAATTTAAGTAAAATTCGGAAAATTATATTTGCTACTGGACAGAAAATACTTCTGACCATTTTATCTAAACGTATGCTACATTTATTAAAGAAAAACTAATATAGAAGTGTATTACAAAAAATAATAATTACATTAAAATTTAATATATTTTAAAAATAAAACTCCCTTGCAGGACTTAACTTTAATCCGTAAACTGTACCTTTCTATAACGAAGCTCTCCGCCATTCTGCTGCCACAATGTCTTAAAGATCTTAATATAAGTTGTCACTGATGACCCCTTTTACTGCTGTTTACTTTTAAAATTTAAGTAAAATTCGGGAAATTATATTTGCTGCTGGACTGAAAATACTTCTGACCATTTTATCTAAACTTATGTTACATTTATTAAAGAAAAAACTAATATAGAAGTGTATTACAAAAAATAATAATTACATTAAAATTTAATATATTTTAAAAATAAAATCCCTTGCAGGACTTAACTTCAATCCGTAAACTGTACCTTTCTATAACGAAGCCCTCCGCCATTCTGCTGCCACAATGACTTAAAGATCTTAATATAAGTTGTCACTGATGACCCCTTTTACTGCTGTTTACTTTTAAAATTTAAGTAAAATTCAGGAAATTATATTTGCTGCTGGACTGAAAATACTTCTGACTATTTTATCTAAACTTATGTTACATTTATTAAAGAAAAAACTAATATAGAAATGTATTACAAAAAATAATAATTACATTAAAATATAATACATTTTAAAAATAAAATCCCTTGCAGGACTTAACTTCAATCCATAAACTGTAACTTTCTGTAGCGAAGACTTCCGCCCTTTTGCTGCCACTAACACTTAAAGATCTCAATATTTGTTTTCACTGATGACCTCTTTTACTGCTGTTTACTTTGAAAATTTAAGTAAAATTAGGAAAATTATATTTACTTTTGGACTGAAAGTACTTCTGACCATTTTATCTAAATTTATGATGTTACATTTATTAAAGAAAAAAATAATATAGAAGTGTATTACAAAAAAAATAATTACATTAAAAATTTAATATATTTTAAAAATAAAATCCCTTGCAGGACCCAACTTCAATCCATAAACTGTACCTTTTTATAAAGAAACCGTCTGCAATTCTGCTGCCACAAGACTTAAAGATCTTAATATAAGTTGTCACTGATGACCCCTTTTACTGCTGTTTACTTTTACAATTTAAGTAAAATTCAGGAAATTATATATGCTGCTGGCCTGAAAATACTTCTGACCATTTTATCTAAACTGATGTTATATTTATTAAAGACAAAACTAATATGGAAGTAAATCACAAAATTATAATGACATCAAAATTTCATATATTTTAAAAATAATATCCCTTGCAGGACCCAACTTTTATCCGTAAACTGTACCTTTCTATATCGAAACCCTCCGCCATTCTGCTGCCACAATGACTTAAAGATCTTAATATAAGTTGTCACTGATGACCCCTTTTACTGCAGTTTACTTTTAAAATTTAAGTAAATATCGGGAAATTATATTTGCTGCTGGACTGAAAACACTTCTGACCACTTTATCTAAACTTATGTTACATTTATTAAAAAAAAACTAACATAAAAGTGTATTACAAAATTATAATTACATTAAAATTTAATATATTTTTAAAATAAAATACCTTGCAGGACTTAACTTCAATCCATAAACTGTACCTTTCTATAACGAAGCCTTCCGCCGTTTTGCTGCCACTATCACTTAAAGATCTCAATATATGTTGTCACTTATGACCTTTTTTACTGCTGATCACTTTTAAAATTTTAGTAAAATTCGGAAAATTATATTTACTGCTTCACTGAAAGAAATTCTGACCATTTTATCTAAACTTATGTTACATTTATTTAAGAAAAAACTGATATTGAAGTGTATTACAAAAAATAAAAATTACATTAAAATTTAATATATTTGAGAAATATAAACCTTTACAGTACCCAACTTCAGTCCATAAATTCTACCTTACTGTAATAAGCCCTCCGCCATTCTGATGCCACAATGACTTAAAGAACTTAATATAAGTTTTCACTACTGACCCCTTTTATTGCTGTTTACTTTTAAAATTTAAGTAAAATTCAAGAAATTATATTTGCTGCTGGACTGAAAATACTTCTGACCATTTTATATAAACTTATGTTACATTTATTAATGAAAACACGAATATAGAAGTATATTAAAAAAATAATAATTACATTAAAATTTAATATATTTTAAAAATAAAATCCCTTGCAGGACCCAATTTTTTCTGTAAACTGTGCCTTTCTATAACGAAGCCTTCCGCCATTCATCTGCCACAATGACTTAATTATCTTAATATAAGTTGTCACTGATGACCCCTTTTACTGCTGTTTACTTTTAAAATTTAAGTAAAATTCGGGAAATTATATTTGCTGCTGGACTGAAAATACTTCTGACCATTTTATCTAAACTTATGTTACATTTATTAAAGAAAAAACTAATATAGAAGTGTATTAAAAAATTATAATTACATCAAAATTTCATATATTTTAAAAATAAAATGCCTTGCAGGACCCAAATTTTATCAGTAAGCTGTGCCTTTCTATAACTAAGACTTCCGCCCTTTTGCTGCCACTATCACTTAAAGATCTCAATATTTGTTGTCACTGATAACCTCTTTTACTGCTGTCTACTTTTAAAATTTAAGTAAAATTAGGAATATTAAATTTACTTCTGGACTGAAAGTACTTCTGACCATTTTATCTAAACTTATGTTACATTTATTAAAGAAAAAACTAATATATAAGTGTATTAAGAAAAATAAAAATTACATTAAAATTTAATATATTTTAAAAATAAAACCCCTTACAGTACCCAACTTCAGTCCATAAGTGAATCTTCAATTTATTTTGCATGGCAGACCGTTATAATAACGTTGCAAACTAAATGCTGCTTTATTATTTTTTCTATTCAAATTCAAGAAATAATTCGTTTTATACATTTTATGTTAGAGTTTTCAGCAAAACCGTTTACTCTAACCCCTGTAGTTATACAGATCCTGGGTTTAATAAATCGGTAAATATTTGCTTCTGTTGATTTAAAATTCATCTAAAATTAGACAGCCGAGCTTGTTGCCAAATGGTTAGCATTCTGCACTTCCGTTCAACAACTCGTGGGTTGGATTACCAGCTGGAACTTGGATGTTCACAGTCTACTATTTTAACCTTTGATCCCGGTCTTATTAGCCCTCGTGTGAAAAAAAAAACTACCTTTAAACGACAAACCAAACTACAATTGCAGAACCTTGTGAAATCAGGATTTATTTGCTTGTGTTGATTCAAACTCCTTTTAGAGCTGCAAATCCTTCTGCAATAATTACTTTGAAGTGACCCAAATACTACATTAGAGGGACAACTTTTTTAAAATTATGGATTATATATTAGATGATAAAAACTATTATATGATTAATTATTATATTAAGTAATGTGTTGCTTCAACTATAAAAAAATTGTAAGGTTTGAAAAATGAATAACTAAATAAAAAGAAGTAAAGCGCAATCAGCCTAAATAAAAATAATACACGAAAATCCAAACAAAACTAAGATGCAATGATTCCTGCAAAGCTATGGCTTCTTACTAGGTAATATAGTTGTCCTGATTTCCTAAGTTATTCTAAAAAGCGCTTGCCTTAATACAGCTTTAATATTATGTTTTAGTACTGATCTTCTTTAAGCAGTTTAGACGTTATATTCTGATATTCAAGGAAGAAAATGTTCTCCTTTTCAATCATTTTCTTCCTCCTTGTTCTCCTTTTCAATCAATCGCTTCAAAATTGCGTTGGAGTTAATGGAAGCATAATGAGGATAGGATAGCATAATATCAATCTCGAATAAGAAACTACTATCGTCGATCACCCTCAGAAGTTTTTTACCTTCTCTAGGTAAACACGAGTTTCACAATCCCGAGGTACCCTAGTGATGTGTCCTCTTTTTTTTTCTTCTCTTCTCTTTCATTGTGGTTGCCTTGTAAGAGGTTGAGGGCTCCCCTTGAGTAGCTTTCGCCGCTCTGTTGCTATTAGCTACTCTTGGGAGTTAAATCACCCACGTGTTTGCCGTGCATGGAGATCCGTCCCTGGAAAAGAAGGTCCTGGTAACTGAGCCCCCCCCAATGACCAACACATTACTTTAGCCTCTGCTTCAGGTAAACGGCAGGTGTGTTGTGGTTCTCAGCACATCAATCGGCTTTATGGATCAAGCGATCGATGCATCTACTGTATGATTCTTTAAGGATAGAGGCAATCTCAGGGATATACTGTGAGCGTATAGGACCTGGCTAGCACTGGTGCTGCTGGTCTATATCCCCTTGTTGGACTCCGTCGTGGGTGGTGCGTCCAGGTCACGAAATTTTAAAACTATTATGATGGTGAGTAAAAATTTTACATTTCTCCCATGGGAGCAACAATTTGAAAATTTAAAACCAAAATTTTTCATTATCAAAATTAAAGAGGGAAACTTTACAACTTAGTCTCCTTTACTTATATCTAAAGGATTATCGGATATTGTTAGAGAAGTTAAGAAAGTTTAAAAGATGCTCTCAGGTGACTTGCTTGTTGAGGCTGCATTTGCCTCTCAAGCAGACATGGCAAGCATGAAATCTCTGGCTAACATGGAAGTGACTGTCTCACCTCATAAAACCTTAAATTTTTTGGGTGTTACTTCTGCAAGGGATTTACTATACTCGTCGACAGAGGAGATTCTGAAGAATTTACAGAATCAGGTCTACGACATTAGACGCATTACATTCAGATGAGAAGGTGAAGAGTAATTGATACGAAACACCACGTTCTGACTATTGTGGCACCTGATCTTCCTCAGTATGTAACAGCAGCGTATATGAATTTGCCATTTCATCATATATCCTAAGTTCCTTGCGATGTTTCCAGTGTCAGCGTTTTAGACACTCGAGAAATGCTTGCAGAGGCAAAATCACCTGCGATCGCTGCGCGGTGGTTGGCCACGATAGTATGAACTGCACAGCGAAGGATAGTTGTGTCAATTGTCAAGGGGACCATCCCTTCTATTCTCGAAGTTGTCCTCCGTATTTTCTGGAAAAAGAGATAACCACAATTAAGGTCAATCAAAAATGCACTTATCTTGAAGCTAGACGATTGGTCACTTCCCACACTCCTCAGACAGGAATCAGCTATGCCACAGCTGCCAGAAAAGTCACCAAATCGGGAATCACACAAACTGAATCATTTTCTATTTCCCCAGAGAAATTACCTCAAACATATGAAAAGCCTATATTTAAAAAATCTCGTACAAAAGCAAAAAAAAAAAAAAAAAAAAAAAACTAAAAATTTCAAAAAATATTTTGATTTCCACCCGCAATACTTTCTTGCGCCTGGAGACTGACGCGGTTTCTCTGTTTCCCTCGGACGATGATGGATCGTTTGAAGATATGACAGAAGACTCGCCTTCCAGCTCCGGTAAAGGAGCTTCACAAGTTAAACAATAACTTGCCTTGGAACTGCCATGGATAGTGATCACACCTTTGACATATCAACTTTTAATCCCGCATGTTTGTCACTTCAGGAAACATTTCTGAAGTATTCTAATGACATTTCTATGCTAGGGTTCAAAAGCTTTAGAAAAGACTGTAGTGATGATGGTGCAGTGTCTGCAGATGTTTGTAACATCTAATAATTTTCTCAGCAGTGTCTATCTAATTAATACTACTCTACAGGCTGTAGATGTAAGAGCTCATACTTCATGCTTAATTTCAGTCTGTAGTTTATATTTACCACCACTTGATACCATCCGCTAAGAGGAACCCGATGCATTAATAGATCAGCTGCCAATACCATTTCTGCTGGTAGGTGACTTTAACGGTCATAATACCTTGTGGGGGAAGTGATGACATAAATTCTCGCAGTGGTCGTCAGATAGAGAGCAGTTTATTTCTGATGATTACCTCTGTCTGATCAATACCAACGAGAAATATTTTCACATATCCACAAGATCATTTCATTCTCTCTATCTGGCCATTTGTTCTCCATCTCTTCTGTCAATGTTAAATTTAACAGTAGGGAATGCTCTACATAACAATGATCACATTTCCCACTCGTCATCTCCCAGACTGGAGGTAGTAGTGAAGGACAACGTCTACCCACTTACGTGTACAGTCGGGGAGATTGGACGTTATTTACACAGTTGGCAATTGTGGATGATGGAATAAATTTGATCGAAGATATTAATAATGCCGTTTATAAGGTCACCGAAGCAATTATCAATGCAGCTGATGAATCAATACCAAAGAGTTCCCTTACACCACGCAGGCGTTGCAGACTTTGGTGGAATAAAGAATGCCAAGAAACTTACAAAAAATAAAGGAAGTTATGGGGATTATTTAGTAGATGCCCCATAACGAAGAATCTTATTGCATTTAAGAGTGAAAAAGCTTTGCCTTACAACTGCAAATTTTGGATGCGAGAATTTAAGAAAATATTACAGCAAGCCAATGACACTAGCTCAGGTCCTGATTGAATCAGCTATCAAATGCTTCGAAATTTAAGTCCAGATTCCCCATCGAACTTATTGTTTTATTTCAATAGCATCTGGACTTAATGGAAATTTCCATCACTTTTGAATAAAGCAATAATAATTCCTGCCCTGAAGGCAGATAAAGATCGTTCAGATCTTTCACATTATCGACCAATAGCTCTGAGAAGTTGCTTCTGTAAGACTCTCGAACGTATGGTCAACGCCCGTCTCTTATGTCTTAGAAATAAATGCAATCCTGTTAATCAGAGTGGCTTCCGTAAAGAAATACTCATTCTTGATAATATTACTTATTTGGAAACGCAGATCCGTGACGCTTTTATGCGTAGGAATCATTTGGTTTCTATTTTCTTCGACATATTGGAACAGTTTTTTTCCAATGCTTTTATTCAAGCTGACGGTGTTCCCAAGGTTCCGTTTTAAGTGTCACCATTTTTAATCTTTTCATCAGTAACATCATGTATCAAATACCACCATCAATAAATGGTACACGATATGTTGATGACCTGCAAATATCATGTCAGGAGTTTAATATGCGATTGAGAGGTAACTGCAAACAGCATTTAACAAACTTGCTGCATGTTGAGCTGAGAATGGTCATACCTTATCCCCAAGCAAGAGTAAATGTGTCCACTTCTGTAGAAAGACTAGATTGCATAATGGTCCAATGATTTATATCAACAGTACTCCTATACAAGTAGTCAAGGAAATAAAATTTCTGGGAATTATCTTTGACCAAAATTAACCTTTCTTCCGCATGTTTTACAACTGGGGAAGAAGTGTAAGCGATCGCTTGATATCTTCAAGGTGTAATCAAATACATCTTGGGGTGTCAATCGCACGTCACTCCTTTGGATTTATAAGTCACTCTGATTTTATCCCGCATTGACTACGGATGTGTTGTTTATATATCGGCTAGATCTTCTGTTTTACAAAGATTGGACACAGTTCATCACTCTGCTTTAAGTATATGTTCTGGGGAATTACGCACATTACCCGTCCAGCGTCTATACGTGATTTGTCAACAATTACCTTTAGACCTGAGACAAATATCGCAAACTCTCAATTATTTACTATGCAAAGATTTTGTCGACCCCACATCACCCATTACGTTCCATGGTTTCTAATGCCTCTCTTTGAAGACTATTTGATGCTCGCCCAATAAGCATCCCACCTTTTCTCACAAGAGCCAAATCACATATGTGGCTCACAGACTTATGTGATAATCTGTGTAACAACTTGTTTATCCGCCTTGATATGAACCAAAAACTAATTAATAACTTTGCTCAATTTAGAAAATCAGATACAGCATCTATTGTTTTTCAACAGTTATGCTATTCTCATCGCTGTCAGAACCAATCATACAAACCTGTATTCACGGATGGATCTAAAACCTCAGGAGACATGTCGGTTGTGGAGTTTTTATCAATAGTAAGTCTTTTAGATACAGTCTACATTCGTCCTGCTCCATCTTTCCTGCTGAAGCTACAGCTATTAAATATGTGCTTCAGCTCATGAATACTGATGACTATCACCAATACTGTGTCTATATTGACAACACGAGTATTTTAAAAGCTTTGAGAAACAGTATTTGCACCTGTTATCCTGTTGTGTCCAAAATTTTCAGAGCATTGGGTTCCCTTTCTGGCAATGAAACTGGATTTTGTTGGATACCAAGCCACATGGATCTTGAAGGAAATGAGAGAGCGAATGCAGCTGCAAAAACTGAATCAGATCTAGTTTTACCATCGGTTCCTCTCTTAGATGTGAGAAAGGTTATAAAAAGTTTTATACAGGGTGTCCCAAAATGACCGCATAAAGTCTGCACAGCTAGATTCCTCGCTGGGAGTACGTAAAAACTGCCCAAAGAAGCGTCTCAGTAAAATCCATATTTTACGAGAAAAATACGAAAAACAAAGTATGATGTCGTTGCTGGTATAAGAAAAAAACATTTTATTGGTCATATTAACAACAGTATTTGCATATCTTTTCAGACGATAATGTTTAAAACGTTCGCCGCGCATATCGCGTCATGCATGCGCGTGCGCAATGGATGCGCACGTAGTGACAACACCAATGAATTCTTTCTCGTCGCTCTGCATGCTGATTTCACTTCGGTGGACCCCGCAATGCTGCAGCATGTGATGACAGCCATTCCACGGCGTGCTCAAGTCTGCCTTAACATGCACGGCAGACACTTTGAACATCTGCTTTAAATTGTGCATGTATTTATATTGTGCATTTTGTTCCAATAATTCTCATTCTTAAACTGTTAAGCTATTTTTCTTGTATCATATCTTTTTAAATTTGGCAGTGTAGGTAAAGTTTCATCATTTGTTTAGGCTATTTGTTACATGTTTATTAAAATTAAACACTATCAAAATGCTTATATATAAAAGTTAAATATTGATTTCACTTATAAAAAGGCCTAACATTTCTAGAAATGTATTTACCTTTATCTTAATTTTTTCTCTTTGTCTTCTAGTATTTTCAAAACTAAGGTGCTCACAAAAAAGTAGTGGTTCCAAAAATATTAAAATATTTTAAATTATTTTTATTTTTTAAAAATCAAAGTTTTAATTGTGTCAAAAATATGATGCGAATAACTTAAAATATTATTGTTATTTCTTTTTTCTAGGTGAAACACAAAGTTCTCTGGCTTTTCAGTTTCGAATAGCACAGTTTGTTCATCCTGGAAGAAGTCTGTGATGCATTCAGTTTGGTTTTGAGAGAAAATTTGAAAACCCCCAAAACTTCTGAACAATGGAAGAGCGTTGCCAATGCATTTTCTACAATATAGAACTTTCCTATGTGTATTGAAGCCATGGATGGAAAGCACATTAAAATATTGCTTCCACCTGGTTCTGGTTCCACATACTATAACTATAAAGGAGAGTTCAGTATTGTTCTTCTTGCTCTAGTTGATTTAAATTAAAGTTTTTGTATGTTGACATTGGGACCAATGGCAGGATAAGTGATGGAGGTGTTTGGAATAAAAGCAAATTGAAATTTGCTTTGGAAAACGATATCCTCAATATACCTGAAGCTGAACGTATACCTAGTACTTCTGATTTTGTACCTTATGTAATTGTAGCTGATGATGCATTCCCTCTCTGTACTTCTATTATGAAGCCTTATCCTGGTAGAGGTCTTGATGATCAAAAACAAATTTTGATTATCTAGAGCAAGAAGAGTTTCAGAAAATGCTTTTGGCTTAATTTCTTCCAGGTTCAGATTATTTCAAAATCAAATAATGGATTCTCCAGTAAAAGCTAAAAAAATATGGTGTTGCTTCCTGCTGCCTTCATAATTTGCTAAGAAAAAAACAAGTCTATCCAATTGAGGATGATATCGCGAGAGCAGGAAGCAGTATGTTTTTGCCTCTGCGGCGAAGTGTCACACATGGAACAGAAATAGCAAAAAAAATTCAAAAAAAGTTTTGCCATTATTTTAATGGTGTTGGTGCTGTTCCATGGCAGAATAAAGTATTTGATTTACATTAATGGTTATGTAAAACAATCAAAGAAGATTGTAATACATTTGGTAATTGTTTTTATATCAGATTTTAATTTTATTCATTACTCACACTTATGAATTAATAAGTTTACCATATAAAATACATTCATTAAGTATTAAATACAATTCATTAATCTTTTATATAATTATTTTCTTAAGTTTGAGAATATTACTTTTCAATTTAAAGCATTTTTAAATAAATAATTTAAAATATATTTTGTTTTTAACATAAACATTTGTGCACCTTTATCAAATTTGAAAACACAAAAAAAAACTGCATGTGTAGAATAAATATAAATTTCTTTATGCAGTATCAAATTTTCTCTGTTTATTTAATTTTACTCCATATATTTTTGTCACTCTTCAGTCAATTTTGGCGTAAAAAAAATTCGAATGGAATATATTTAAAATAAAATTTTGATCCGTTAAATCATCATGTATCTACATTATAATATTTTCACTTTTCCGTAAGGAACATGTTATTTCCTTGTGATCATAAGAGGGAGTGTCATGCAATCGCTATTTGCATCAATGCTAATAAATAACACATTTTTGTGTGTGTATAATTTATTCTTAAATAAAAAAAACTAAGAATTTGAAAGAAAAAATATTTTCAGATTGAAGTTTCAATTTAAACATGAAATTTTACAAACACCACACAAAATTGTATGAAAGATTTTCGATACAAAAATAATTTCTTAACAACAATGCTTATAAAAATTAAGGAACCGACCGATTGGCTAAGTGGTTAGCGTTCCTGACTTCTGAGCTGTTGGTCCCGGGTTCGAACCCCGGTTCAGGCATGGATGTTTCTTTCCTTCTCTGTTCTTTCTTCCGTGATGATGTATGAATGTGGCCCGCCCTATAAACGGGTTTGTGGTGGTATGGCGCGGGTAACGCTACTCGCCTCCGTGACTTGGTTCACAGGTGCCCGCTGGGTAACGATAAATGAGTAGCAGTTTCTGGCCTTGTTGTGGCATAGGGTTCAGTCACCCTTGTGTGCCCGCCGCTGGATAAAAAAAATAATGATTAACTATTGATATATTTAAAAAAGAAACTCAAAAAACTATTTTAAAAGTTGAGGAAATGCACAAAAATTATACATTTTTTTAAAAAAATGTGTATTAGTTATGAGTTTTAATTCATAATTTATATTTAAAATGGAAACAAAAATCAATTATTTCTCTCTTTTTTATTAAAGTAAATCTCTTTTGTGGTATATTAAAATATAAGATGCATTTTTAAACTAATTATTTATTACATTTAAACAAACACACCCCATACAAAGACGCAACATTTCACTCGTATTTAGAAATAATCATATAGAAGAGAATTAAAATTTGTCTGCTGTCTAAGCACTGAGGCTTAGACAGCAGACAAATTTTCCTTTTTGAGTCCATGGGCCGACTTCCTGGTTTTCCCTCTCAAGCTCTCGGGACCCACTTGAGATTTTCTCAAGTCAGAAGCACAGATTCTTTACGCTATCTTTATTTACATGCAGTTTCTTAAACTATAATCTGCAATAAAATGACAAGTATATTTTGAATGAATAAATACACATTTTTTAAGGTTTGTCGGGTAAAAAATGAAGAAAAGAAATAATTGATAGCATTTTGTGATGATATTATGCGCATAGTTTGTTTCATATCACATTTTCAAATTGATAAAAAAGTTAAGAAATTTGTTTGAAACTAAAAGAATGAAACGCTATTTAGCCCCATAGCTGATAATCTTACAATTGAAGGTCATGGTGAGGCATTTGAATATCTACAGTGAATTTTCTTCTAGGAAGACTTCACATAAGTTGTGGGTCATAATCATGTATTGCACTTGTTATTGCCCATTGTAAAACTCTCAAGCATTCAATGGAAGGCGTGTGTGCAGAAAGCTCATCTATATAACCCATCTGTAATTGTTCAGTAGTAACTGCAATTAATCTTTATTGTTCATTTCAATGATTAGTTAAATGATTTACACTGGAAGTCAAAATACACTCTATATTGATTATGCTGTGAATTAAATTATTTTATAGCAATCATTTATATTTTTTATACTTACTTTCACATTAAACTAAGTTATAGATCAATAGAACACTTATCCGTCCCGTTTTGACCTATGCCTCAGAAACTGGGACTTTGACTGTAAGAGAGGAGAGGCTGTTGGGCCTATTTTAACGCAGGATTTTAAGAAGTATCTTTGGAGGTACGAAGGAAAACGGTGTCTGGCGCAGAAGATACAATACAGAAATCTATCCAATGTACAAGGAGCCAGACGTTGTACATCACATTAAAGTAAGCCGTCTCAATTGGATTGAACATGTTATTAGAATGAAGGACAATAGAACACTAAGGGAAAAATTTTTTGCAAAACCCATCAGCGTAGGAAGGAGAGGAAGACCGAAGCTGAGATGGGTGGATGCAGTCGAAGAAGACGGTAGGGTCCTTGGAACAAAAAATTGGAGGAGTTTGGCTGCCAGTAGAGGTGGCTGGAAGAAACTTGCTCAGAAGGCCTTGGCCCATCCTGGGCTGGCACGCCATGAATGATGATGACTTTCACATTATTTGTAATTACATCGCAAATAGGAACAAAAACGCGATTTCTATTTTAATCAAATATTGCATTTAATTTCATTATTAAAATTTTTGTAACTTGGTGAGAGTTTATGTTGTGTAATAGCACTTGTATTGCAAAAACTTCAAATCTTGTAAATAATGTAGTTTCAGCTAGAAAAAGGCTTAATGTTTTTTCTCACTCGTTATTCTACTAATTATTTAATATTCTAAGCACTCATTTTACCCACAGCCCTATTTAAATTTGATTTTTAACTAGTTTTACTATAATCTGTAATATGTTAAAAATGCTTCATCATAAAAACGAATTGAAAAAAAGCTTGAAATTATTAAAAGTTTATATTGATTTATATCAGTTTAATACACAATATATACAGGGATAATATTTTAATGTTTATTTAAATAGAAATTTTTGTTAGATTAAAATCATTTTACTATTTTGTTTATTTGTTCACTCCAGTATTTTCATCATTATAGAAATTTACTTTTAAGTCTAATTTACATACTCTCAAAAGCAAATGGAGATAGTTGTAAGATTGCAATGTATTTTACGTGAATAAATGAACATTATGTAAGTATGTTCAAGGGGAAAATGTATAAAAGAATGCAGAATAATAATGAAATCTTATAAATATGTATTTGTAAATAATAAACCAAAAAGCTTGGGCCATCAACATTAAATTATAATGCATTAACTTGCTAAAAAGAAAAACAGGAAATTAATGTAATGAAAATAAAAGTAAAATTAACACTAAATATTTTTATAGGGCATACTTATTTTGACTGAAGTTTCAGTTTAAATGTGCAAATGTAAGTTTAACACAAACTGTAAACACTGCAAAAGGACAAAATAGTCTCATGTATTGAATAACTAACAAAACTTTAAATGAAATTAATGTTTGAAAACTCAGTAAATTTGATAAATATTGAAATTGAAACACTTCTCATCTACTTTGCTGAAGAAATTAAAAACCATTTTAACTATCTGAATTTTTAATTATCTATGAAATTTATTAAGTGCTTCATCTATAATATTGAACAAGTATACAATAAAGACAAAAACATTTTTAATCTACATCAAATGAATTTATTAAGTTTATTATTTCTAACTGAAGAGCATTTCTTTTCTGTTTGTTTATAATACCGGCAATTCTGCTGGCAACATAAAGTCCAAAATTCTCTTCTACAGATAGGTTTCCTTTCGCTTAAATTTTTAAGCAATTCACTGGACTTTCATGAAGTTCGTCATGCCTCTTCCTTTTAGTAAGTTTGCTCTGTAACTTTGATTCATATGCACTACGAAAACAGCTTTATGTGCCGTTTAATTCATATTAACAAATCAGTAAAAGAGAAATGGAATCATTTTACTTGAATTAAATTACATGCACATGTTAGGATTTATAATAAACTCCTATTAAAAATAAATAAGAGAAAACTTATTTTACTTAACTTGAATTATAGATAAACATGATAGTCTTTAAAGCATAACGTATAAATTTAACTACTACTATTATTTAAAATTAATTTTTTTAACCAAAATAATAGTTCTTTATCAAAAAAGCTTCTTAATTATTTAAATTATAAATGTATTTTTAGAAGCAGTGTGGGAAAAATTGTAGTAAAGAATGAGGAAATTATTAAGAAATTATAATAAAAGCCTTATACTTGAAGTTCACAATCTAGAAAGTCTAAATTGCTCTGATACTATTCCTTGGAGTGCAAACATCATTTAAAAATGAGAGTCTTTCATAATGTTCCCATATTGATTGGTAAGAAGGCCCAACAGAGAACAACTCTTCTTTCTTTTATTTTCTTTTTTGAAAATATGTCCTCCAATTTTTGAACTTTTTCATAAGCAATCCTGAAAATAGATGAAAAATTAAACTAAACAAGAATATAAATAATTTAACAAAATGCACATAAATAGAAATTAACGCATAGAATGTTTAATAAATACAATAAAATTGTATATTATACTAAATATAGTAGAAAAAAATCAGAAGCTACAGAAAAAATCACTTTAATTTCCATAAGATTAGCCAGCCTCCAATTCTTAACAAGCATTAAAAATTATTTAAAAAATGAATATTCATTTTGAGTCAAACTTAAATAAAACAAAAGTTCTAAAAACATGATGATATGGAATTATGAAAACGATCATATATTAGAAAAATAAATTTTGCTGCTTACTTAAGACAAATATAGATTACAATATTGTTCGATAACAGATTAAGTTTATATATGAATAATTAAAATATATTTAACTGTGTAAACTGTATTAAACTGTGCAAATTATTTATCTTAGAATTTCTGAAAACTTTAAACTATTTTGCTAATAAAATATATATATATATATATATATTCCGGGTGGCCATAATTAAACTGACAGTGTTCACAGTGTTCTGTAGCGCGATCTATTTGCGAGAATGATGACACATTTTGGAGAAAGATTAAACAAGACGGGGGACAAAAGATTCCGCAAAAAATTATTAGTTCCAAAAGTCACCGCTAGGGGAATATTTGACTCTGTGTAATAGAAAATAAAGTGTGGAGGAGGGGCTCTTTCTTGCATGAAAATGATTTCTCCCATGCATTGTCTTTGTTGAAGTGCCGGAATGACAAAGCTGATCAATATGTGGCGATATTTCTCTCCAGTAACAGAACAGGTTTCCTGTCCTATCGATGTAATGTTCTCATAGAAGAATGGACCTACGATAAATTCCGCTGTGAACTCACACCCAACAGTTACCTTTGGTGAATGTAAGGGAACTGCTGTGATTGCATGTGGTGATTTGTCATTCCAAATTCGGCTGTTCTGGGTATTCTCCGTTCCATTCAAGTAAAAGTGGGCCTCGTCTCCCCATAAAATTTTCCACGGCCAAGCATCATCCACCTCCATTCTGGCAAGAAAGTAGAAAGCAAAAGTCAATCGCTTATCATGGTCAGGGTACAGTAACTCCTGTACACGGCTGATCTTGTACGGATAGAAGTTGATAATCTTTCGTAAAATTTTCCATATCGTACTGTAAGGCATATCCATATTCCAAGCTACTCCATGAGTACTAGAGGTGGCAGCAATATTATCTGGTCCTCTTTCGACAATCGCCGTGGCAACTGCTTCGATTGTATCCTGTGGTACAGGTTTTCTTCCTCTGCCTGACTGAATCTTCAGAGAGTTCACGTCGCAACCATTGCTTTTAGCCCATTAACTGACACAGGACTGTTACCTTTACGAATTTTTTTGTGCGTTCTAAGAGCACGAAGAGCGGCTGACACGTTGCACTGATTGAGGTAAAAGAATTTGACCAGTAACACACGCTCGACTAAAGAAGGAGACATTGCACATAAACTTTCAATCCGATTGATTCGAAACGTAACACATTGACTTTTAAAACCCAAGCAGCTGGCACCGTGCCAATGGATGTAACGTGAAATTTGAATAAAGAACTTCTGCTTCTGCTCAGCGTACGTGATATTGCAGATCATGAGACTTTATCGGTGTTTATGTAGATTTTACGCTTTTTTAAAAGTGTTGCCATATTGCACTTGAACTACATCAGAAAATGTGCATAATAAAAGGAATTTTATTCCGTATTAATTTTTATTTGGTAACGTTCTATTTTCTATTACACAGCACCAAATATTCTCCTAGTGGTGACTTTTGGAACTAATTTGTTTTTTTACGGAATTTTTTGTCCCCCGTCTTGTTTAATCTTCCTACAAAATGTGGCGTCATTCTCGCAAATAGATTGCGCTACAGAACACTGTGAGCACTGTCAGTTTAATTATGGCCACCCGGTATATATATATATATATATATATATATATATATATATATATATATATATATATAACGTTATCAATGCTTAAAACAACGCAGTTATTTTGAAAAATATTTTTACATATCGTTTTAATAAAATTAACAGACCATATTCATACATGACAAGATAGATGAAAATTCTTACCTCGTGTAAACAAGTCTTCAGAATTTTGATATTTTGCTTTTAACTCTGAAGATATTTCGTCTTACATTCGCTACTTTAATTTGATTAATTAATAGTTTGAATTGGAAATATCCTAAATATGAGGATTTAGCCTTATTAACTCAATAAAATCGATTTCCATCTCTTTCGACCAGTCTACTTAAACATCAGCCATTTTGAAATAGAATACAATAATTAAAACCAATAACTTATTTGCATGTTATTGCTTCCACTTGGCGAAAAAAAGACAAAACATGATCCGTGTTTAAAATCATAGGCGATATGAATTGCTCGAGTTGCTGCTGCATGCACAAAATAGTTGCTGATTCTCGGGAACTTATAACGCCAATAACTTTCATTTGGCATGTAACTTGGCAAAAACAAAATGATTTACAAATTTCAACTGCGCAGCTGTGAAAAAAATCTAATATTATTGGACGGATAGAACTAGTTGCTCAAATTTTTAGCTGTGACGTCACGTAGTGTTAAGTTTACGGCAGTTGCTCAAACTGAAATCTCGGCAACTCTAATGTAATAGGGGCTTTAAGTCCCTATTACATAAAATATAAGACTCACTTTTGTATTGCGGACGTGAGTAGGCGCTCCGCCGATAATTGTTCGATATGATATTGTTACTAGTGCGAGAAGGCACTATAGCAAAACAGCTTTGTCCTTTTTAAATGTTATTGTTTGTCCACAATATTTGTTGAATTAAAGTGTGTCCGTTTTTTAAAACTGTGTTTTACTTACTAACCATTGACACACTCTGCAATTTTATGGCATCGATAGAAAATAGCTGTGATTAAATTAATGGAACCAGTCGATAGAAATAATCTGTGATTGAAGTGATACTAATTTAATTAAAATCCGAATACGAAGTCTACAACCTCAGGTTACCAGCAGCAACTGAGGTTAAGTACTTTTATCTGTTTTTATTGGGATTCGTTGTTCTTTTCTTTAAAAAATGACTAATTTACTTGATAATATAAAGAAACAAGAGCTAAGAGTTATTGAGGAAGAATTAGGTTTGAACGTTCCAGCCAAATGGAAGCCAGAGTTATAGAGAGATTAAAACTATTATTGAAAATTCCGATATTTTGAAAAGTGATCCCGAATTGGTAAAAGGTATAGTTAAGTTGATCACAGAATATCAAAGGAATAAAATATCAGATAAACAATCTCAAATCGAGTTAGCAAGAATTAAATTAATCGAGAAAGAGAAATTGAGCTGCAAAACTTATAGCTACGATCAGTAAGTGAAAGTGTAATTCATGTAGAGAACAATTTTGAATCGGCTTCAGGAGAGAAGCCTAGAAAATTTGATAAAAAGTGTTAAGACTCTCACCATATCTGTGCCCGAAGGTCCGGAAGCTTTGCATTTGTTTTTTCAATCCCTTGAAAAAGCTTATAGAACGAAAAATGTTCCATCTAAATTAAAATCGGAAGTATTGATTAATTTACTAGGTGATGAATGTAACAATGTTTTGGCTTATGCTACCAAAGCTGAAATTTGTAACTATGATGAATTAAAAGCATTCATTTTAAAACAATTTCAGCCTACACCGCGAATGCTTACGTAATTTTAAATATGCACAAAAATATTCAACAGAATCCTGTGTATATTTTGCTTCCCGGCTTAGCGCAACTTTCAATTCTTATTGTAGACTAAGGGAGGTTAATGATTTTAAGAAATTGTGTGATCTTATGGTTTCCGATAAATTATATGAAACTACTGACTTTTTAAAAACTAGGGAAAGTATTGGCATTCGTGAAGGTCAAAATTTGACCACTCCAAATGAAATGGGAAGGGAATGCGATTTCATTTTCCGTCAAGAGCACAAAACCGGAAGTCAGCAGCATGCGAATCGAAAGCTATGAGAATAAAAAGTCTAGTTTTAATAAAAATATCAAAAGAGAACAAATACGTAACTCCGTGTATCAAAATACTAAATCCGAACGATGTTATGTTTGCGGGGAAAAGGGGAATCCCGTGATTATTCCCGTGATTGTCCTAAGCGCTTAAAAATGAAAATATAAAACATAGCCAGAAAAAACATCATATATATCGGGAGTGAAAAAGAAATCAGATTACAGCGTAGAAAATTAGTTAGAATTTGTTAAATTATTAATTGATGACCAAAAAGTAAGTTGTTTAAAAGATTCAGGAAGTGAGAGCTCTCTTTTTCCGCATGAGCAATCTGTAAGGACTATTCAAGTTCAAACTTGTTTCGGCCATAAAGTTCTGGTCGAAGTCATTTTTCTATAGGGGAAAATCCCCAAGTAGAGTTAGAAGTGGCAATGTGTGATTCACTGATTGTTGACTGCATCATTCCCCCTCGGTGCTGTCAAGGTCAAGTGATGTCAGCTCTCTCAATTCTCTGAATAAAGAGGATTTTTATTTTGTTGAGAATAATTACTTGTCTTTTATTTTTGCGACGATTAGTGAGGGAGAGGATATAAATTTAGAGCGCATATTGTTAACAAAAAATTACGCGATAGTGTTTTGAATTTAATTTAAAATTACAAACCACTTAAAGAGCCACGTAAAACTGATTTAAAAAGGAATATAATTATTAAAAGATAATTTGTGCCAGTTTCACAGCGCTGTAGAAGAATTCCTTTTTTGGAACAGAAACAAATTTGGATCATCAAATTGACGAATGGATACGGGATGGGATAATAAAACCATCTTGTTCAGAATATGCTTAACCAATTATTTTATGTAAGAAATGGGATGGAACTTCGAGTTTATGTGTAGATTTTAGTGAATTAAATAAGAAGGTGATTAAAGACTCGTTTCCTATGGATCAGATAGAAGAAGTTTTAGTTCATTTAGGGGAAGTGAAGGTTTTCTCAAAGTTAGATTTAAAGAACAGATTTTTTTTCTTCGTGTTCCTGTGGAGAAAAAGTGTTCTAAATACTTGGCATTCATCAGTCATTCAGGTCTATATGAATTTTTGAAAACTCCATTTGGTTTGTGTACATCGCCTAATGTATTTCAAAGATTTATTTACAATGTGCTTAGAGCCTTAATGGAGGATAATACTGTTGTAGATTATATGGATGATTTTATTATACCTGCGCGTAATGAGGAGGAAGGTTTAGAAAAAATAAAACGTGTTTTGGTAATAGCTAAAAAATATGGGTTAGAAATTAATTTTAAAAAATGTCAACTTCTTAAAAGAAAAATAGAATTTCTAGGATATATTATTGAGGATGGTATAATTCGCTCTTCGCCTGAAAAGACAATTGCAGTTCAAAACTTTCCAGAGCCCAAAAATCTTAATCAGATTCAGGTCTTACTGTATATTTTAGAAAATTTATTACTAACTATGCTAAAATTGCCAAACCATTAAGTGATCTTCTTCGAAATGGAGTAGAATTTAAGTTTGGAGTAGCTCAAGTCGAAGCTTTCGATAGATTAAAAGAACTGTCAACAATTCCTGTTCTGCGTATTTTCAGACAAAGCACCCCACTAGAATTACATACGGATGCATGTAACCTGTGATTTGGTGCTGTTTTGCTACAGAAATCTGACGATGGACAATTTCATCCTATTCATTACATGAATAGAACCCCCACCCCAGCAAGAAAATCTATGTAGTAACGAGCTTGAAGTTTTTGTTATAGTGGAAGCTCTTAAAAAATTTAGAAATTATTTATTGGGATCTAAAATCAAAATTGTAACTGGCTGTGCTGCTTTTCAAAAGACTATGTTTAAAAAAGACATCTCTCCTAAAATAGCTCGGTGGGCATTAGTTTTAGAAGAGTTTAAATATGAAATCGTTCATAGATTTGGGAAACAAATGTGACATGTGATACCTTAAGTAGAAATGTCGTTTTGATGGTTACTCGTTCTCATGGAGGACTGACAGGCAGAATTGCAGCTGCACAAAATAGAGATGAACATCTCCAGTTGCTGAAATCCTCAGTCGAGCAAGTGCTGAAGAAAGATTACTCAGTGAAAAATGGAGTATCATACAAGTATGGCAGTGGTCGGGAATTACTTGTGGTACCAGAAACATTAGAACGTGATATCATTCGAAAAGCTGATAACAGAGGACATTTTGCTGTGTCTAAGACGGAAGATCTTCTCAAGCAAGATTTTTACTTTTTCTTTTTTACAAGCTTCTTAACCTTAGAAAAAGAATCTAACAAGTCATCATGAACTGTATAGAGTGCATTTTATGGGAAAGAAAACGTGGAAAAGGTGAAGGTCTACTCCGTGAAGAGTACATAAGAAATTACTCCTATATGTACTCTTCACGTCGATTTCATAGGCCCATTTCCGTCAATTAATAAGAATGACAAACATATTCTCATAGTTATGAACGCATTCATAAAATTCATTTGACTTTTCCCTGTAAAATTTGCATCAACTGAGGATGTGTTACAAAATCTCAAAATTCTACAATCTATTTTCGGGAATCCATCCAGATTCATAACTGATAAAGGAGCAAGCTTCACCTCCCAAACCTTTAGAGAGAAAATAAAGCATATGTTTTCAACTACCGGAATTCCGAGAGGAAATGGATAAGTGGAAATGATTCATCCAACTTTGATTCCAATTTTATCTAAATTGTCCATAGAAGATCCTAGCAAATGGTTCAAATATGTTGCTGATGTGCAACGGATTCTTAACAGTACTACAAGCAGAAGTACTAAATATTCACCTTTTGAACTTCTTGTAGGAATCAAAGTGAAAAACTCAAAAGACATTAAAATTGTCGAAATTCTTGAAGAAGAAGAAACTAACCTTTTTATGATGAACAGAGAATATATGCGAGAAGAGGCAAGGAAAGAATTTCTAAAAATTTAGGGAAAAAATAAAAGAACTTATAACAAGAAGAGAAATAAGGCTCTTGTGTGCAACACATCAATGATTTAGTGGCCATAGAACGCACGCAGTATGGAAGTGGTTTAAAGTTAAAATCCAAGTTCTTCGAACCATATCGAATAGCTGGGCAAAAGGGTTAAGATCGTTATCTGATGGAGAAAGTTGGATATCATGAAGTCCTGGTTATATCTCTACATCTGCTGACCGTATGAAGCCCTGGACTGTTCCTGTTTAGAGCCGTATACTCCCTACGCATAATTTCTTTTTGTTTTGTTTTGTTTTCAAAGGATGTCAGTTGAGTCTGATCTATGTTTCCGAGATCGAAAACGTGGGTGAGGATGCCGAGCTGTAGGATCCAAAATTGTAAATAGATGTCGCTAGTTGACCGCGAGCATCTCATCTATTTCCAGACAACACAGAGACAGGCCGCACACTGAGGAAGCATGTCTCCAATGAGCACCTGTTGCTTTCCGATAGTGCTACGAAACGCGAGCAGCATGTCGAAAAGTACCACACACTGAAGCGATGGAAGGTCGCACGCATGCGCAGTACATCGGAGGGGATATTGTTTACATTTCTACTCTTCTGCTTTTGCGCTTACTTCTGTTTGTTACGCTGTCTTCTGCGTTTGCTTGCGAACTTATGGGACCACTAAATCGTTGACATTGTTATTAAATATTAGAAGTTTGAAAAAGAGAAACGAAAAAATCCCAAAATATATACTTTATAACAAAATGATATTAATGGGACTTTTTTTTATATTGTAAGCACAAAATATAATTTCATTTTGTCTCGTATTTTAAAGATAAAATTATCGCAATAGGCAAGGTATAAAACTTTAAAAAACGTAGGATTGTTATTTCAAAACACAACTGATTTCTACTGAATGTTATTCGCTGCACTTTCAGAGCAAAGGCACACTCTTCGAATTTAGTAATTAACACAACACTAAATTTGTTTTCTTCAAGTTTATGTCTATGACTAAAGTGGCGTTAAATACACAAATTGGAATTTTTTAAAATAAAAAATAGGTAAATTTGCTAAGGCGATAAATTCATTGTTTGATTTAAAAATATAAATTGAAACAAAGTTTCACATTTCTTTACGTAACATTAAATTTAAAAAATTAAATAGGAGGTATTTTCCAGTACTTCTGTTGTGAATAAGATCGAATCTCTTGCCCCAGCATGTCAATTTTAAATGCTTTTGAAACTAAATTATAACTGTTAAATATTAATTGGAGAATAAAACGTTTTTTAAAGGAGCAAAAATTTTCTCTTTATAATAAACTACAAATACATATACTCAAAATAATAAAATAAGTTTCATAAATAAATTTGAAAAATTATTAAAATCAAATAATCAAACCTATACAAGGGGTAAAAAATACAGGCCACCGTACAAAGTTTGATTATAAAATATTCTAGAAGTAACCATCAAGCACAAATGTTGCATATTTTTGATTGTAAACTTTCTGATATCCATAGCTACTCATAAGGATAGAGGTTCTTAATTTTACTATAGTATTTAAATTAGTTTTTTAATAAGATTATATTAATTTGATAATTTTTTAAAATTTAGAAACTAATAGTTCAGAAACATCTATGCGTTTAAACAAGAAATTTAGAAAAACTTATATAAAATTTATTTCATAAGATGATAGATTTCAACTGCAAATAATTATCGATTAAAAATGTTTTGCACAGAAATTTTATTAATTTCATCTAAATTTCGTAAATTTTTTAAATTACATATTTTAAATTTACATATAAGTAAACAACAAATCCTTTAAAATTAGAATAAAAATAACCGAGAAATTTCATTTCATTAAATATTTCCATCAAAGATTTTTTGATCTTATTTTGATTAGAATAATCTTTCTTCGCTGAAAACAAATAATACAGGAAATTTTTTTTTTTTGTTTTTACAAAATTGATGAAACTGTGGTTATATTCAGCATATTTTCACATTTGTGAACAATGGAAATTCTCTTTTGTAGAAATGAAATCAAACACATAGAAATACACATACAAGCGACAAGCGATAAAAATAGCGTAAGTCACGAACGGTAGACACCTGTCGCTTAAGTGACCTAAATCAACACCCCTAAAGACAAGACCTGCGCACCAAAACTTCCTGGAATAAATCATCCACATAAGGCTGACCAACGACCAGGAGGTGAAGGAGTTTTTTTTTTTTTTTTTTAGTTATAGTTTTGGAATGGAATTCCAACAGGGGTGCAGGACAGAGAGGAAATCGACTTGTAACGAAAATGGTTGTTTTTAGGTTGCCTAAACCTACTTAGATATAGTTGATATAGCATTATTATGCTCATAGAGACGCCAGTCTCCTTTTGTCTAAATAACCGATTAATTAGGCTTCTCAAGCCTTTTTATTAGTAAGTGCTATGTTATTAGAGACATCAGTCTCGAAATGAATGATTAATTATTTGTTTGGGCTTCTTAAGCCAGCTTTATAGGTAATTCTTTTGAATGTTTGAGACGCCAATCCCTTATGAAAATATCTATGGGTTTCACAAGACATATTTGATTCCTAATGTGTTTAGTTATGTGATGCTTAGAAAATAAATTAAAACCATCATCCGATTAACTATGTGTTGGAATCTTTCCACCAAGAGCTACGCAGTTAAAAAATCTTTCACAAATTGATTACCATTCCAATTTAGAAGGAGGAAGAACTTCATTGCCATAGTCTACGGTTGGATGGTATGGCTAAGAGTTCTTTAACTTTTATGTGCACGCTTAACAAGTAATTGCTAAATGATTTCAGATTTTTTTCTTTTTTACCGTGTGTTTGAACAAATGAGTGTTAAGAGTGTTGTAATTTTGATTTTTCTTAATGTGATTAAATTTTGCTGTTGAATTTTGGTTATTCCTGTGCGTCATAAAAACAGTTTGGTATATTTTAAATCTATATCTTATTCATTTACTGTTTATAATGTAAATGATATTTTCATCTAACATTAATACGCAAAACGTTTAATATCTATTTGTTTATCATTTTGTTTTAATAATAATTAATTTTGTTTTCTAATAATTTTGTTTACTAAAACTAAACTCCATGGCACGACAGCCCATGTGGGCCAAGGCCTATAGTGCTTATAACAATTTCCATGACCGAGGGCCCTGGGGTGCGAAGCATATGTCTCAGTTCGGTGGTCAGCCTAACGTAAAACCACATAGTGTTTAGTTCCCAAGCATGCTTGGTACTCAGTTCAAAGATCGACCCACTGAAAGGATGAAAGTCTGAGTCAACCTTGCCCAGCCCGAGAATCGAACCTCGGACCTGTGTCATGGGAGCGTGAAACGCAACCACTAAGCCACCGGACTTCTATTTTGTTTACATATTATATTAATATATTGTTACTGATATAATATTATTACTATTGTTAAAATATTATGTAAACAAGAATTCATTGATAATTTCTATTATCTAGCAAAAGGATCTGTGTGTGTAATTATTTTATGGGTTATTATTTGCTTTCATAATACAATTGTATTATTTATATAAAAATTAAAAAATGAAAATAATATTCATTGCATTTAATTTTTAGATGATTATTATCTAATTGTTGAACTAAAATTTGGAAAGAAAAAAATGTTTAATTAAGTATTGTACAATCAATTACATTTTGAATAATAATTCATTCAATAAAATTTTTAGTTAAAATTAATATATTTTGGTATTTTATTTTCGTTTAAATTTATTTATTTGGCAGCATTAATTTTTATTTTAGTTGGTTGAAAGCTTATTATAAAATGGGACTTTTGAATTTATAATTATTTTGATCAAAGAAGTGTTTAGTACTTTGTGAATGGTAAATATATTAAAATAATTGAACATATATGTAGATTATTGTTTGTTTCTAGAAACAAAACTATAAAAACTCTGTTCATCATTATTATATGTTATGTTGCTAATGGGGAGGAAATAATATAAAGTTTTATTTATATATATTCTTGAATTTTTAATTTGGTGCATTGCATTTTAAATTTTCTATAATAGCTTATACTTGGATATAAAGTCTCTGTTTTGCTTTAATTAAGAGTTAAAAGAAAGTGCATATTGATTCATTTTCACATTTTATGGTATCTGTGATTATTGTGTGCTCTAGTTATATTAATTCTAGTTTAAGTTTCAATTAAAGTTAATTGAAACTTAAGTTTCAATTAGAAAATTGAATTATAAGTCGATGTAAGATTTTATTATCTTTTTGTTCTCAGGTTTGATATGAACTTAATTTGAAATAAGATTACATTTTGCTTTTGTGAATTCAAGGTTTAAACTAAATAAAGATTTATTAATATTCCTATGAAAAATTAGCTTTCCAAGAGCAATTTTTCAGTTGTAAAATTCAATCGAAAGTAACTAAGTTAGGAATGATAATAAATTAGATATATTTTATGATTTAATGTTAATGAAAGTGTAGAAGTGGAAAAACAATATGTTAGACTCATTTTAAATAAACGTTTCGAATATCAGAACTGCTAAGTGGCATTTCTGCTAAGTGAACTGCTAAGTGGCAAAGATGGCATTTCTGATGAGAGCTAAGAAGGAGGATTTGCACTGTTCAGCGGAAGAGCTTGGCGAATATCTAAATTCCACTATAAATATTTTTGAACTTAAAAATGTGATCACAGATAATAAGGCTTAGGATGAAGAGTTGGTCATGAGCTTTCCCCGAAACTATTCATCAGCGATAGAAAAGAGCTAAAAGGCTAAGGAGAAACAAATAGAGTTAGAAGTTAAAGCTAGAGAGAAAGAAATGGAATTCGAACTTGAAAAATTAAGGATCGAAACACAGAAAGAAAAAATTTCCCCAGTTCTTTCCAGAAAATAATTTTGCTCCATGCCACGAGTTAGTCACATTGATGCCAAATTTATATCTAAAGACAGATGAATCCCTCTTTGAAAGACAAACAAAGAGAATAGGAGTAGATTCTAGGGATTGGATATCAAGTCTTTTGACTTTAATATCATCTGATATTGTCCAACTTATTGCTAGAGAATCTGAAGAGGATTTTGAAGATTATATGCTTACATAAAGAATATTTTATTAATGAGATTCAAAATGAATCCAGAAAGTTTTCGTAAAAAGTTTGTAATCCATCAAAAGTCTACTGATAGATCATGGAACGACTTAATTTTGAGATTTCGAATTACTCACAAGATGGGTTGGAAGGGTTAGGAATTAATGATTTTGAAGGATTTAATGATAACATATTAGATTAAAAAGAGAGTACTTGTTGAAGTCAGAGAACGTTTTGTGGACGAATGGACCAAATGACTTTCCCAACTAGCCGAGAAGCTGGACGCATATGAAAGTGTTCGAACTGATAGGAAAAAGGTTGTGTCTGTTTCCAAAGAAAAATTTGAGAGATGGCCACCTTACACATAAGGAATAAGCCATATACGGATCATTTCAAAAGCAGAAAATCTCAAAAGTATCACGGAAGATCAGTTTCGCAGTGTCAAAGCTATAAGCCAATTGTTACTCGTGTGGTGTAGAAGGTCTCACATCCCGCTTTTGTTTTGATAAGAATTCTCCGACGCGAGAAACTTTAATCAGACGGTTCAAACTAACACTGTCAGGGCGGCAAA
This sequence comes from Latrodectus hesperus, assembly GCA_037975125.1. NCBI lineage: Eukaryota > Metazoa > Arthropoda > Arachnida > Araneae > Theridiidae > Latrodectus > Latrodectus hesperus. The sequence goes on along the minus strand of JAJQOW010000015.1, from coordinate 4,054,518 downwards.
TTCAAACAATATTTCTGATCCAACTGTTTAACATCTGAAATAACTACATCGATGTCCTTATCTGTTGAAACGAAAAGAAATGTGAACAAGCTCAAAATCCTAAACATTCGATGTGAAGAAAAGCTTTTGAGAGGTATTTTAGACTACAGGTGCCCAAATATCGGTAGAACGTAGTGATCTAGTTGAATACACCCTTTCTGGAGGTGAAGGGAAAATTGAAGTTGAATCAGCATTCGAAGAAAAAGAAATAGCACCCTTAAGAATCTTCAACATGAAGTTAGATGATGGATTCATGGAGCAGTGCCAATAACTTGCGCTGTTTCTAATAAGCTTGTTAATGAGCTTTTTATCCGTACAACAGCAAACACGGCTTTAAAAGAGAACATTGAGATTTATAATGTATCAAAAACAAACTAAATGAAAAAGTGACTGAAGAACCAATGGAAAATTTAGGAGTGTCATTAAGATTTTCCACTCCAGGTCATTTTGAGAGCGTGGGTGCCGTGGAAAGATGGAATTTAAGATATGTTAAATAAAAACATCCGGGAAAATGGGCACATCCCACCTGGACCATTGTCACTTCTAAAAGAAATATGGTCGGGAGAGCGGAAGATTCCCTTCCGCTCTCCCGACCATATAAGATTCCCTTAACTGCTTCTCGGTCTGTCGAAGATTATCTGAAAGATTTGATGGAAAAATTGAGGAATGCCCATGTTAAAAGTTGCTGAATATTCCGAGAAATCGCAAGAGAGGTATACATCTCATAACAATTTAAGAGATAGAGAGAAATTATTTGAGGCTGGGGACAAAACACTGCTTCTTTTATCGTCATCGTCTCATAAACTGTAGAATACATGGAATTCAGCTAAAGTTGAACTAGAAGATGGAAAATTACAGAGAAATACATGTAAACAAACTACAACCCTATGTTGCCAGAATTAACCATGTTGGCTTAATATTTCAGCAAGACGAAGACTTTGGAGATCTACATTATGCACCAACTGACTTAAGTCGGTCACAGATATAAAAAGCGGACTGTACAGGGAGAAGGGAAATTTACAGAAGGAACAACTGTTCGAAAATTTAAAAGAATATACAGATTTGTTTAGCTGAAAAACGGGTCATGCTCATATTGAAGGACATTCTGTGCGGGCCACGGAAGAATGTGCTCCGAAGAAATTAGGACCATATCGTGTTCCAATAACGCTACGTAACGAAGTAGATCGACAACTTCAAGAATTGCTCGATTTGAACTCAAATGAACAGAATGAAAGTGATTGGGCTCACCCAGTTGTTTGTGTGGCAAAGAAGGATGGAAGCGTTAGACTCTGTATTGAATACCAACTTTTGAATAGCTTTACTGTTCCGGATGCCTATCCAATGAAAATTGCTGAAGAACTGCTGTTTGAGGTGGATAGTAGTAATTTCATATCAGCGCTTGATTTAACTAAAGGCTATTGGCAGATTCCTATGAAGGAAGAAGCAAAACCATATACTGCTTTCGTTACTCATTCTGGACATTACCAATGGAAAGTATTACCATTCGGTATGAAAAGCGCAGGAAGTACTTTCAAGAAATCTATGGACAAGATTCTTAAATCTCAAAAAGTCTATTGTCGCTCCTACATTGACGATGTGGCTATTTTTTCCAAAACTTAGGACCAGCTTTGAAGCACATTAGTGAAGTTTTCCAAAAACTGAGAGCAGCAGGTCTCTCTGTTAATATAGAAAAATGTGATTTCGGAAAAACAAGTGTGACATTTTTAGGACATGTGCTAAGATCCGGCAAGCATGTTCCGGATCCTCAAAAAGTAGAGGCCTTACAAAAATTGGCGAGACCTACTACGAAAAAGAAAGTTCGTAACTTATTAGGCCTTGCCAGTTACTATAGGGATTATATCCATAATTTTTCTAAGATTGTGCAACCTCTGACGAATTTAACCAAAAAAAATATCCCAAACTCAATTTCATGGGATAAAATGTCCAAAGATGTATTTTAATCTTAAAAATGAACTATTAAAAATGCCTACAATTCACATACCGGATATGAATCGGCCCTTTCAGCTCTACACCGATGCTTCACGACAGCCATTGGTGCTTGCTTGGCCCAAAATGACAATGTAGAGAAAGAAATGCCCATTGCCTTTTTCAGTAAAAAACTGATTAAATGCCAAACAAAGTGCTCAGCAATTGAACGTGAGGCTTTTTGTGTGCTGGAGGCCTTAAAAAGGTTTGTTACCTGGGTGTTTGGAGAACAAGTGCAAATCATTTCTGACCACAATCCACTTTGGTACCTCACTAATTGAGCACCCTATGGAGCTAAGTTGTACAGGAAGGCTCTGACTGTATAGAGGTATAATATGACTATAACGTATCGTAAAGGATCAAGGAATGCCGACGCATTGTTCAGACTAGCCATGGAATAAAAAATCACATTTTTAGGTATTATTATTCCATAAAAAAATTTTTTTTCTTCTATGCGTGGGTTGTATTATAAAACGTTCGAGGTATTATCATTACTTTTATTTAAGTATATCCAGGTGTATTTGTACGTAATAATGTATGTAAAGAATATAAGTATTGCTGGTATATTGTATTATTGTTTTTTTGGGGAGAGTTATGCAAACTCGAGCTCGTACCTGTACTATCCCGCCACCTTTAGTTTTGGTGTGGTTGTGTATTTTTCTTTTTTTCCTTCTTGTGCTTTTAGGTGCAGCAACATTGTCCCTTGGCGACGAGTGTGCTGCCTCTGGTTGACGTGTTAAAGTCGGAAGCTTCTTGAGACGACATCCGGGCATTAATTCCTCTACTCCACCACCCTTTACGACCGCAGAGGAGAAGAGTAACACTGAGGCGAAGGAGTCTTTTCTTTTTAGTTTAGTTCTGGAGTGGAATTGTGGCGGGGACGCAGGATGGAGAGGACATCGCCTCGTAAAGAAAATGGCTGTTTTTAGGCCCCCTAAGCCTACTTAGATATAGCATTATTATGCTCGTAGAGACGCCAGTCTTCTTTTGTCTAAATAACCTATTAGTTTGGCTTCCCAAGCCGTTTTATTAATAAGTGCTGTGTTATATTAGAGACATCAGTCTCGAAATGAATAATTAATTATTTGTTTGGGCTTCTTAAGCCAGCTTTATACGTAATTATTTTGAATGTTTGAGACGCCAGGCCCTTATGAATATATCTATGACCCTAATGGCCCTAAATTCACAAGACACATTTGATTCCTAATGTGTTTAGTTATGTGATGCTTAGAAAATAAATTAAAACTATCACCAGTAACTTTGTGTTTGAATCTTTCCTCCAAGACCTACGCAGTAAAAAATTCTTTCACAAATTGATAACCATTTCGCGATTTAGAAAAAGGAAGAACTTCACTTACCATCACGTATTAAAGAATATAGTATTATAACTGTGAGGTTGACACGTTAAGTGATACTTTGGTGAGAGGTATTGGCTTTTTAAAAGCCGGCAAAGTTCATCAGAATTTTCAATGATAATGAGAAACTCTAGATTGGTTGCCATTATACCTCGCATCTATATGGATGAAAGTGATTTCTGGACGATAAATGTTAAGACTAATGACAAAAGTTTCAGCGTTAGAAAGGAATTCACTTGCTGTTGTATATTTATTTTCAACACTTGAAGCGGAGGAAAAAGCTCAGAATATCGTTAATTTCTTTAAGTTTGCAAGATATAATGAAAGGTTTAATTCATCTGATAGTCCAAACTTTTTCAAAATTGCTTATTTCTTTTACTTACAGATGCAACCGAATATTAAAGAAAATATTTTATATAGGAATAAAAGTTACATTTTATATTTTATGCTTGATCATTTCAGCTTCCAAAATCAAACTGTACCAACAATTTCGCCGTTGTGGGACACTCTACATAGCGATTATTACTATTATGAGCTGCTTTCGATCGGTGAATGGCTGTTGGAAGAACGATTTGTAACTTTTTTACTTCTAAATTATATATGGCATATGACAGCTGAAGATATCACACACACAAGATGGAATTCTTTGGTTATATTACATTCTTTACAAAATGCATTTTATTAATTGAAAACAGCTTTCAATTAATGACAGCAGGAATTATGCAAGAATCCAGTATTAGACAAAGAAATAAATGTACAGTTTTTGTGAAATCTAGAAATTTCCAGTTTCTTTTTAAAGAACAGAATGTATACTTTTGTGCTATTCTTAATTCCTCTGATTTTTATTTAATATCCAATGTACTCTTTTGAACTATTCAGAGAAATATAGATTTCTGTTCCCGATTTACCAAAAATTGCTTTACAATTTTGTTTAAAAAACATTGTTAAAATTGAATTTAAATTGTTTAAAAATAAAGCAAAGATATAAAATATACATTATGTATTTTAAAATGTTTTCTCTTTCTTAACAATAAAATTGTACGTATAATATATAGATTTAGTATTCCTTAATATTTCTGAACGTATTTAAAGATTTTGAATGTATTTTGTGTCATGTAGCTGTATATTTTTTGCTTGCTAAAAAGTTAATTTGATTTGACTCATATTGTATAGGTAATATTTGCAGATATTTATTCTTAAAAGATATTACTTTATTAATTGTTTTCAAGAATATCATCGTATAATTTTCAAAAATAAATACATACATTTCCTGTTATTTAATGTTGCAAAATATAGCAATTTTAATATTTCATTAAAAAATGTAGTAATTTTAGTCACGTAAAAATTTGGAATTAATTGTTATAGATTTTTTAACTTTGCTTACATTTTTTAAATTTGGTAAGTATTCCATTCATAAATTTTCTTTTTTAATGCTTTTTTTACTTTAAGTAAAATGTTTGCGATTCCTGCATTCCAGAATGTAGTTATTCCATATCTGGATTCAGAGAAAATCAACAAAATTTTATCAATCCAATTAATTATCACAATTCTTACTTCGGCCATTGGGGCTTTTCAACGTCGCGAATTTCTTGCAAATATAAAAGTTTAATTTCAATCCCATTTTGATCATTATCTCGGTTACGAGTATTGAACTACATTTATAGTATACAGAGAAAGAAAATTTAATTTTGGTAAATTAACATCACTATATTATTTCAGAAAAATATTCCCATTTTGATAATCCCATTTTGATCATTATCTCGGTTACGAGTATTGAACTACATTTATAGTATACAGAGAAAGAAAATTTAATTTTGGTAAATCAACATCACTATATTATTTCAGAAAAATATTTTTTAAGAAAATCAAAATTTGATTTATAATCCATTGTAGTTATTTACAAAATATTAAACATTTTTAAAAATAAATGACTTGTTTGTTTGGTTATTAACTATGTAATAGAGATAATATATTTACGTATTTATTATATACATATTTACATCGTTAATTTTAATTTAAAAATATTCATATAAAGCACAAGGTACAGCACATAAAATTGATTTTTTAAATTACAGGAATATATTTGTTTAAGTCCCTAAAACATACTCCGATTTCTTAATTAGTTAAATTTTCTATAAATTGAAGATAATTATAAATTAAAAATTTCTAAATTGAAGGTAAGCAAACAACTAATCAAAATAAAAGCGCTTACAGCTTTTATTAGTTACCATTGATTAAAGTTTTAACACCTTTAACTTTTTATAGATTGAAAAAAAATAACTTTTGTAAGGTAAAATTTATTGTAAATTATTAATTCTGCAGAAATGTATATTAATTCCTCTAATATTCGCTGAGCTGGCAGCCGAGTGGTTAGCGCTCTTGCCTTCGGTTTAACAATTCGTGGGTTCGAATCCCACCTTGGGTATGGATGTTTGTAGTGGTTCGGAATCCAATTTAAACCGTAGGTCCCGGTCTAATTAGTCCTCGTGTGCAAAAATTGACCGTTGAGCGACAAAACAAACCTCTAATATTCCAATTAAAAAGGAAATGCCGCAACAATGTTTAATCAAATTTTTCATCCCTTAAAATGTTTATGACGTAGGTAAAGTGTTTAAAATAAAAGCAGATTACTTATCATTCAATTATGGTTTTAAGAACGGTAAACTAAAAAAGAGTATCAAAGACATAGCTGAAATATCGCATCAGAAACGATACGATGATTTCAAACTTTCCCATGTTATGGTATTTCCCATTTTATGAAGTCACGAAAATGTGTAGTAGAGAAAAGATAACTTTCAGACTTAATATCAAGAGTTTTTTGCACACGCTCAACACTGATTACAAAAAAAAATGCTTATACAGTGACGGCAAAAAGTATTGGCACACCTAGTTTTTTGCAAATTTTGAATTTATTATATAAAATAATTCATTCAATTTAGAATAAACAAAATGCGTATGATTAATTGAAACAATGTGTACTTCACAAAATTTTTTCATTTTAAATACTATTTATAAATATAAAAAAATACATAAATCTACTTGGAAAAAAGTATTGGCACATTTTCATCATTTGACGTTAAACAACGTTTAATTTAAATTTAATACTTAGTAAAAAGTCCATTTGCATCAACAATGGCTTGGAGACGGCTGAGCATTGAGTGAACTAACTTTAAGATCAAGTCTAAGCTTATTTCGTCCCATTATTCAGCCAAAAGTTGTTTCAAATGATTCTTTCCTGTAATGTGGTGTTTTCTCTCTATCACATCTAGAGAATGCCATAAATTTTCAATTATATTTATATCTGGTGATTGGGGAGGAGTGTGAAGCTGTTTTGGTACATTGTACAGTAACCATTCTTTGGCTCTGAGTGCAGTATGTTTTGAATCGTTGTCCTGCTGAAACATATAGTCACTTTGAAGTCCCATTTTTGTAACACTTCCTTTCAGATTAACACGCAAAATGTTCACTTACCCTTGTGCATTCAAATTGCCTTCAATAAAAACAAGGTTTCCAACACCATTATATGAAACACATCCCCACACCATAGCATGCCCACCTCCGTGCTTTACATTAACATTTTTCTTCTTTAACTCTTCGTTTTTTCTTCGCCAAATTGTCCTTTTACCGTCAGAACCAAACATATTAAACTTACTTCCGTCCATGAAAGCAACAGTTTTTCAAAAATCAAGAGGTTTTTTTATGTATTCTTTGGCAAAAGCGAGGCGTTTCTGACGATTTATTTCACTGATAAAAGGTTTTTTTCTTGGTGTTCTGCCATGTAGACCAACAGATTGCAGTACATTTCTTATTGTTCTTTCAGAGACCTGTACTCCAGAAACTGACGCGACCCTATTAGCGAAATTTCTCGCGCTGGCATAATTATTTTTTTCGACTTCTTTCATAACTTTTCTCTCCATTCTAGAATTTAGCTTCTTTGGTTGTCCTGTGGGCTTTTCGTTTTCAACCGTACCACGTTCTTCATACCTTTTACACACATTTCTCACTGAGGAAAAACTTAAATTTAAATAAGCAGCAATTTCACGATATGTTTTTTCTTGATTTCGCAGCAAAATTATCTTTTCAAGTGTTCTTTTGTTTTAGCCATAACTAGTTAATAAATTTATAAACTTTGTTCACAATTTATACTATGTATTATAGCTAAACAGTGAAACAAAACTAACTACAAAATTTAGAGGACACTAATTGTGCCAATACTTATTTCCACTTGACTTACTTAAACAATTTATTTTTTAAAGTAAAATTGATAGTTAAACAAAAATTTTTAAAACACATTTATATCAATGTAAATTTCTTTTTTGGTTGTGAAAAAATTATCAAAATTTTATGATTTTCTTTAGAGTTAACGTTAAAAAACATATTGTGCCAATACTTTTTGCCGCCACTGTAAGTATCACTCACTTTTAATTATGTTTCTGTCCTTGCGAAATCGTTTTTAGGACAAAAATATTCAAGAACGACGAAGATATTAGACAAGCTGGTTCAATTTTTGCCCTCTAGAGATACGAATTTAGAAAAATAGGATATACAAATTGCACCACCTTGGCAATATATTATTCAATAAAGTTTATTTAAGGAATATGAAAATTTTCTTCTTTTTGTCTTATTATAAAAAAAGGTCCGAACTTTCCTGTAGACCTAATATTTACATGAAAGGCCTCCCAAGGCCGAAAAATTCTATTCACAGGAAAATGAAGACAGTGCGCATTTGAACTTGCTGGTGGAATGCTTTTTCAATATTTATAAACGTGGTTCTCTGCACATAATATATTTACTCTGTTTCAATCTATTTCATAATAATGCTAAATATATAAATCCATTTAAAAATGAGTCATTTACATCTTCGCGACGGGCGGTGCATATATGCATTTTAAGTTGGAACAAGTTTTAATAATCACTAGATGGCACTATGTGTCCATTACATTTAAACTGAACATAGTTTTAGGTTTCTGACCTTCATTTTTTTCGTATTTTGATTTTCAGCTGTGGTAGGGGAAAGAGGAAATCTCAATGTAAACAAACACAGCTCGACTCTTCAACTATCCACGTGATTTAATCTCTCCGAACACTTTTTTTTATTTTGTTTTCGCTACTATTGGAAGTCTTTTACAGTTTTTACTGCTTTCGGTTATATTTGCCCACTTTTCTTGTTATATTGAAAATTCTCGGCTCCAGATTATTATGGCGAGGATTATCTGGTAGGTATTTTCCTACCCTTAATTTGAACAAAAAGGGAGAAAAAAGTCGCAGAAAGTGCATTGTTTGCTCACAAACCGTGATGAAAGAAAAGAAAAACACAACAAACATTTTATACTTGCAAATCATGCAATGTCGGACTTGGCGTTTCCCCGTGATTTGAGATTTTCCATACTCAGTCTTCATTTTAAATTTTGTTATTTTTTCTTGTAAATAGCCCTTGTATAGTTTTTATTAATTTGCAAATATGTTGAAGTGTTTTGTCAGTTAAAATTTTGGAAAAACTTGAATTGCTCTGTTGAAAATTATTTCTCTAAGTAAGAAACTTTTTTATATATATTTTCATATAAATTGAAGGAAAAACATTATTAAAGTCTAGTTTTAATGTTATAAGATAGATTATGTGATAATCTGAAATGCTACCAAAAATCATGCCGATAGGACTTAAGAAAAAATTCGTAAATAATAAAGTTAAAGTTAGGCCTAGCGGAGAAAAACCCCCGTCCTATAATATCATTCCTTTCATTTCAGCTTCGTCCTGAACGCGCTTCTTAAGCAAAGGCGCCACGTCGTGAAAAGGTTAAATGTAGAGGAATGAGTTGCATAAGCAACTAGTTTACTGTAGGTTTTTTTGCTGAATATCAAATGTCTAAAGCAGCGATTCTTTACCACTGAGCCACAGCACGTTTGTGGACCGACAGATTTTAAAAATGTATATAGTAAAAATTCTAATGTTTTTTACAAGTAAAATTTGCCTAAATTAAAGATTACATGTAAAAGAAAATCCCCACTTTTACAATTAAGTATCTTAATTTTTAAAAAAGTTAAAAACTGGTTTTATCTTCAATAACTATGATCTTTCATAGAGTGGAATACTTGTTTACGTGAAGAAATTTCAAGCTTTAATAATATTACAATTTTCTGGATCTTATTCGTGTGAATTCGGATTTGCAATATTAATCAACATAAAAACGAAAAAAGAACGAGACTTAATTTGAAAAAATTATGCTAGTAGCATTGTGTCATTTTTACGACTGAACACAAATGAAATTATCAATAAATATTCAGATAAAATTTATCATTAAATGTATTCTCCTTATCATATTGCAATTAATACCTCTATAAACGTACTGTTGTTTTTATAGTAAACATTATTTTTTATTACATTAACTTTTATTAACATTACATTATTTTTTACATTCAAAATTAGTAAGCAAACTTTTTAAATTATTTTTTTTGTATGCCTCGACAGAAAAAAGGTTGAGAATCACTGGTCTATAGTGTTTAAATACATCCATTCATTTCGTGTCATTTAACAAGTACAAAATAACGAGCTCAACCCCTGAGTTGTTTTACAAATAATTCTTTCCCCCTCCCCCTTCATGTCACTACCGAAAAAAAGTACGGAACACACATATTTAATAAAAAACACACAAGTTCTTATGTTGTGTGTGAGAGAGAAATAAAGACACCACACCAAAAGTAAAGTTTACTATAACTAAAAACATTATAAAAGTACAATTTCTTTTTTGAATAGTATATGTCAAAAAATGATAAAGCTAAACCGTTTTTAAGATATTTTAAAAAAATGAAATAATGTATACTTTTAATTTCTAAATGTGCATTGACAGTTAACAATTTCGTCTTAAGATTATTTTGTAAATTCCTAAAACTTTTTTAAACATAGCAAAAATATAAAGTAAGAATTTTTACATGTAATTTAAAAAAAATATTTAAATATTTTTTTAAAATTAAATATAGACCAACTTAACTATTGAATTCAATAGCATAATGATTAGGATAAAGCTTATATATATATATATATATATATATATATATATATATATATATATATATATATATATATATATATATATATATATATATAAGCGGAGATCAAATGAATAAGTACGAAATGACGTAAAAACGTGACAGTTAAATATTTGCATATTGCGCCATGAGAGAACGTAGCGACGCATCTCGGGATGTGATTGGAGTCTCTGAATGGGATCGGAGCATGCGCAGGAGAGAGCAGAGGCTCTTGTTAAAAGAGGCGTCCAAATGATGCGGCAGTCCGTATGAAGACAGGATGTCGTTCGCGTGGCAATATTCGACGATTGAGGAGCAGCGAGGTGTTATTCTATTTCTGACAGCTGAAGGTGAGAAACCAGTGGAAGCATGAGTCGTCACCCCCACTAAAATGTTCAAAACCGTACCGTCAGCAGGAAAGGTGTTGCTCACCGTCTTTATCGACGTTTAAGGTCCGATACTTGTGGAATAATTCCACGAGCACAAAAAAACCATAAGCTCCGATGTGTACTGCGAGACACTCCGATGCCTATGCAGGACAATGAAGAACAAAAGACTGGTACTACTCATGAAAGGTGTAGTTCTGCTCCATGATAACGCGCGTCCACACGTCTCCAGAGTCACATGTATGGAACTGGCCAAGTTCAAGTGGGAGACGTTGAACCATCCGACCAACAGTCCGGACATGTCGCCCTGCGATTTACATGTGTTTGGTCTACTGAAGAAATACCCGAAAGGAAAGCGCTTCAATTCAAACGACGCTCTCAAGGACGCTGTGAAGGACTGGATTTCGTCACAGCCACAGTAGTTCTGGGAACAAGGAATCCTGAGGCTTGTTCATCAGTGGGATCGTTGTGCTTAAGCCTATGGTGTATATTTTGAATAAAGTCTACATTTGTACCCACCGTGTTGATTCGTACCTTTTCCTTTGATCATCCCTTATACATATATATTATAGTTTATTACAATGTGGCGCGTCAACAGATTTATTCATTTCTTCAAAGCTTCAATAAATATTGCTGAAGTTCCAAAGAATATGTTATGAAGTAACCTGCAATGAGATAAACATTTAATTAATAATAGAGAATTATTTAAAATTCAAATGTACAAAAAAATTAGGGCAATTATGATTAGAAATGAATGCTTTTAAATAGCACACGTTTATGTTTAGCAATAACAAAAATTCACATTCGTATCAACCTGAAGGTAAAAAAAAAATTGTGAGCTTTAAATGCATACACAAATATTTCTTAGCGTCAACAAAGATAAGTCCTTGTAATTAAAAAAATTGCACAAGTTTTTAATTTGTGTTAAACGGAAACAATTTCACTATATTAGAATCATAATATTTCAAAATCATAATTATGATAAATTTTCAGTGAAATATATTTTTCCGGCGAAAACAAATCACATAATAAAGTACAAAGTGGAACAGAGTATTTCTATACGATGATAGAAACGATAAAGTCTGTAACGAGTATCGATGACCAGTAATAATTATCGCTAAACATCGAAACTTTACACGATAAATTTACATGTTTATCGGCGAACGAATGCCTAAGTAGAATCTCCACTTGTCGAAAGCTAAAGTAAATTTACAGCTTCTGTTTTCCATGCTAGTCATTTCCTACCAGTGTTCAGGGGTATCCATGGATCTTTAATCTACAGAATAGCCAAGTCAGAGAAATAAAATTTGGTGGTTTATTTTGACATGGTAAGAAATGAGTAGGGGTGTGTATTACGATCAGTAGAACTCTAATTGCAATCAAGATCCGAAGGTAAGAAACAAAGTTACATAATTTCAGATATAAAGTTGGATAATTAATTCCCTTGCTATAAGTATTAAGGGCTGTGGAAATAGAAACTAGAATCCTCCTTACTATTATTCCAGTGAAAGAATCAGTATAACAATGTAGAGTAACAACTTCGAAAATTCATTTCACTGTCTATGAATTCAAATCTAAGCACTGTGGTAGTATTAATAGAGAAGTAATTTTTACCGCTACCGAAAACTTTATGAGGTATATAACTGATTTCAGTTATTTATTCCACCATTTAAACGGATATGCTCCTTTTAAAGTTAAGTTGAAACAGCATTTAGTTAATATCATAAGCCAGGGTTCAGCAATTAGTAGCCCACATGTCATACGAAAAAAGTTTGAAAAGTTGAACAGAAAAGTCCACTTTGAACAGATATTTCGTTCTTCTCTGAGACCAATTATTCGTTTCTATTTTCATCCAGGTCGATCATGTCTCTCAACAGGCATGAAAGAAAGAAATCCTGGTAACAAGTAAAACTAAAAAAGTGACTACCGGTTAACAAGCTGACAGCGTTTATACTGCGAAAAATAAATCATAGCATTTCTGGCAAGCACAATCGTCAATCCATGAAGTACGTGTAAGTAGTGCTTCTCTGGTTAAGATAATTAATTTAAATTTTAGTTTTGCAACAGTAAATAAATTTTCAACTTTAATTGCATCGTAAATCTTCGAAAAAACATAAAATGAGGGACGAATGTGGTGTTTTAAGAAGAATGTATAAATATATTATTGTTAATATAGAGAACAACAAAGTTTGTTTATTGTATCAGGAAGCAATATGAATATTTAAAGAGTATAATTATGTTTCATTATAGCCAAACAGTTCATTTTGGACGGCGAATTTATTAAGTAGTGTATAGTAGAATGTGCAACCTTATTATACCCTGATAAAAGAAGGAAATATTGCACAGTTTGTGTTAAGAGAGACCACAGAGTAACACATTGACTTCATCAATGACGAATTAACGGGGATTGCCAGCAGGAACTTTGATTTCCTTTGGCGTAGGATGAAATAAAGATAAATAAAGATACTTATCAACCAAGCAATTTTTAAAATAATGGAACTTTCACTACCATATTAATTACTTAGTCTAAGATCAAAGAAAGTTACAATCACTCGATAAAGCTTTATTGAACGTGCAGTAAATTTAATATAAAAAAATTATATCCTGTCCTGAAATAAAATGGCAAGCATTAAAATTGATGGAACCAGAGCTTTCAAGTGAAAAAAGCGAGATATGGTTAATCTATTAAAAACAAGTTACAAACACAACATATAAAGATATCTTCATCATTTATCGCATTTTGATTCAGGAGAGTTTTGTGATTGTGAATTGACCTTTAAACATGCCGTATATGCTAGTCTGGTGAATACAATAAGAGCAATGACACTATTGACAGTTCTGCTTATATGGATGCGTCTTCATTCACAAGTATAAAGACGTAATCAAACAGTAGTTTGAGGTAGTTGTGAAAGTGACAATGTAAATCCTCTTATTTTTAGAGACGAAGGCGATACCTCATGATATTGTTGCAAACACAGGATATGAGGAGTGGTGATATGGGAATCAGCTGATATATTTGAGAAATTAGATGAACTAAGAGACCATAAACAAGGAAAACAATTGTTTGCTCATGAAATTTGCATTTAAAAAAAAACTAAAAAAATCATCATTAGAAGCAAAATTTTAGAAGAAAAAGAAATATTTTTTTTTCCAGATTTCCCTTTATTACGAAAACGAAGTCCCTAAAATAGTTCTGCAGAGATCATTTGGTTTGGAGGACGGAATCACTTGAATATTTCAGGATTTTAAAAAAAATCCAGCATAAATTCAATTAGCTCTTTTATTCTATTAGTGCTGATATTGATATAGCTGCAGATTGAACTCATTGATATGCAATTAGGATTGATTTGTTTACTGTTCTACGGTTACATTTTGCGCATGACTAATCAGATTGGAACCGAGAGTTTAAAATAGATTCAGAATCAACAGCGAAGTCCAAAGTGGGAACTGAATCCTCGAGCATCTACACCGAAATGCAGGTCGCTAACCATTTTATTGCAAACTCGGCTGATTTAAAATCAGATCTGGGAAAATTTTAACACCATAACAGTCTTCATTTTTTGCAAATTTTTATTTGCAAGAAATTATGCATGAAGAAACTTATTAGGAAAGTTATTTATATTTAGGTGTACATATATTTGTGAGCAAAGTTTTCCATGCATGAACATCTATAAAAGTTAATATAGAAAGTTATAGCTAATATAAATTTGCACGCTGTGTGATGAGAGTTACACAAGCAGTCTCATTCTTCATCTAAAATAATAGAAAAATGAAATAAAGCCCATTTTTGTTTCTTAAGCAGATTCTAAAATTAAATGCACTTGCATATAGATTGACACCGCTTAGTGCATAACCAAACGACTTAGAGCAGTTGAAAGACTTTTTTTGTCCACCTGGGAAAGTTTTTTTTAAAGATAAACGTGTCACAATTAGAAAATTCAATTCCCAACCATTCACCATGATGGAAGTGCATACAGAACACAGAAACACAATGTGCTAGGTTATTACTTTAAAACATAAACAATAATTTATTTAAATTAGATAAGAATTATATTTAAAATGCTGATAAGAATTGTATTTATAAGCGTTTTTAATATTGGCATTCTACTTAAAATTTAAACTTTTTGCAAAATCCTACCGTGACCAATGAACACATATTAATAAAGCATGATATGTACTTCAATATTTTAATAGTGAACTAAATAGTAAAGAATACATCCATCACAAATTGAGGATGAAAGGAAAAACGTAACATTAAGATGTCTGATATATGGCATATATAAGAACATCAAAGCCAAATAAAAACAGCTATACGAGTACTAAAATAAACAAGAAATTAATATCAAAATTTCTTTTATTTTAATTTCCGATCATAAAAATTTAATATTCTTAAAAAGTCACTTTTATTATAAGTAAACCGTATTTTTATGAAGATATAGCAGTAATACATTAGAGGAATTATACGATTGTTGCAACTATTAAAATCAAGAACATTAATTGTTATAATAATGAAATATAAATCTCAAAAGTGGATTCTAATACTAAATCGTATTAAATTTTTCTTTGCAAAAAGGTTAACTTATTTAAAAACTTCCAGTATGAATTTTCATATCTTTTTCCAAAACAGAAATTGGGATCTGGTAATCTATATTCCTATTTTGACAATATTTTAGATAACATTTTCATGATCGGAAGTACCTATAAATTCAATTCGTAGGCATTCAATTTGGACAGCTAATTCATTTCAGTTTTCCATATTTAGAGAAAGATATTTCAAATTATTTCATTTAAACTTTTCGCAACAATATATAGCCCAGGAGAATACTGCCCATCTTAAAGATGGTTCTTTAAATTTACTGACATCCCATGTAAGTCTCTGTATTTGTAAGCAAACTAAATTACAACTTTCTATCGTTAAATATTTTATGGAAGAAATTTGTGATCAATCTATGTAAAATCCATTAAAAGTGTTATTTGAGAATTCATGCATAGGGGTGATGATGCTTCATATAGATTCGTATTAATGAAGTATTATACTGCGCTCAATGTCACAATTATTAACCACAAAATTCACTATTATTAACTAAAAATATATCTACGGAGCTTGCAGCCGAATGATTAACATTTTGGCATTTGTTACTCAGTTCACGAGGAGACCATTCCATTATCGGAAGGTAATGAGTTCGAATACCGGCTTAGCCGAAGTTCTGTCTTGTTCACTAAACGTTGTTGGGGAACATTAAAGAGCAATGTCCTACAAATTAAATGATATTTCGGAAAGTGGAAAGTCTACTTGATTTTCACTTCTAAATTACCAACAGCCCCTCTTGGCTACTTCCACTAACTAATAGAGCCCAACTCAAAGTTAGATTAATGGAAGTATGCAACAACAGTTCATGGGGTTGATTCTCAACTTGGGCATAAATTTTCCATCGTTGCATATAAGTGACTTGCAAAAAATCACCACTGAGTAAAATTTTAGCCGGTGAAATAATCGAGCGTTTTAATAACTTTGGAATTTGTATCACAGGATCTTTTTCCCTAGCGCACTAGATTATATGTTTTTTTTTCAGAGACTCTTTTAACAGTTTTTCTATATAGAAAGGAGTTTGATACAGAAAAAGATGATAAAAATTAATGTCATACAAATTTTTGGGTCGAAACCGATTTCCGTAATTAGAATCATGATAGAATACTGTAATTAAAAATCAAATAATAAAGAAGAGTTATTACATTAAACTAAATATACCAGTGTTGGCGTTGAACTGACAAAACCTCGGTATTTAAGCTGATAATATGGGGTGTCATTGGGAATATGCGCCATTTACAGCTATGCATAGTTTAATTGTTTATTCTTCCCCAAATTCACTTTAGTAGCGTTACCATAGGAGCTATTGACACGTTAGTCGGGAACTTCAGAGACATAATATTAACGGGACAATGTTCTGCACTTTCAACCAAAGCCTTCAAACAATTTGGATATTCTTTTTATCTAATATTACAAAAACAAACATGAACCTATTTTGTTTTTTAAAAGTACTGATTTATGCTCGAAGTCACATTGATACTGCTTATTGGAGGATTGTATTAAACTTCATCTTTGAAAAGATTAAGGATATTACTCGACTGGATTAAAGTCAGGTGAGTTTACTGGCAAGGAGAGAGCAATAAACTCATCCTGGAGTTTTAAAAACCACCCACGTACACTGCCAGCTGTATGACATCTTGAAAAGTGATGCTGGTACATGTCATCATCATGAGGAAAGACAATAACCATATAGTGGAGGACATGATCCGCAAGTACAGAATCATGCATGTATTAATCTTTCGTGACTTTCACAATGATGAGTGAACCCTGAGAATGACAGAAAAAACAAATTCCAGACTATAATGCTCCCGCAAGCAACTTGGACCGTTCCGGCAATGATTGAAGGGTGTTTGCTTTCAGAGGTCGTATTGGCCAACGTCCCTCTGTCCGATGGAACATAGAATGTGATTCATCAGAAATCGTTACCTGTCACTACACATGAACGTTTGGTTGCGGAACTCGCGTGCAAATCCAGACTTCGCCGCTAATGAACAGGAATCAGCATAAGTAAATGAACCAGGCGCCTACATCGTAGGACCAGACGCAGTAACGTTTGCTGAACAGTAGTTTGGGAGACACTGTTGTAAACTCCTTGGTTCATCAGCTGCTTAACGGTAGAATGTCTATTCGCCCGAAAGCATCTCTGCAGCAATTTGTCATCTATGGCGCGTGCTGCACCATATTTGCCACGTCATTGATTTTAGACAGTCCCATTTTGCCATGCATGGTATATTTTAACCTCGGCGGCACACGAACCGTTTTACAAACATAGTCCTTTCGGAAATGCTTCTGTCTTCGCCATGAAAACCAATGATCATGCCCTTTTGAACGTCGGATAAATCGCTCCGTTTCTGCATTACGCCAATGATTGTAATGTTTTCCGAAGCCCTCAAGCACTCTTTACATACGCTCACTTGTACTGTGCTGCCATCTGCTTTTTGTAAATGGTTATATAACGTCGACGTCTGAAGTAAGTGGTGGTCGCATTCATGTGACTGGGCTGTGTACTTTCAAAATCTATTCCAGAATGGAATCGATCAGATTACGATAAACTGCTAGAAACTTGGAAAACTGTTTTCTTACCTTGTCTCTAACAACTTCATATTTATACCTCTTACCGTTCCCTGCGTATCAAATTAATGGTTTCGAAAATATGGTCTTCAACTGTTAACTCAATAACGGTGAAGCATAGGGTCTGTTAACTGTAATTTTGTAGTATACCGCATTTCAAATTCGTAAGGCTTCAAAAACTCGAAAAATTATTCACATTATAAAAGAAGAACTCATATTTGGGCAAGCTTTCTTAAGTTAAGCTATAGTAAAATTTATTAAATTGAAAAGTTTAATACAACTAACACAAGTCTTTAGTTGTAGACTTGAATATCCATTTTCTGACTCGAAATTTAATAAAATTCGAAATGGAATTCTAAAGAAGTGATACAAAATCCACTATTTTATTTATTTCGCGAAAGTTACATGTAACTATAATTTCTTCAAGTTATACATTCGTTTTATTGCCGTTGACCTCTTAATTTTTTAATCTTTATGTTGTCCAACAAATTTAAATGAAAGACTTCATGAGCTTTACAGAAAATACGTAAAAATCCTGAACGAAAAAATTCTTGTTTCCAACCCATAATTTTATAAACGAACAACTATTTCAACTGAACTAAATGGATAAAAACATGAGATAAGCAGGTAAATATTTTTAATTGAAAAAAATTTGCCAGTTTAATTTGTTTGTAGCACAACGGTCATTTTTTGCACATGAGGGGTAATTACACCGGGACCTACGGTTTAAAGTGGATTCCGAACCACTACAAACATCCATACCCAAGGTGGGATTCGAACCCACGAACTGTTGAACCGAAGGCAAGAGCGCTAACCATTCAGCTGCCAGCTCGGCAAGAATCTGCCAGAACTTCACAGAGAAAGAATTCTAGACTAAGCTTCAGGAATTACATTTGCAACGCTCCTTTATCGTTTAATGGTGAATTTTTGCATCAGGTGATTAAATAGACAAGAAGACCCACAGTTTGAAATTAATATTTGTGTGAGCCATATTAACACCACGGTGGGAAATGAATCCAAGAACTATTGAATCGTAGGCTACCCCACTAAACATTCGGTTGAAAAGGCGACAATATATTTTCAAAAATTTGCTATGATGACCGAATTATTTTGATCATTTTTTTTTGAAATTTTAATTTTTATTTTAGCAAATTTTTAAATACTTAAAAAATTTAATTGCAAATTTTATTTTTTGATATTTTTCATCGTTAATTTAACATTACTTAAATGCATAAATATTTAACGTTTATTTTTCATGTGAGAAATTCAATATTTAAAGATTTGTTTGTTGCTTCTTTTACATGTCTTACTATAATTTCATCTCATTATAATCGATTATTATTTAAATGTAAATAAAGAAAATTATTTTTCTCTTTTTCAAAATTTCATTATGAAAAAAATATAGCAACAAAAAGTCCAAATAATAATAAAACACACAGTTGATTTTACCATACAGAATAACAAATTAAAGAAACAAAAATGGCACAAAAACGCATGAAACTGAAAAATTGTGACTAAGTTATATAAACACATCTTATGAACCCAGAATTTGATCTGTTTGCAACTATGTGGTTCTTTTTTGCAAACGAGGACTAATTAGATGTGTGGATACTTATATTTTAAAGAGGATTCCATAGCACTATGACCACTGACGCGCGCGCGATCAAGATTTGAGTCAAATCCATACTATTGAATCAAAGACCAGGTACTAACTATCAAGGTATGAAGTTATGAATCTTTAATTCATTCAGATGTTAAGGTGCAAGACATTAGAACCTGCAATATTAATCATTAAAATTGCTGCACCAGGAAATGCGACAAATAATATTTATATTTATGGAAGACATACATAAATGGAAAAAAAACAAGTCATTAAAATTACAGAATATCTAAGCACGTAGTGTTTCTATAGTAGCTAGTTTGGTATCTATAACGGCATTTATCTTTTTATATACGGATTTGAAGAAATTTGACATTATGTCCGAGTACAACGATTCATACTGCCTTTAAAAGAAGACATAGTTCATCATCAGTAGCGCTTGATTAGTTATGATCCTTTAATCGCTTAGCAATCCTTAATTAGACTTTCAATTGATGTTTTATTGAGAGAAAACGAGGAAGCTAAGATAACAAACATTTTATGCGCCAAGAAAAATTGGAAAAGAGAATGTGTTTATGCATATAAAAACATAACGCAAGCAATGGGAATAATTATAGAGACTTATAATAAAGTCCATAGCGTTACACAAAGTATGACGCAACGTCAAATGTATGCTGACAATGTGCTTTCTTCACGACAATAGAAACGGGTACACAACCGTAACTTGTCAATAAATGACATTTCGCTATCGGTTTCCATATTCGGCATGGATCACACCCTTGAAGGCGTTTCTGTCAGTGACGCAACGTTAAGAATAGCCACAGCTATGTTCACTACGCTAACAATACCTACTTTTGTAAATTTCGTAGACTTGTTGACATTTATTGACATACAAATGATCTCATGTTTTCACTTAGAGCTCATGGAAAGTAATAGTCCAAGTACAAATCATTAAATTTGTCTAGATAACATGACTCTTCTCAGTGGTGGCCCTTAGCGGGTCACTGAGAACTAGCACGGTGTTCTGCATGACCACCCTGAATTCATTTCTGCAAACAGGTGTGAGATCACGACGAATTCATGAGGTAGTAGATAAAGAAAAAAGTACTCATGACCAGAGCAGCGTGAAGGTAGAGAAATTCCTTAATGGAGAAGTTGCTTCATGTTATTAATAAAATAATTGTACTGTTCATGAGAGCATCCAACTTCTATTTGGAAAACGCAGTCTTTTCTTATCTCAAGACTTGTGAAGTCTGTACTTTTAGGACGTGTGGGTCTGTTTGGTTAGAGCTTTGTTCTCATTGTCAGAAGGTAGAGAGTTGGAATCCCAACTTAAAATAAGATCTGATGTGTTCACTCGAAGTGGCTAGGGAACGTCTTGTAGGTTGTGGTCGCAATTTTCTCTACGTGAAATGATACCTTTCGTTTGATAGGACAAGTCTTGAGGGGATTCCGTTTAGTTCCTGCTTCTAAATTATGAAGACTCACACAGCAGCTTTAATCTAACTGGTCGAACCCAATCCAGAGCTAAGTATATAAAAGTATGTTGGTCATTCACGTTTCAATTGCATAGCGTATTCTTTTAAGGCCATGCGATAATAGTATCAGTTGAATATACGCCTTCTCAATTGATACTGATATTGTTAGCAGAGATATGACGGGAACTGCATGATTTGTTTTGAAACTTTAATTCTCGTATTCAAACAGAAGAGTTACAGAGAATCTCTACCATCGTGAGCAGTGATACTGAGGTCTTCATCTGATAATAGTAATTTATCCTATTGGAATCTCAGCAAGCTACAATTCAATCTCAACGTGGTATTCGATTCTCCTTTTTCAACGAAGAACAAGAATAAATTTCTTACAGCAAAACTATTTAAAACATAATTTGTAGATGAGAAACATGCTGCAACATTTTCTTTCATAAACATTAGTTATCACAACATTAGCATACTTTGTATGAATCACATGAAAATACAACTTAGCAGATTACGTGTATGCTTTGCTGGCTTACTTAGGTTAGCAAAAAACCTGCAAAATTTTTTAACCTATGTTATTTTCTTATTATCATTTTTAGAAATTGTGTCACATTCACAAAGCCAGACATAAAATATGCAATTCAAGAACATCATTAAAAACACTTCGACATGTAGACCATTAAGAACATGTCGAAGTAGCCCCCCCCCCGATATGTTGATAAGTGATCATTCGAAGAATAAACATTTTGTACACTAATATTTGAATTTAACATTAAAATTGATTGTAAATTGATTTAATAGTAAAATTTATACGGTCTAATAAATCCTACATAGAATTTTAAAAAACAATTATTTTAAAGTTTTCTTAAATATAAGGACTTTTTTGAGCAAGAAAATCTTTAAACATTTGGTTTTATAAATTTACTATCATTTTGTTTATTAAATACGAAAGTTAATTTGGTATACCTCACACATTATTTTAACTAAGGAGCTAGGATACATAATTTTTAAACTCTAAAAGTTTTTGAAGATTATAATTAATCAAAAAGTGGCTAAATTAATCATTTAAACTAAAAACATGCATTCAATTATATAATTTGCCGTTTTTAACTATTTCTCAATTTTCCATTTCTTGGATATTTTTTTTATCAATTTATACTGAATGGTGTGATGTTGATATATTGAAAAAAAATTCACGCATTATTAAAATTATTGCGCATAATTAAAAAAGATCATTTTTATCTATTAAGGGGAAAATAAAAACAGCACTAGCATGCATTTAACGCTTTTAAATTTAAATTAAATTTAAATCAATAAAACTAAAATATATTTAAGAACACATTATAAATAGTAGACATAGGAGTAACAAATTTCTCTCGATAATATTCCATTTCTTACATTCATTTCTGATAATCAGTAGAAACTAAAATTTGAGTTTTAAGGCTATGCCTAAGGTTATGCCATATTTGGAATATAGTTTGAAGAAGCAATTCCCAATGAGAGCAGGGACATATACACACATTTAAATTTATTCACATAAATCAACTCCAAATTAATCTGATAATTCAACTTGTTATATACATTATATATATATATATATATATGCTGCCATTCATAAACAGTACACCACGAGGTGTTTTTTTCCGACAGGACATTCCACTTACCCAGACACATTCCAGTCGTTTCATACCACTGTTAAAATACAACATGCAGCTAACAAGTTGCCTTTGTCTTTTAGATCACCAATCAAACATGTATGGGATATTATTGGACGACAGATCCAGCATCATTCATAATAAGCATAAACTGTCCTTCTATTGACCGATAAA
Organism: Latrodectus hesperus; assembly: GCA_037975125.1. Classification (NCBI taxonomy): domain Eukaryota; kingdom Metazoa; phylum Arthropoda; class Arachnida; order Araneae; family Theridiidae; genus Latrodectus; species Latrodectus hesperus. Next base: position 4,031,663 of record JAJQOW010000015.1, on the reverse strand, counting down.
CTAGTAATATCAGTGGAACTGCATTCATTAAACTTACATCCGCCAGAATATGAAATGCAAGCAGACAGACGTACAGCTGATAGATATACCACTTGTTGATGTACCAGCATTTCACATGTGCATTGGAATTTTTTGAGCCTGATATCGTGAGACAGTAAGCAAATACATCATCACCCAGACAAATATATTGCCACAATTTCATTTCGCGACCATCATTTGTTGTTGGTGTTGGAAGACAGTATGCTTTTAAATAGTAAATTTTTACTAATAAATTAAATCATTCTTTAAAATACACAAGTAAATTATTTTTAAAAGACAATTTTCTGAGAAATCCACGTGTTACATCAATATTCGTTTATCTAATATTATCGTTTCAACAGTAATTTTCCGCTTGAATAAAAATGAATTTGTTGTCATTAAAGAGGAATGGTTAATTTACTGATAATTTAATTTTTGCTTACTATCATGTAGAAAAAGAAAGCCAATCTGTCAATATAATAAAAACCGTACTCAATTTTTCAGTTAAGAAAAGTTAATTATTATGATATAATAATTTTTTGGAATTAACTCTGTGTTTAGAGAGAGCGAGAGTTCCATTTTTCGAATTTAATAAAAATTTTTTTGATCGAAGAACTCATTTGGCTCCTAACTATATAAATTAAAAACAAATTGTTCTTATGATGAGTAACAACATCACTGATGACAAATGTTTTTTAACAATTGAATAATAAATAATTTCATTCAAATAATCTCATTCAGAAACTAATTTGATTATTTCTTTAATTAAGTGCATTTAAAATAAAAATCTAAGTAACACAGGCACATTCCACTTTTCTTTTAATTTCGTTGCCACTATTAGACGTGAATGAACAAAATACGAGTTATAAACTATGAATGTGTTGCATTCGAACTGTCATAAAAATACCTTTAAAAAAAAAGAACTAAAATCGAAATTTAAAAGAAAAAATGTTAACAGTCAGATAATATTAAATTGTAATTTATTATTAAGAATAATACAAAAAGGAAATTAATGAATCCAATATTTATCAATAAACGTGTGAGAAGATTCCACAAAATAATTTAATCGAACGAAGACGAAGGTGTAGTTAGGCTGAATTGAATTGAAATGTCCAAATCCATAAAAGAATAAAACAAACTGCTCGACATTGAAAATACAACACAAACAAGGAGGTGGTCAGAAAATTATACAAATTGAAGGGAAAACGAAGCATACCAAGTTATGCAAATGATGTGAAATGCACATCTCGCCAGTGCACGTAGAATAACATACAAGGAGAGGTTTGGTTTGGTTTGTTTGTCGCTCAACGGTCATTTTTTGCACACGAGGGCTAAATAGACCGGGACCTACGATTTAAAGTGGATTCCGAACCACTACAAACATCCATGCCCAAGGTGAGATTCGAACCCACAAACTGTTGAACCGAAGGCAAGAGCGCTAACCATTCGGTTGCCAACTCGGCGAAATATTTCTTGAGTATTTTTATCCGATTCTAAGTATTCAAAATGTTTTCTTTGTTCGGAAAATCATCCCTTATATGCATGCAAAAATTATATGGCTTTGCCTGTTTCTGATAGAGTAGAAATAGTTAAGAAAAATAATTATTGCTTTAACTGCCTGTGGTAAACACCGAGTAAATAACTGTAAATCGCGGTTTTCATGTTATTAACGTCAAAGAGAGGGAATCAAGAGGCGGCATCACTGCTCTTTGCATTTTCCGAGAACTAAGGAGTTACCGCCTGCTCAAAGTGAAAGTGTTATTAACCGACCCTTATCGGACCCCCGTGAAGAGTCTTCACTTTCTCCACTTGCCCGGATCTTCCCTTCTAACCAAAACAACCCAGTTCTTTCTACGCGAGTCGTAAATCAGTCAAAAACTGTTTTGCTTAGTACGGTGAATTGCTTGCTAAGATATCACGGAGGAAATGTTTACAGAGCGCGCGCTATTTTAGATCAAGGCTCAATGAATAATTATATGACGACTGATTGTGCAAATAGTTTATATAGGCTTAAGACGAAATAAAACCAATTTGACAGTCTGCGGTATAGGTGATACATGCACAACAATTAAATTGCTTGCTAAAACTACAATTTCAAATGTAGAGGGAAATTTTAAAAAAGAGTTATAATTTTTTGTGTTGCTTCTAAAATTACTGATTTCATGCCGTCAAAGATGCTTGAAGTTAATGTACCAGAGTTAAAATTTAAAAAACGAGCAGATAAAAACTTCACAATAAACCAGGTTGCATAGATTTACTTTTAGGCGCAGAAATATTTTACGAATTATTACACACAGATCAGATTTTTCTTGTAAATAGTGATTTGGTTCTTCAAAATACTGTTTTTGATTATGTAGTTAGTGGGAGCTTACGCGCTGCAATGAAGGAAAAAGTACATTGTGGATTTATTAAAGATAATACTGCTCTACATGAAGCAATAGAGAGATTTTGGGAAATAGAAAATGTTGAAACTAAAATTTCTAAAAATAAAGAAACAATAATATGTGAAGAACATTTCAAAACAAATGTTAAGGGAGACAGTACAGGGAGATATATAGTTAAAATACCTTTAAAAGACCCAAAGTGTTTAATAAAATCTAAAGAAATTGCATTAAAAAAATTAAATTTGTTATGGAATCGTTTTTTAAGAGAGCCTGAGTATTTAAAATTATATAAGGAATTTTTAAGCGAGTATAAAAAATTGGATCACAAGACAGAAATTCCAGATTGTGAGGAAGCAGTAGGAACGGATTATATACCCCATTTAGGTATTTATCGCCCTGATAAAAGTATTACAAAACTTCGCTTAGTATTTAACGCGTCTTTTCAAACAACTTTAGGAAATTCACTTGATTCCTTACAATTTAATCGTGGTACTTTACAAGAGGATCTTTTTTCAATAATGGTGAGGTTTCATAAACACATTTATGCTTTTGTAGCAGATATTAAACAAATGTATAGAATATTTTTAATTGATCCTAAACAAGCTAGACTTTTGAGAATTCTTTGGAGAGAAGGAGTGAATGAACCAGTTAAAACTTATGAGCTCAAAACAGTTACGTATGGCACAGTTAGTGCACCATACCTAGCAATTAGAGTGCTTATTCAGTTATCAAAATGCTTCAAAAGATGAAAGGGAAAAGTACCCCGACTTATACATGGACGATGTGCTTAGTGGTGCTGCCACCATAACTGAAACAAAAAAATCTTTAAACTGAACTTTAAAATATTCTTAGGAGAGGAATGACGATACACAAGTGGTGTAGCAATCATCCTGAATTAAAGACAGGCTCTGATAATGACTATCATTTCCAGGAAGAGACAAAGGCGTTGAGAGTTCTGTGGTTGGTTGGGTTTTATGGCACAAGGTCCAAAAATGGCGTGCTGCGCCAGAGTTCTGTCGATCATTTCACTTTTCAAATACATCTTGAGAGTGCAATTCCTTCAACGAAAAGATCAGTGTTTTTTACAATTGCAAGAACTTTTGATCCCCTTGGCCTCTTGGGTCCAGTGATAACTAAAGCAAAGATTTTCTTGCAAAAACTTTGGTGTTTAAATCTAGAGTGGAGTGATGCCCTTAATGCAATGGAAGCACAGCAATGGCAGAACTTTATTGAAACTTTGCCAAGGATCAAAAATGTTAAAATTAAACGATGCATATTGATAGACAAATCAATGCACATTGAGCTTCATGGATGCGCGGATGCATCTGAGTCTGCGTATAGATGTGTCATCTACTGCAAATCAACATCAGAGACTGGAGATTCTGAAGTGACTTTGGTTTATAGCAAGCCACGAGTGGCACCTCTTAAGAGAGTTACAATCCCGAGGTTGGAACTGTGTGCAGCAGTTCTTTTAGTGAAGCTGATTATAAAAGTTAAAGATGCCGTGCAGCTTAAGGAATGCAGTAAGAATATCTATTTGTGGAGTGATTCCATGATAACTCTTTTGTGGATACGGAAGGAGCCTTACCTGCTGAAGATGTGTGTGGCCAACCGAGTTGCTCAAATACAGGACTTGACTGAGATTCAATCCTGTATTTGAGTCGTGTCTTCGAGAGACAATCCTGCTGACCTTATCTCGAAAGGAATGGAACCTAATAAACTGATTGAAAGTGAACTATGGCTTAATGGCCCCAGTTTCCTTGCTGAAGACTATCCCAATCGAGAAATTCCTTCATTAGTCATACAAGATGAGTTTACCTCTGAACTGAGAAATATGCCTCAAAATGACTCATCTATGTTGACTTTAACTTCAAATTCCTTTATTTATGACTTACTCAATATTAGTAATAATTATACTAAAATATTGCATGTTGTAAGTTATATTTTCAGATTCCTATACAACTTAAAGAGTTCCACTAAAAAGAGGATAGGGGAATTATCAACAGAAGAAATCAAGGTAGCAGAAAAATTCTTAGTAAAAGAAGTTCAGAGACTAGAATCCCCCTTCGAAGTGAAATGTTTAGGTCAACAAAAACCTGTCCACGATAAAAATAAGATAAAATGTTTATGCCGCTTTTTAGGGCAGGAAGCATTTTTAAGAGTAAATGGTAGAATAAAAAATGCAAGTATAAATTTCAACAGTAAATTTCCTATTATTCTTCCAAAGAAGCTCACAAAAATCATTATAGAAATGTATCATAAGCGATATTTTCATTTAGGTCCAACTGCTTTGCTGAATTATGTCAGACAAAATTTTGGCCTATACAATGTAAAACAACGTATCGAAAATTGTGCATGGTTTGGTTTGTTTGTTTTAAAGTAAACCTATAGGAGTTGAGCAATTAATGGGTGATTTGCCTAAAGAGAGAGTAACTCCTGATTTCCCATTTAATTGCTCAGGAGTTGATTTCTGTGGACCATTTAATATAAAATATAAACATCAAAGAAAAGGTGTCTTGCATGTAGGTGTGAAAAGTATATGTATGTATCTTTATATGTTTGGTTACCAAAGCCATTCATCTTGAAATGGTAACATAAGTATTCATTGCATGTTTAAAGAGATTTGTTGCTCATAGAGGTTTATGTTCAAAACTTTATTCCAATAATGCAATAAATTTCACAGGTGCAAATAAAGAATTGTCCAGACTGCACCATTTAGTTTTAAAACCAGATGAGAAACAAGCAAATTATATGTCAACAGAGGGAATTGATTGGCATTTTCTTCCTCCTAGAGCCCCCAACTTTGGTGATTTGTGGGAGAGTGGTGTGAAAAATTTTTTAAATTTCATTTTACTAGAGTGTGCATCAATGCTAAACTTAATTATGAAGAGTTTTTAATTGTCATTACTCAGATAGAGGGTATTCTTAACTCCAGACCGCTTGTACCTCTGTCCTCAGATAATGATGTGTATGATGTATTAACACCTGCTCACTTCCTAATAGGTACACCTTTAAATGCTATTGTTGAACCTAATTTGACATTAATGAAAATAAATTGAGTAACTGGAAAAAATTAACAAAAAATATTCAAATTTTTTGGAAGAAATGGCAGGTGCAATATCTTAATAATTTGCAACAGAGGTCCAAATAGAGAATTGAGAAAGAAAATGTTAAAATCAATGAGATCCTGCTCATCAAAAATCAAAATCTACCTCCTCAAAAATGGTCATTAGGTAGAATAGTGCAACTCTATCTGGGCGATGACAAACGGGTCAGAGTTGTTAAAATAAAAACTTCTTCAGGAATTTTCAAAAGACCCATTTCAAAAATTTGTTTTTTATTTTCCTATTAGTATATAATTTGTTATTATATTTTATGTATTACCTTTAATAATTTGTGTTTATATTAATTTTTGTATTTATATAATGTTTATATTAATTATTGTGCATAAGGCTTTTTAATTATTTTTATGTTCATTGGTTGAATGTAACATTGCAACGTGGAGGGGGAGGGGGAATGTTCCGTACTCATGAAGCGCTGTGACAGCAGCGCCATCTTTTGTATGTGAGAAAAGCAAAACAAAAACCTTTGAGAGAGGAGAGAGTCAAGTTACTGCTTTTGAGGGGAGCAGATGTAAAATGAGTGAGGTGAATCAGCTACGGAAAAAAAAGAGTTTTTTTTTTATGTTCAAAGTTATACAGTCCATAATTCATATACCACAGCCACTTCATTTTAGTTAGAGAAAAAGTAAGATTGATGATAAGCCTATATGTAACATTAAATCACACATACATTAGATTTCAAAAAATATAAAAAGGTTATAAACTTACTTATGATTTTTTTGGACGCGTTTATACAGCAGGTGTAGAAAGCATTGTGTAGTAGCCAGAAATCTCATCCAATGAGAGATGAAGGGGAAAAATAAAAAGAATATTAGCATTTCTAAAATTATTAATATCTTACTATATCATCAACAAAAATACTTAACAAAGAAAATTATAAATTAGTTTTATATAAATACATATAATTTTAATTTTTAATATTTTTTATATTATGTCCACACATAAATAACTCTGATGAAAATCAAAATGTATTTATTGAATAAAACTACATCAATAAATGCAAACTTGATAAATTATTAAGTAATTTGTTTTTTTAACCTATATTTTTTAAAACTATCAACTGAATTAAAAAGCTGAAAAAGATTACGAATTCCTTAAAGGCATCTGTGGATCCAATTAGATTAAGATATCAACATTATTTTAAATATACAAATATTTAAAAAAATTTAAAAATGAATAAAAAATATAGTATATAAACTTTTATAACAATCTACTATAGGTATAAAATCTATACTCTTCACAAAATGACAAAAGCTAGCTTAACAGAAAATTAACGGATCATAAAATGTTTATAAGTGGGAAATAATTAATCATAATTCATGGAAGACATACTTAATATAAATCCAAAATTAAATTGCTCCCCCAACATCACAGTTGATTTAAAAATATCTAATCATCTGTAAAAGCTGGTTCATATGATAAATTAAACTGTCGACGATAATTAAAAATTAATTTTAAAATCGAATTTACAGCGTCAGATTTGATAAAATTCTACAATGGGTTAATACACTGTCTTTTAAAGATGGGGATTTATCGAAAAAAGTATTTTTTAGACCTCTACCAAACCGCAAAAAGCTATCTACAAAAAGCCACTGTAAGTTAACTTTGCATTCGTCTTCCAAAATGATGAATACATGCTGGACAAACATTGCAAAGGCAATTATTAAGGCTATTTAAATGTGAAATAAATTCTCATATAACGATTTTTTACTTTCGAATAAAATCCAATGATAACTGAGACATTTCTCTCTTCTACATGATGATGCTTCAAAAAATTCAACAAATAGTAATAGGAATGTCCAAAAGACACCTAAACACAAACTGAATGAATATAATCAAGGCCTTATAATGAATATAATCAAGGCGTTTCAAATAAGAGGGTCCCGTGGAACATATGTCACATTTCATTGAACATGATAGATCAAGAGATGCTTCAGTAGACACAGAGCGAAAATGAACAGTCTGCTTCACAAGATATATTAGTCAAATTGGTAGGAGAAACGTTAAAGATTTTGCCTTCCCTGCAACATTTCATGGGTTCAAGACCCAATTCAGACTTGGTTGCTTATCGTGATTTGAAATTCTCTTTAAACCGTAAATCACAGTCTGATTAGTCCTTATGTGCGAAAAATGACAGTTTAGAAACAAGCAAACACCAAGATAAATTAGATAGAATTCTTAAAACATTTAAAGATGGAAAACAATTTTTCCGTAAGTTGTCAATGCGCAGAAGAAAATCAAATGTTTAATAACGAAATTTATTTAGATCTTATAAGCAGATAGGAGTAGCACTCAGAAGCAATTTTAGGTCACGATGAAAAAATCGCTGGAATAAGTGCAAAAAACAAAAGAAATAGAAATGGTCATTACACTAGCGTTTAAACACTCGAAAATATAATTTTTAGCTGTTTGTGAAGTTATCTCTCATCGAAAGATCCCAAACGATTATTTTAAAAAATCGCAGGGAAAATTTTGAACACAGGGAAATATATATTTCCTTCATAATTAAACTTGTGTAAGAATATTCTTTTATATCAAAAACACAAGAAGTATTGATAGATACATGAGCATACAGCACAAAAAAACTATTGACAGATACATGAGTAAATTTACGTAAGAATATTCTTTACTATTAAAACAGCACACATAAAATTTTTTCTTAGAAATAAGATTATTAGATACATCAGCATTATAAATACCCATGGATTATACATTTCATCTCCAAGGAGGCAATTAGATATAAAATAGCAATATACAATGTTCTTTACTGCTTGGAGAATATTCTTACACATTACTTTGAAACAATTTTCCTGAAGACTTCCCAAGCGAATCTTTTAATCATCGAAGGGAGGTCGAAGGTGAAACAATTTGCCTAAAGACTTCTCAAGCGAATCTTTTAATCATCGAAGGGAGGTCTCTGAATATAAGGAAATATAGGAACACTTCCTTTTTAATTAAACTTGCGTAAGAATATTCTTTACTATTAAAACAGCACTCATAAATAATATTTCTTAGAAATAAGATTAATAGATACATGGGCATTATAAATACCCATGGGTTATACATCTCATCTCCAAGGAGGTAATTAGATATAAAATAGCAGCATACAATGGTCTTTACCGCTTTGAGAATATTCTTACACATTATTTTGAAACAATTTGCCTAAAGACTTCCCAAGCGAATCTTTTAATTATCGAAGGGAGGTCTCAGAATATAAGGAAATATAGGAACATTTCCTTTTAAATTAAACTTGCGTAAGAATATTCTTTACTATTAAAACAGCACTCATAAATAATATTTCTTAGAAATAAGATTAAAAGATACATTGGCATTATAAATACCCATGGGTTATACATTTCATCTCCAAGGAGGCAATTAGATATAAACTTTGCTATTAAAAAGCTATAAAGGTTTATACATTTCATAAGTGTTATACATTTCATCTCCAAGGAGGCAATTAGATATAAAATAGCAAGCAATATACAATGTTCTTTACCGCTAGGAGAATATTCTTACACATTATTTTGAAACAATTTGCCTAAAGACTTCCCAAGCGAATCTTTTAATCATCGAAGGGAGGTCTCTGAATATAAGGAAATATAGGAACACTTCCCTTTTAATTAAACTTGCGTAAGAATATTCTTTACTATTAAAACAGCACTCATAAATAATATTTCTTAGAAATAAGATTAAAAGATACATTGGCATTATAAATACCCATGGGTTATACATTTCATCTCCAAGGAGGCAATTAGATATAAAATAGCAGTATACAATGTTCTTTACCGCTTGGAGAATATTCTTACACATTATTTTGAAACAATTTTCCTGAAGACTTCCCAAGCGAATCTTTTAATCATCGAAGGGAGGTCGAAGGTGAAACAATTTGCCTAAAGACTTCTCAAGCGAATCTTTTAATCATCGAAGGGAGGTCTCTGAATATAAGGAAATATAGGAACACTTCCTTTTTAATTAAACTTGCGTCAGAATATTCTTTACTATTAAAACAGCACTCATAAAAAATATTTCTTAGATATAAGATTAATAGATACATTGGCATTATAAATACCCATGGGTTATACATTTCATCTCCAAGGAGGCAATTAGATATAAAATAGCAGTATACAATGTTCTTTACCGCTTGGAGAATATTCTTACACATTATTTTGAAACAATTTGCCTAAAGACTTCCCAAGCGAATCTTTTAATCATCGAAGGGAGGTCTCTGAATATAAGGAAATATAGGAACACTTCCTTTTTAATTAAACTTGCGTAAGAATATTCTTTACTATTAAAACAGCACTCATAAATAATATTTCTTAGAAATAAGATTAAAAGATACATTGGCATTATAAATACCCATGGGTTATACATTTCATCTCCAAGGAGGCAATTAGATATAAACTTTGCTATTAAAAAGCTATTAAGGTTTATACATTTCATAAGGGTTATACATTTCATCTCCAAGGAGGCAATTAGATATAAAATAGCAGTATACAATGTTCTTTACCGCTTGGAGAATATTCTTACACATTATTTTGAAACAATTTTCCTGAAGACTTCCCAAGCGAATCTTTTAATCATCGAAGGGAGGTCTCTGAATATAAGGAAATATAGGAACACTTCCTTTTTAATTAAACTTGCGTAAGAATATTCTTTACTATTAAAACAGCACTCATAAATAATATTTCTTAGAAATAAGATTAAAAGATACATTGGCATTATAAATACCCATGGGTTATACATTTCATCTCCAAAGAGGCAATTAGATATAAAATAGCAGTATACAATGTTCTTTACCGCTTGGAGAATATTCTTACACATTATTTTGAAACAATTTGCCTAAAGACTTTCCCAAGCGAATCTTTTAATCATCGAAGGGAGGTCTCTTAATATAAGGAAATATAGGAACACTTCCTTTTTAATTAAACCTGCGTAAGAATATTCTTTACTATTAAAACAGCACTCATAAATAATATTTCTTAGAAATAAGATTAAAAGATACATTGGCATTATAAATACCCATGGGTTATACATTTCATCTCCAAGGAGGGAATTAGATATAAACTTTGCTATTAAAAAGCTATTAAGGTTTATACATTTCATAAGGGTTATACTTTTCATCTCCAAGGAGGCAATTAGATATAAAATAGCAGTATACAATGTTCTTTACCGCTTGGAGAATATTCTTACACATTATTTTGAAACAATTTGCCTAAAGACTTCCCAAGCGAATCTTTTAATCATCGAAGGGAGGTCTCTGAATATAAGGAAATATAGGAACACTTCCTTTTTAATTAAACTTGCGTAAGAATAATCTTTACTATTAAAACAGCACTCATAAATAATATTTCTTAGAAATAAGATTAAAAGATACATTGGCATTATAAATACCCATGGGTTATACATTTCATCTCCAAGGAGGCAATTAGATATAAAATAGCAGTATACAATGTTCTTTACCGCTTGGAGAATATTCTTACATATTATTTTGAAACAATTTGCCTAAAGACTTCCCAAGCGAATCTTTTAATCATCGAAGGGAGGTCTCTGAATATAAGGAAATATAGGAACACTTCCTTTTTAATTAAACTTGCGTAAGAATATTCTTTACTATTAAAACAGCACTCATAAATAATATTTCTTAGAAATAAGATTAAAAGATACATTGGCATTATAAATACCCATGGGTTATACATTTCATCTCCAAGGAGGCAATTAGATATAAACTTTGCTATTAAAAAGCTATTAAGGTTTATACATTTCATAAGGGTTATACATTTCATCTCCAAGGAGGCAATTAGATATAAAATAGCAGTATACAATGTTCTTTACCGCTTGGAGAATATTCTTACATATTATTTTGAAACAATTTGCCTAAAGACTTCCCAAGCGAATCTTTTAATCATCGAAGGGAGGTCTCTGAATATAAGGAAATATAGGAACACTTCCTTTTTAATTAAACTTGCGTAAGAATATTCTTTACTATTAAAACAGCACTCATAAATAATATTTCTTAGAAATAAGATTAAAAGATACATTGGCATTATAAATACCCATGGGTTATACATTTCATCTCCAAGGAGGCAATTAGATATAAACTTTGCTATTAAAAAGCTATTAAGGTTTATACATTTCATAAGGGTTATACATTTCATCTCCAAGGAGGCAATTAGATATAAAATAGCAGTATACAATGTTCTTTACCGCTTGGAGAATATTCTTACATATTATTTTGAAACAATTTGCCTAAAGACTTCCCAAGCGAATCTTTTAATCATCGAAGGGAGGTCTCTGAATATAAGGAAATATAGGAACACTTCCTTTTTAATTAAACTTGCGTAAGAATATTCTTTACTATTAAAACAGCACTCATAAATAATATTTCTTAGAAATAAGATTAAAAGATACATTGGCATTATAAATACCCATGGGTTATACATTTCATCTCCAAAGAGGCAATTAGATATAAAATAGCAGTATACAATGTTCTTTACCGCTTGGAGAATATTCTTACACATTATTTTGAAACAATTTGCCTAAAGACTTTCCCAAGCGAATCTTTTAATCATCGAAGGGAGGTCTCTTAATATAAGGAAATATAGGAACACTTCCTTTTTAATTAAACCTGCGTAAGAATATTCTTTACTATTAAAACAGCACTCATAAATAATATTTCTTAGAAATAAGATTAAAAGATACATTGGCATTATAAATACCCATGGGTTATACATTTCATCTCCAAGGAGGGAATTAGATATAAACTTTGCTATTAAAAAGCTATTAAGGTTTATACATTTCATAAGGGTTATACTTTTCATCTCCAAGGAGGCAATTAGATATAAAATAGCAGTATACAATGTTCTTTACCGCTTGGAGAATATTCTTACACATTATTTTGAAACAATTTGCCTAAAGACTTCCCAAGCGAATCTTTTAATCATCGAAGGGAGGTCTCTGAATATAAGGAAATATAGGAACACTTCCTTTTTAATTAAACTTGCGTAAGAATATTCTTTACTATTAAAACAGCACTCATAAATAATATTTCTTAGAAATAAGATTAAAAGATACATTGGCATTATAAATACCCATGGGTTATACATTTCATCTCCAAGGAGGCAATTAGATATAAAATAGCAGTATACAATGTTCTTTACCGCTTGGAGAATATTCTTACACATTATTTTGAAACAATTTGCCTAAAGACTTCCCAAGCGAATCTTTTAATCATCGAAGGTAGGTCTCTGAATATAAGGAAATATAGGAACACTTCCTTTTTAATTAAACTTGCGTAAGAATATTCTTTACTATTAAAACAGCACTCATAAAAAATATTTCTTAGAAATAAGATTAATAGATACATTGGCATTATAAATACCCATGAGTTATACATGTCATTTCCAAGGAGGCAGTTAGATATAAAACAGCTACATAGAATGTTCTTTATTTCTTGAATGAGAATATTCTTAATTAATATATTGAAATAATTTTCTTAAAGAGCTGCCAAGCGTATCTTAATCATCGTAGGGAAGATAGTGTTATATACATTTATTATTTCGATTTGTCAGACTCCCAAAAGCAAATAGTTATATAAAAACATCCGAGTAAAAGAAAAATTAAACTTTGAATTTAATAAATTTAAATAAGCACAGTTAATTCCGATTCAGAATAGACTTGAATTTAAGAATAATAAATATTTTTGATTATATAATACAATAGTTTTACCTGAATGAAACTTTAAAAGCACTTAAGAAAATAGTGCAGACGCATAATTAAATTGTTAAAAATTCATGAATTTTATTACAGTGAAATTAACTGCACATTTAAATAAATAAATTCCAACAGTAAAATACGCTGATTATTATAAGGGGAACAACCAGCCTAGTAGTTTTGGTTTGGTTTGCTTGTCGCTCAACGGTCATTTTTTGCACACGAGGGCTAATTAGACCAGGACCTACGGTTTAAAATGGATTCCGAACCACTACAAACATTCATGCCCAAGGTGGGATTCGAACCCACGAACTGTTGAACTGAAGGCAAGAGCGCTAACCATTCGGCTGCCAGCTCGGCAACCAGCCTAGTAGAGGAGAAGTAAATGCTTTAGAATTATAAGAATACAGAAAAATTTTATTCTCTACCAATATTTTATGCTTTCTTCAGTTAAATTATTATTAGTTTCTTAAAGCTCTGATTTTAAGGTCAAATTCTCTTGTACTTTAAGAGAAGTAAAACACCAGTACCTTTTTTTATGCACCAACCTACCGAGACTAACGAAAAGTAGTCAGTAGGAGAAGTAAATTTCTCGGGCGCTCATAGAATGGTGAGAATCGTCTTGAAGATTTTGTAGATACAGTATCAGTTTGCCACCTAAAATTTCCCTAAAAATGTTATCTCATGCAGTAGGTCGGAACCTATTTTTAAGTAAGGTAAATTACTTTTTTGGCAAAAATACTGTAGAAAATTTAATTACAATTCCTTGTAGGAATAAGACAAGAAGTATGAAGAACAGAATTCTTATACATTATGTCAAAATATGCTGAAAGAATGTGCAAAATAATATCTAGTAGTCAGTTAATTAATCTTCAGAAAATTAGATTTAGCAATTAAATTTCTAAAGAAGTTTTAGAGAAAGTTCATATAACACATTAAGATATTTTATGATACACCAAAATAATTATAAAAAATAAATTTTCCTATCTCAATGCTTTTACTAATTTATGTAAGAGCAAATATAATTTCTTAAGGATGTACAATCAGTGCAAAAAAAAAAAATCAAAAATGACTTACCCAATTCCTTTAGCAAAATGGTAAGCACGTAGCAGGATTGACAAAATTTTTTAATCTGTAATAAAACGCAAGCAAAAAATTCATTAAATACACCATTTCTTAAATATTACTTAATATAACTTATATATTAAAATTACATACATAATAACTTTCTACATTATGAATTTAAGTATGTTTATAATTATGAATTTTATTGATTAAAGGTATTAATTTTTGGAATTACATACTTTTTTAATTATTTGCATTTTTATTTTAATTATGCAGATATTTCGACAGTTATCTTGGAAAATTAACCAATTTATAATGAAAAATGAATTTTAAATAAATGAACATACTCATTTACAAAAATATAATACTTACAATTTTAATATTTAATATAGTTATAGTTCAATATAGTTTAATATTCAATTTAATATTAATACACAATAATATGTGGTGTGTGTGACCTTGTAAGTGATTTTGTGAAAAGAAAAATACACAAGTACACACAAAATGGTATCATTTTATTCAAAATAAAAACTTTAATGGTATTCACTAACACTTTAGAATAACCAACAAAATCTTTACATTCATATTTTTTGCTCCATTCAGCATTTTTTTTCCAAGAGATAAGACAACACAAATAAAAAAATGTTGAATAATTTATATTTTAAAATAGGCAAAACATCTTCAAAATTTCATTATTAAATTAAACTACTTAATTCTATATGAAAACTATTCCTTTTACTGCTGAAAATTCAGAATTTGCAAAGCATGTTTACCATTTTAGTATTTAAAAAAAGGCTTTATATAGCACAGGAATTAAATTTCAATAATAATTCAAATATAGTGAATTTTTTTCAGAGGATTTATTCAACTGAAACTACTTCATAGTTAGCATATTAACTAAAAATAAAAGTAAGAATGGAAATTTTGAGTCATTAAAAATAGTATATTTTACTAAAATCGAAAATAAAATGAATAAATATTGAAATTTCTGATTTTCGTAAGGTGACTTCTAAATATTTTACTGTTATTTTTATATTTTTACAAATGTGAACAATTTGTGTTATTGAAATTTTTAGTTATTTTCACATTCAAACTAATCAATGTTAGAGTTAATGGGATTAATAGGAAATGGTATGAGACCAATATATGAGATGCCAAAAACACTCAGCACCAATCTTTGAGGGTGGTAGTTTCCAGAAGATGTTTACTCAGATTTCAAGGAGAACTGCGGTTTGGTAAAATAACATTTTATATTATTTTAACAATATATGCATTTTACTTTGTTTAAAACTATCCTGCATCACAAAAACTGGGTTTACAAAAGATTAGTTTAAAAAAAAGAATAAGTTATGGAACTCAATTCATTCGTTTTCAATGCATTTCAATATAAGGAGCATTGATAAAAATATAAATATCTTTGCTATAAAGTGTATAATAATTATATTTTTTCAAAAACCTGAGAAGGCAGTGATTATAGTTATCATTATTGTTTTTATTTATTTATTTTTATTTTCTTTTAGTTATTTATTTATAATTAATTTTTTTAAAAGAAAATTACACTATGGGATTGGAGAGATTGCTAAAAGAATAGAGGATTTAACACTGTACAAAAATTTTTCTACTAGAAGTGAACATGCATGCATGGAATTGTAAAAATGGCTACCATTCTTACATACAAGGGCATGAAGTTTGCTGAATTCTGAACTAGTTTGTGGCTCCACAGTCATTTTTTGCACACAGGGCTTATAAGATTATGATTTAAAGTGGATTCCGAACCACTACAAACATTCAAGAGCAAGGTGGGATTCGAACCCATAAACTTTTCATAGAATTGTTTCACTTTTCCAGATTATATTAATGTTTTTCAAAACATGATACTAGTTTTCTAAAATCATTTATAATTTAAATAATGTAGTTGTATAATTAAAAAGAGTTACATTAAAATTATTAAGCTAATTTCCTATTTCTTATTCAACAGATTTCTAAATGAATTTTAAACATTATAAAGCAGTTTTTTTAATTTCTAAAATGGTTGCTCGCAATTGTCACTATGCAAATCAGCACCTCGCTATATCTTTATCATTATACAAGTTTGCCAAAACAAATTTTGAATTTTTGCCATGATTTCCTTTTTTGTAAATATAATTAACAAAGCACACAATATATTTTCTGCAAAATTATTCACTTACTAGCGAAAATATAATTTCATATAGAATTTATACAGTTGGATAGGATAGAATTAACAGTTTAGATTACAGAAAGAACAGCGGGAAATTTATATTTTAAAATGATCTAATTATGTTTTTTTTATGATTGGAAAAGAAAGGAGAAAAAACTGAAATTTCAAGAAGATAACATACTCACTCAAGAATATATCCAGTTCTTTTAATTGGATATTAAATAGAGAATTAACTTAAAAATAACAAAATTTTTTAAGAAATATTAATACTTGATTTCATTTTAATACACACATTAACAAAAGGACTTGAACGCCACGTAATGGACAACCCAACAGCCTAAAACTGTTGTAATGTATTTTTATACCTTTGATGTGTGTGTAAGTTTTTTTTTAGAACATTTCTCTATCAATAGATCATATTCACAGTCGCGACAAAACCAGACAAACTCCCAAACTCCATTCAACAATTACAATTAATGAAGTTTCCAAAGTAAAAAGAAATATAATAGACTTGATGAATGGAGAAAACTAAGTAAATATTCAATATCAATGTAATCTGTCCTGACGTTAAAAATAAAAAAAAATTCTTCAGTGAAATATAAAAAATATTATTAAAGGCTGCAAAAAGTAAAAAGTGAAGAAAATATTTAAGAAAAAGACCGCAGTATATGTGATTAAATTTAATACATTTTAAATCATATATTAACAAATTTATTATAAATGTAAAACATAACTATTTTTCCTGGAGTCAAACTATTTCAAGATGTGTTAATAGAACTACTTCATATCAACTGTCTATTAAATAGAGTAACAAAATTTCGTAACTGACTTCGTAAATACTGTGGATATTTAAATATAAACCCATAACATATTTAAATATCTACCGCACACACCCTCTTCAAAAAAAAGTTGCCAAGCTGACAGCTAAATGGTTAGCGCTCTGGCTTTCGGTTGAAAAAGATCATGAGTTCACATTCCACCTCGGGCAAGGATGTTTGTACTGATTTGAAATGAACTGTAAACAGAAGATCTTGATCTAATTAGCCATTGTGTGCAATAACAGACTGTTGAGAGACAAATAAATCAAAAATTTTCAGAATGAGTTTTCATAAGTCGCGAGTTGAATTCGCGAATTGCTAAAAAGGAAATTCAGAAAAATCCCAAGCATCTATAAAGATAGAATAGTCATCAATGATCCGCTATCATTGAAGAATATCAGGCAACATGCATTGAGTATGCAAATGATTTACAATTGTCTTTGACTGTTGTTGACATTGCAAAGTCGAATTTTAATTTCTCTGGCCCATAAGTGTCATAATCACACATTTGGAGTGAAAATCACAACTCAACCAAAGATATTAAGAAAATGGATACTGCGCTTTAGCTTTCAACACATACATTTATCAAATTGTATGCTTGAGAGTTATCACAATTATCTTCCTTATAACACAGAAATATGACTGACTGTTTAAGAATAATCATCTTGCAAAACAATGTGATGCATATTTAAAAAGTCTAACATATTTCAGCTTCCGCTGGGATATTCACTATATGGCATAACATTTCCACTAACTTGCCACTTTCCAGATATAAATAGAGTAAAAATTCCAAGACTTTTGATGTCGGATATTGCTAAGAAAATTTAAAATCAAACAACTCCTTTTAAATGGATTGTCGGGGCCCAGTAGCACTCTTCAGAGTGAGAGCTACAAATTTCAATCAAAGTTAATGCTAAGTATTTGAAAATTTTGAGGTGAGAGCTTGAGAGTATTCATCTTTCACGACACACGAATGCAGCAAACATACTCCATAAAACGACTCTCCGAACGAAATATACAACTGATGTTCAGATGCTCAAAAAGGCCTTAATCTATTGGGCTATCAGTTAATATATGTAGTTGTAATCAGTCTTAAAATATCTTTTTATATAAAGACAGTTGATAATAGGAAGCTAAGATTGCACAACATGAAAATAGTCTGTAGAAAATAACACGGTAATATGGATGAAAAAAAGTAAATTCAAAGCATTTCAAATTTAACATGATTTCAATTTCTTAATTTTTTTTTTTTTGAATTACAGATATTTATTTATCATGACTTAAACAATACTATTTATTAAAAGCATCAAATGTATTTTCTAATAAAAATAAACAAAAAATAATACTTCAATAAAAGAAACGACATTAAAAAAGTTTGAAGGGATTTGTTGTTGTTACTAATGACACTTGGACAAGACAAGCTGGCTATGCCTTGGCTATGCGAATTTAAGTCAATTGGGAGCGTCTCGTTTTAATCAGAGCAATATGAAGGTGAAAGTACGACTTTGCTCTATACACATGCCATAGGGACCCGTTTATAGGGTAGGCAAACATTCACACCTCATTCATACAAGGAAAGGACAAAGACAGGATAGATAGAGAGAGAAAAATGTACATCCATGCCCGAACCGGGATACGAACACAGGACCTCCTTATCCGTAGTCAGACCCGCTTACCGCTGATTGATCCGCTGACCACTAGACAAGTTGGGAGGCAGGGATTTTCCGATGATAGTTTTACAAAAGGCTATATCAAAAGTGATCAAGAATCGCTATGGTATATACATATATATATAGACACACACACACTATATATATATATATACATATACATACATACATACATATACATATATATATATATATATATATATATATATATATATATATATATATATATATATATATATATATATTAACTTACAATGATTGGTAAAACTTTTTTTATCTAACGTTGTTGTTGGCTTATCCTCTTTAAAGATCTGACATTTGTGTCAGATTAACTCCAATTAAATTGTTGACAGTTAGAAAGTCAATGACTAGCAAGGGATTTGAGGATAAATCCTCCCGGGAAAGTCTGACGCCATCCAGAATATATTTCGGTGAGGCTGGATGTTCAGAGTATTTTTTACACAAGTGGGATAAATTTTTGTACCTCGTTCAAACGATAAACATTTTAGATGTCCACTTGAGAATCTGGTCAAGGTAGTCTGAGATTTTCGGTCACATTTTGTATCCAGAAAAGGTCCAGGAGATGTTCCAGAGTACCATTGTTGTGTTGGTGTAATTTGCCAGATTGAATTAAGTCTAGATTTTTCATTAGAGTAATTTCTAACGTAGATGTTTCGTTCATAAGATCGTTTTGTAACGGCTAAAATTTGATCAGTTCACTCTTGGTTGAATGAATTAGAGCAATTCGAATTTTAAATCCATTATATTGATAAATATCTTTCATTAAAATTAAAAAGGATAATTTAAGGGAGTAACATTAACATTGCGTTTGTCTGTACCAATAAGAGTTTTTTAAATTTACGTTTACATTAAGTTTAATTGTGAAGCAGTTTTAAAATCTTAATTATACAATTTTTAAAATGAAATTAAATACAAAATTGTAAATATGAAAATTAAATATAATATTTAGAAACATGAAAAACAGCAGCATCAATCTACTTCGAACTTAAATACAAAAAATCGATTTACAGAATTTAAGATTTTTGGCGGAAATGAGAGGAAAAATAAAAGATGCCCAATCACATCGTTACATTGAATGTCGCGATGCAAATGAAACAAAGCTGTAATAATAAAAAATAAACCGTTGAATAGTAATATATTCCTCGAAATTAACAATATATTTCCTCAAAAGAATAATTGATAGATAACATCAATGACTGTTTTCAACGAATGTAAGCGAACTATAAAGGTTTAATCCTTAACTTTACTAAAATATAAATTTGCGGGAAAATATTGAAGAATTAATTTACAATTAACTTTTCCGCGGTGAAAGCTTCACGAAATATTTGCATATTGTTTTTTTTTATGAAAACAATAAGATCCGATAGATATAAATGTAAAATAAATATAAAAATAATACAATTTAATAGGTAAAATGATTTGAAAAATTGATTGTCATGTTTTCAATAAAAACTATGCCCTGATATGTTCTTGAAGAGAACAAAAGTTCGAAATGGTTCGGTTTTGGTTTGTTTGTCGCTCAACAGTCATTTTTTGCTCACGAGGTCGAAATAGATCAGGACCTAAGGCTTAAAGTGGATTCCGAACCACTACAAACATCCATGCTCAAGGTTGGATTCGAACCCACGAACTGTTGAAACGAAGGTAAGAGCACTAACCATTCGGCTGCCAGCTCGGCCCGAAATGGTGTGGATCATGCCAAAAGTAACTATACAATAAGTTAAAAGCCCTTATTTTTATGGTTTAATTTAATTTCTGAAGCTGATATCAAACTGTGGAAATGACTTTATCTTATGTTTTATGTTAACTTATTGCCAACAACCTACTATACAAGATTCACCTTATTATAAGCAGCGTTTTCACTTCAACTACGGGCAAAGTTTCGGCAAGAAAAGGATTTTATTTACATAGACTCGATGTACAAACACATACACTTAATGTAAGAAATCTAATTCCAAAATCAGACATGAAAATGATAAAATGATTCTTAAAATATGTTTAAAAAAAAAGAGAATGCCTTTTATAAATTTACTTATGTGTTTCGAAAATTAAATGCTAGGCCATTTCTCCTTCAATTAGGAAATTGAAAAATATAACGTAAAAAGAAAAGTTTTATTTGGAAAAAAGTTTCTTTTTATTAAATTATTTCTGACATCAGCATTTGAACTTCCAGACGAATAAAAACAAAA
This sequence comes from Latrodectus hesperus, assembly GCA_037975125.1. Classification (NCBI taxonomy): domain Eukaryota; kingdom Metazoa; phylum Arthropoda; class Arachnida; order Araneae; family Theridiidae; genus Latrodectus; species Latrodectus hesperus. The sequence goes on along the minus strand of JAJQOW010000015.1, from coordinate 4,010,484 downwards.
TTACAAAACACGCGCAGTTGAAAAGAGCTCCAAGTGTAGATGTATCTTCAAGAGGGGAGGGAAGTATTTCTCTCCCTTCATATAAAATCTGATTTTAAAGCTGGACTGAAGTGCGCAAGAAAGGATATTTTTATGTGAATATTGATAAGCTATTTTCTCTTTTTTAAGAAAAGAATAGAAAGTACTCTGATATTGATTATAATATTTTCGATTTTTTTTCTTGATATATATATGAATAATGGAATATGTATAATTCGTTTTTCTTTATTTCTAAATAAATTATTTAATATCTTGTTGGAGTTTAAGTTATGATAACACATCTTGTTTATCATAAATTTCTATGCAGAAAATTAAAAAGTTAGCAACAAACAATTGAATTTTTAAAATTGTTATCATGTAAACTAATAAATATTGTAATATCTCATCGTCAGCACTTGAGATTTGAAGAGCCTCTTATGGAGAGGGTGAGTAACGAGATGGTTGGCGCCAGAAGTGGTCTGAAGAAGCTGCGATTTTCTCTTTGTTTTGGAGTGGCTTTCCATCGGCACTTCGATTTCGAGATCCTATTTTAATTTTGAATTTCAGAGAGACTCGGAATGTACGCGAAGCAGGCGAGAGAGATGGTCGCGAACCCATACATGGCTCCTTGTAAATTTTGTTCAATTTTTAATTAAATGTGTATGTTTCAAAATTGGAGTCATTTATTTGTTTGTTTGTTTCATAACAAACTTACGTTTTTGGTGGCAGCGGTTTGATGCTTTTTTTAATGCTTTGCATTAGCATCCACTATGGAAATTAATTATGTGCACTATAATGGATTACGTGCCGCAATGTTGGAATACAGGTAGGCCATTTTGATCAATCTTTCTCTGGCTACTATTGAAAATAAATAGTTTGGAATGTTATATAAATTGATAGAATATTTAGTTCCAATGTTATTTACGTGGTTTTCATGTTATATCAATTAATTTTGTGTATAAGTTTGTAAATGGTGTATTCCATATTACAAAGCTAATTTCTGTATTTCGTGTATTCGAATTTACAGTGTTCATGCTATATCAATTAATTTTGCTTATAAGTTTGTAAATGGTGTATTCCATGTTACAAAGCTAATTTCTGTATTTCGTGTATTCGAATTTACAGTGTAATATTTTTTATAAGAAAAGTGTATCTTATTATAAATTTGCATTTCATAATTTTTATGTGGTTGATGTATTTCAATTCACGTAGGAATATGTTAAAATAACTATGTTGTTATAGATTAATGTGTAAAATCGAAAGTACACTTATATTCATAATTTTTTGAATGTTTCACTGAAAGTAGATTTTATGAAAGTAATATATACTTTAGAAAGGTTTTGATTTCGTTATGTGAAAACGAAAGTACATGATTACAAATAGGTTTGAATTTAAAGTAATGTGAGATTTATTGATGTGTTTTTGATTTTGTTTGCAAAGTATCAAACTGGTTTATTTCATATTTAGAAACGCATATGTTTATTTTCATGGATAAAGATTTGAAAAGATATTTTCTTACTGTTTAAAATATCGTACGTTATTATCATTTTTATGTCGTGTATGATTAATTAATTAAGTTTGATTTGAAATCGAAAGCTGATTTCTGGTTTAGATTAGTTAAAGCTTTTAATTTATATTGTTGTTAAGAATTGTAGTGTTTTATATTTTGAATTAAATAAGGATTCAAAAATATGTATAATTTCATTTCTGATTTAATATAGTAGTATTTGTATAAGAATCTGATTTTATAAAATTTATACATTTTGATTAATAATTCAATTTATCTGAGTATCAAGTATTAGCTTGGTGATAAAAAAAAAACTTGAAATCGAGAGTAGAAGATTTAATTTTAAACTTGTTCTTCTTTTCAAAATATATGATTTGCTGTTTATACACTATTTGTTGTATTACAATATAGTTTGTTTTCGTTTAAATTTTTAAATGTTATTGATATGTTTATATTAGTAGAGTGTGTTAAATAATTTCTATAGTTATTTACGAAATTTTGCATATAGGTGGGTGTAGTCTGTGGTTTCTCTCATTATTGCATCTCTTCTGAGATAAAGCGTGAATAAATAAAATGGCTTTTTTAGCACGGGGGAAAAAGGGAGATTTAGTAGAAGTAGCTGAAGAGTTAGGGGAAATGGTTCCAGATTCTTTTAAAATCCCAGATATTAAAAAATTAATTTTAACTAGTAAAAACTTTAACGAGGAAGAAGTAAAATGTATATTAGATAGGGTAATCGAGGAAAGAGTTAAAAAGGAACAGGAAGAAAAAGAGGAAAGAGTTAGGCGAGAAATACTAGAAAAAGAGGAAAGAATTAGGCGAGAAGAATTAGAAAAAGAGGAAAGAATTAGGCGAGAAGAAAAAGAAGAAAGAATTAGGCGAGAAGAAATAGAAAAAGAAGAAAGAATTAGACGTGAAGAAAGAGAACATATTTTAGAAATGAAACGTCTAGAAATCTCTTCAAATGCTGCAATTTCGAACACAGAATCAGTTACAAATAGGACTGAACATGTTCAAAAAATTCAATTAATGCAAATAACGCCAAAATTCGATGAAAGGAAAGATGAGATGAGTTTATACTTAATAAATTTTGAGCGTAGAGCAGAAATGGCTCATATTCCAAAAAACGAATGGGTAGTTTATCTTGTAAGTGCTTTACCTTCAGAGATATCTAACATGTTAGCTAGAGAACCTCCAGAAAGGGCTGATGATTACGATTACGTGAAGGAAATTATTCTTAAACGATTCAAGTTAAATAGCGAAAAATTAAGACAATTGTTTCTTAGACACCAGAAAACGTCAGACAAATCATGGAGAAATTATGCACAAGAATTGAATAGTTACTTTACGGAATGGCTTACGGAATTAGAAATAACGACATTTGAACAGCTTAAGGAACTAATGGTAACAGATCAATTGAAACGTCGTGTGCCAATTGAAATTAAGGAACATTTTTTGGCGGAATGGCTTAAAATAAATTCGCCGTATGATCTGGCAGAGAAAATAGATGAATATGAAAGTTTAAGAGATAGTTTTAAGACGAAAGATTTTACAAAACTCCCTCGAAATAATTTTGGTTTTCGTCAACAAAATGAAAACCGTGCCTTTAAGTTTAATGAAGTAGTTCGGAATCATAAATCTCATGTTCCTAAAAGAGTCGAGAATAAAAATTCTAATTATTCACATGAAAAGGAATTCGAAAAAGAAAACAACTCCGATGTTATGAATGTGGTTCTTATAGTCATTTGCGGCCTCAGTGTGACAAAATAAAAAAGAACTTAGAATCGGTAGCATCCAACGAAATTGCTAGAAGTACATTTAATGAGTTGATGGCTCCTTACACTAGTATCGGCACTGTTAATGGAATTCAAATGCCAATCTTAAGAGACACTGGAGCAACTCTTGATTTGATTTGTGGAAAATACGTGAAACCTGATATGTTCACGAAGGAAACGGTTTGGCTAAGAACACCTCTTGATGAAACTTTAGTATGCTTACCTATTGCCGAGGTTGAAATAAATTGTGAATTAGGTCACATTTTGACAAAGGCAGCAGTTCTTCGAGATTCTTTGGATCAAGGAAGATATTTACTGGGAAACAAAACAGCCGCTTTATTTGAGGAAATTAAAAAGCATGAGGAGGTGAAAATACATATGATAAATGCTATAGAAACTCGAGCTCAAAGAAGACGGAAGGAAAATAGCAAGAATAAAGAGATTATTGATTCTGAAATAGAATCTTCTAGGTCTTGCTTCCAAACTAAACAAAATGAAGAATTAGAACAAAATACAATTTTGCCACCATTAGAAACCGAAGTTGAAGGGATGGATTTGATAAAAACATCTCCAGAAGAATTTGCTCGGGAACAAAAGGTGTGCGAAGATTTGAAACCTCTCTTTGAGCAAGCTAAACGACAATCTTCAAAAGACAATAAATATATTATAATAAATCAATTGTTGTTTTATAATAAAATGGACAATGATGGAACTGTAAGAAGATTATTAGTTGTGCCCAAGAAGTTTCGCAACCAACTAAAAGGGATCTGCCATGAGATAACTGCAGCTCATTTAGGTATAACTAAAACAAAAGATATGCTGTGCAAAACTTTCTACTGGCCTAACTGCTTTAAAGAAATTGAAAATTTTGTTAAATCTTGTGACAAATGTCAACGAGTAGGAAAGCCTCAAGATAAGAAAAGGGCTCCTTTGAAACTGGTTCCAGTAATTCCGGAAATATTTACTAAAATTAACGTTGATGCATGTGGTCCTTTACCTATAACTTCCTGTGGTAACCAGTATATTATAACAGCCATTTGCATGTCATCCAAGTATCCAGATGCCATCCCAGTACCAGATATACGTTCTACTACTGTGATTGATGCTTTTCTTCAGATATTTAGCCGCATGGGTTTTCCTAGGGAGTTGCAAAGTGATCAAGGAACATCTTTCATGAGTGTCCTAACATCAGAATTTTTAGAAAAATTTGGTATTAAAGTTGTGCATAGTTCCGTTCAGCATCCCCAAAGCAATCCTGTTGAGAGATTGCATAGAACTTTAAAGAGAATACTGAAAGTCCTTTGCTTAGAAAAAGGTACAGATTGGGAGAAGATTTTACCCCAGGCACTTTTTGCTCTTAGAACTTGCATTCATGATAGCACTGGATATTCTCCTGCAGAATTAGTCCATGGTCGGAACTTAAGAACACCCGTAACACTATTATATGAAAATCTAACTGGTAAAACCATTGAAGAAGATAGTGTAATTGCTTACGTTTTTAATCTTTTAAATAGAATGAAAAGATGCCAAGAATTAGCTGTGAAAAATATGACAGAGGCTAAAGAAAAACCGAAACTTTGGTATGACCGTAAGGCTACGAAAAGAGAATTTAAAGAAAATGATCTTGTGTTAGTTGTTGCACCTTCTAGATCAAACAAATTTTCTGTTCATTGGATAGGTCCAGGAAAAGTAGTAAAACGACTATCGGACACAAATTACGTAATACAATTTCCCGATAAGGAAAAATTACATATATACCATGTAAATATGTTAAAACCTTATTTTCAGCGTCCAGAAGATGTTAATTTAATTTTTACCTCTAATTCTGATAATGAAGATATTGATTCTGAGAAAGAAGATATCCCAAGTTTTGAAATTAATTCATCTACCCTTTTAGAGACTTTTCCTGAAAGCTGTTTTAATGAAAAGTTAGAGGACGATCAGAAGAAACAATTGAGTAGACTTTTGATTCAATTTATTGATATTTTTTCAAATGAACCGGGTTGTACAGAACTGGCTGAACTGGACATCGAGTTAGAATCTAATAAATCTATTATAGCTAAACCATATCGAATGTCCCCACGACAGACAGAAATTCTGAAATCGGAAGTAGACAAGATGTTGAAAATGAAGGTGGTGGAACCAGGTGAATCCGATTACACATCACCTTTAATATTAGTTGAAGCTCCTGGAAAAGAACCTCGTCCGTGCATTGATTATCGCAGGTTAAATGAAGTTACCAAGACGCAATATTATCCATTACCAAATATTGAAGAGCGTGTTGAATCCGTTTCGAAAGCGAAGTTCATATCTTTATTAGACTTAACACGAGGTTATTGGCAGATACCTTTGAGTCCTAAGGCTCAAAGATATGCTGCATTTACGACGACATTTGGTGTTTATAAACCTTTGAGAATGGCATTCGGTTTGAAGAATGCTCCTTACTATTTCAGTAAGTTAATGGCTGATTTATTAAAAAATTGCGAACATTTTGCTGTGCCTTATTTAGATGACATAGCTATATATTCACTTATCTGGTCTGATCACATCCAACATCTTAAATGTGTTCTGGAGAAGATTCGATTTGCGAAATTGACTGTAAAACCCCTTAAGTGCAAATTTGCTCAACTTCGTGTTAAATATTTGGGACACTTTGTAGGACAAGGTCAAAGAACACCAGGTGATATTAAAGTGAAAGCCATTACCGATTTCGAACGTCCCTCAAGCAAAACCGAAGTACGAGCTTTCCTAGGTCTTGTTGGGTACTATCGCAAGTATATACCAGAATTTTCGGTAGTTGCTGCGCCTTTATCCGACCTGTTAAAAGGGAAGTCCAAGAAAGGAACTGTAATATGGAATAATAACTGCGAAAAGGCATTCATCGAATTAAAGAACACTTTAATAAAGAAGCCTGTACTTTACAGTCCAGACTTTCAAAAACAATTTATCATTCAATGTGATGCCTCAAACTTAGGAATAGGTGTAGTTTTATCTCAGAGAGATCAAAATGAAAATGAACACCCTATCCTATTTCTGAGTAAAAAAATTTTCGAAATCTGAGAAAAATTATAGCACTATAGAAAAGGAATGTGCAGCAATAATTTTTGCTGTTACTAAATTAAAATATTATTTAGATGGTCAGTATAAATTTATTATCGAAACTGATCATAACCCTTTAGTTTGGTTAAAACATCATACAGGATCTAATCCCAGACTTTTAAGGTGGGCCTTGGTGCTTCAAAGCCTAAATTTTGATATTGTTCACAGAAAGGGCAAATTACATCAGAATGCCGATAGTCTCAGTAGAATGCTGAATAACCAAACTTAATTATTTTCTTTTTTTCTCAGATATTAAATTAAATTTTTTTTAATACAAATTTCAATTGTTGTTACATGTGTACAAAAAAAATGTTTTTTATAGTAAAATGTGTCTATTTGTAAGTTTAGTTAAGGTTGAAAATTCTGTTGTGTTAGATAATTATTTTGTGCTATTTTGATATAATTTTATTTTATATTTAATATTATATAATTCCATATAATTTTGTGTTTCAGCCAGAGTCCGATTGATCAGGGCTATCTGTAATACTAAATTTTGCTCTTTGTTGTTTGTGTGTGTTTTTTCTTTTTTATTTGCAGGTTGATTTCCTTAGAATGAGAAAAAGAAAAAGAAAAAACCCCGGGGAAGGAAGGAATAATTTAGTCTGTAATATCTCATCGTCAGCACTTGAGATTTGAAGAGCCTCTTATGGAGAGGGTGAGTAACGAGATGGTTGGCGCCAGAAGTGGTCTGAAGAAGCTGCGATTTTCTCTTTGTTTTGGAGTGGCTTTCCATCGGCACTTCGATTTCGAGATCCTATTTTAATTTTGAATTTCAGAGAGACTCGGAATGTACGCGAAGCAGGCGAGAGAGATGGTCGCGAACCCATACATGGCTCCTTGTAAATTTTGTTCAATTTTTAATTAAATGTGTATGTTTCAAAATTGGAGTCATTTATTTGTTTGTTTGTTTCATAACAATATTTATGTAACTACACAACCTAAAATAAATTTTTACAATTTCTTCGATCAAAAATGCTTATCACTTGAGTTTATTTAACAAATTTTTAATAACAAAAATAGATATCAATTTTTTGAGAAATAAAATATAAAGTTATCAAATTTTTTTATCGATATTTAATTAAAAATTGGAATTAATGTTTTCAGGCAACATAGCTTAAGGAATTTTGAGGGTTTTAGTTAAAGTATAATTATATATACCAGACAAAAAGCAAAATAATCTTAAAAATTCATATTTCTCGGAATATTTCAACTACCATTTTTGAAACCTATGGTTTGGTAATTTTTCATAGATTAAGCTTCATTCACTTTTGTTTTCATAATAGCATTTACATAGTAAGTAATACATATTGAGGTTTTGGTTTGGTTTGTTTGTCGCTCAACGGTCATTTTTTGCACACGAGGGGTAATTAGACCGGGACCTACGGTTTAAAGTGGATTCCGAACCACTACAAACATCCATATCCAAGGTGGGATTCGAACCCATGAACTGTTGAACCGAAAACAAGAGCGCTAACCATTCGGCTGCCTGCTCGGCAATACATATTGAGAAAATATAAGAAAAGACACACATTCGTAAATAAGAAAACAATTGGCACACGAAATATTATACTAAAAAATATTATATAAATAGCTACAAACAGAAAATTGTTAAAAAAAATACCTATAAATTTTAATTATCTAAAAATGAATACATTGTTAATTATATAAAATTTAGAGAAATGTTCAATTATACAAAATGAAAAATATGAAAATGAAAGATAGCAGTATATTTAATTGTCAGTTTATTTTACTTAATTCCATTATTACTTTCATTTTAAAAAAGAATAAACAATTTTAAATTATTTATAATTAAAAAAGTGACTGACTTAAATGGTTTTAAAAATATGAGCCTAAAATGAAAGTAATTACCAAAGAAATAGTTAAATGAAATATAATGAAACAAAGTTCAACACTCTTTTTTTACGAATTTAGCTATTGAATTAGTTGTCACCGCAAATATTGAAAGTTTGCCTAGCACTAAATAAAATAATAATCTTTGCTAGAAATTTAAAGGATTCCAAAAAAAGAATAATCGATTATACCTGCAAAATGCTATGAAAATTTGCTAAACTTCGAATTTAAATAAAAAAAAATGGATTGTTTTATGGTAGTAATAAAAATTGAGACAAATTATTAATCAAATAATTAAGCAATCAATCTAAATATTTTGGAATTAATATTACTCGTTAGCGAATTTATTTCATTATAAAAAAGTTACGAAGAAAATGTGTATTTAGGAAACTATTGAAGTTGATGTAACAGATTTATCAATATATCTTAATGCAATTCGAATATTTTTCAACACTACAATTAGTTATAAAATAAAAAATGAAGATAAATAATTAAATTAGCATGGGATCACAATGATAATTCGATAACAATGCATGAGAAAATATTGTGAAAATCAGCATTCTAATACTAATAGATATGTCAGCTACATAAATGTAAACACAATTTCCAGGAAAATTAACAGTAAAATTAAGTATGTTATAAATACATACACATACATTATATACATATTCTTTAATTAAAATAAATTATTTCAAACACTTTTTCAACCATATATTGCATTAGTCCAGACTGAAAAACACAAAGAAATACATGTTTTCACACAAAGGTTTCATTTCATTTTAAAATCAAATACTCAAATGTGAAACGTGTGTATCCGATGCGAAGGTGGATTAATTTTACATTCACACTTCGTAGCGGTAAAACTGAAAATGAGATGAAAGTTATGGCAGAGGCGTAGTGACGGGGGGGGCAAGGGGGGCTAACATGCCCCGGGCGCAGCATACAGAGGGGCGCCAAATCATTTCAAAGCTAAACAAAATTTTTCAGAAAATTTACAATCTTTGTATTATTATATAATTAATTTCATTCGGAGAAATAAACTTTGCATTTTATAATTATTGGGTCATGTCCAGGGAAAAATAAAAAATACTCCAGAGGGAGGAATCAGATTTGGAAAAGAAAATAAGTTGCCGATGAAAAATGAGGAAGAGCTGCAGGAGCTTGCCATAAGCGAAACTCTTACTCTTATATTTCTTTATTAATAATAATTTTCCATGGTTTAGTTCCTTTTAAAAATTGTGATCTTTTAACCATGCTTTCGATTTTCATTTCTTAATGAGTTAGATTTTCGGTTTTCATTCTTTTAATCTTTTTCTTTTTAAGTTTCATAGTTTGCTCAAAATTTGTGATATTATTGTTTTGTACTACAAATCTTGTAAATGTGTAAATAACGAAAATATCTAAAATTTTTTTTCACGTAAAATTTCTGGAATATTATATTGGTCAGTTCCATTTGAATGCATATGAGAGGTTTTCATTTTAGTATAAAGTTATTTACTAAATTATTTGTGTTTATGTTATGTGGTAATTTTTGGATCTATTAACTTAGGGAGATTACAGAAGAGTAAGCTCATGAAAGACACCTATTTAACTTTGCGAATACGCCAAGATTCACAGTGTCCTTTATGACTCAATTGTTATACAGGTTATCGAAGTCAAGTCATATACTAAAAAAATGTCATAACAATAATATTAACAAAACAAATAAGTTCAATATAAAAAATAAAAACGTTCAATGAATATTATTTTCTCTGGATCCTTCTGGATGTTATAATTATTCAAAACTTAAAAGTTTTTTGTCGAAATTTCAGTGTTTTGAAATATTATTTTTTAATTTCTCATAACATTTCATGTCGTGCTATTTTTTAATTTCTCATAACAGATTAAATAATTTTATTTAACAAGCAGTACTTCACTAATATTTTTGATATACTTTTATGATAAAAATGTGAAAATTTAATCTTATTTTGATTATAATAACGCAATAAAATATAATGCGCAAAAATAGAAAATTTCATATAACTGAAATATTATTAATAGAAACTTGTAAGCAATATTTTTTCTTATGTATGTAAGCAATATTAATGTAAGCAATCTTAAATGTACTATTACTAACAGAAAAATCCGATTTTACTTAAGTTATCAAGAAGTAATATAGAAAGATCAGTTTCAGTAGTTATTGAGACTTAGTGAAATAGTATTATTCATTGTCCCAAAATAAAAATGAAACCCTTGTATATTTTATCTTAGGATTTTACTGCAGTAGCCATTCAGTCTAGTGTCGCGTTACACTCGTGAGAAAATTCCTGCTGAAACGTGTTTCATATTAGCCCATCTGTTTTCCTAATCGAGGGCCCTGGGATGCGAAGCATATGTCCCGGTTAAATGGTCAGTCCAAAGCTAAATCCTAGGTGTTTAGTTCCCAAGCATGATTGGTATTCAGTTAATCGATCCACTGAAAGGATGAAAAGCTGAGTTGACCTAGCCTGAGAATCGAACCTCGGACCTGTAGATTGGGAAAGCTAAGTCACCGTGATTAACAAATGTAAAAGTTTGGGTGAATTTTGTCACGCAGATTTCCATGGGAAAGAAGTCTATAGAAAAATGTGGGATTGAAAGATGTTACTCAGCAGTAGAAAAGAAACCAAAAACTCTATTAGAACTTCCAACATATCTTACCTCTGACGGTGAAGACTGTGAGAAGAGGTTGCCACATTCAAATACTTTTTACTATTTCCGCATCAATTGCAAGCTGTAAACGTTCATTCAGAAAAATATAATTAATTTTTGAATTAGTTATGATTCACCATGAGTCAAAACCGTCTAAGTGATTTAACAATTTTAAGTATAGAGAAAGAAAAATTTGAGAAATGATCAACTTTGATAAAGTACTTGATCAATTTGCTTCAGTAAAGACACGAAAAATGTGAATAGTGTAGTTTATTAGCTTGCGAATATATCTATGATCTGCTTATATCTATATGTAACGAATTATTTCCCGTTTAAAAAAATTTTTATACGTTTCTTAAAATAATTGTAACAGTATATAAAATCAATTATATCTTTTTATAATTAATTCTAAATTACATAAGTCCGGTTATTCTAATGACACTTTTCCGAATTCAATATAAGTGTTTTCTTTAAATTAGAATTGAATTTTGTTTAAATTTAAAACTGAGCTTGATACTTTAAATTAGTATATTTTCGATTATTTTATAGTCGGTACAACATTCTGTTATTATTTATATTGTATTCTTATTACACTCTATTTATTATAATGTATTATATATCTTTTATTACTTAATACATTTTATTCCCATATTTATATCGTATTATTATTTTATTTTCTAGGGGGCGCCAAAAAAGGTATCGTACCCGGGCGCCAATTATGCACACTACGTCACTGAGTTATGGTATTTAGTTTGTTGAAGATTTGCATACTCCACGATTCCTTGCACAAGTGAGTAAATAAAACTTATCACATCTTTTCTCCCACCAGAGAATGGAACAAGAGGTTGAAGTGTAGTAGACGCAGACTTAGTAACTGCACCAGCCCTTTCGTTATTTCAACACCTACGCGCGCGCGCTCTGGGATCCAACAAAAAACAACATACCATTTGCATTTCAGTGAGTCTATAGGGTAAAAAAATCTACTCAGCAACACAAGGCATTTATAAATCATGCTTACGATATGAAGAAAAAAATTAAAAATAAATTTTTACTAAGATTAAACAACGTGGCTTTCGTTTATAGTTGAAGATCACTTCTTTTTAAAATAAAATGTCTACATAAGCGTCAAACACATTCAGAGGCATTAAATAAAAAAAAAACATTTATTAACAAAAAATTGCAGAACTTTTCAAATAATAGGGGTTACATAAATACCTAACGTATAAAACAAATTTTAGACAAAAATTAACGCTATAGACAATAATTTTAACGGCTGTGGAATTAAATTTGAAAATTATAGTTGAAAGAATTTTCGAATTTTAAGGAATTCGAATACATATTACAGATATAATGAACAGATTTATTGGGTTTAAAATGTGAATTTGAGTGACATTCAAAAATTTTATTTCTTTTAAAAAATAGTTTTCATAAATTGTAAATACCATCATAAAATATTAAGTACTTAAATTATATAAGAATAAATAATACGACGAAGGGATTGCAATTGTTTACCTTTCACTATTATAACTCAATCGAGAGTAATATAAAACATATGATATTTTCTTTATCCTTTTGTGATTCATTTTAAATATCATTCACGAGGATATAACTTCAACAATTAAACAAACGAAAGATTAAATAAAAATTTCATTTTTTTACTATAAACCAAGCTAGTATTGACACACAAGTCGGAGATTTCATGAACTCTAGAACAATATTTTTTGAAGTAAAGTATTTTGTAAGCATTATATATAAATAATATTAAAAGAACTAAGCTTTTTTCGTTACTCAAACATAACTAAGTTTATACAATATGCTACGATATAATTCAAGACATATATTCATATATATATATATATACATCCATCCATATATATATATATATACATACATACATATATATATATATATACATCCATACATATATATACATACATACATATATACATATACATACATACATATATATATATATACATACATACATATACATACATATATATATACATACATACATACATACATACATACATACATACATACATATATACATACATATATATATATATATATATATATATATATATATATATATATATATATATATATATTCTACATTCAATGTATGCATGAGGAATTTTTATGAAGACTTCGTTATTTGACAAATGTCAAAGATCCACTGATATTTATCTTTGAAAATCCAAAAATAAAATCTACCTACATTGTCGATTAATGTACATTTTTCGTTTCGCTATAAAGCAATATTTAAAAATCAAATAATATTTACAATTCAAAATATTACAAATGAGGATTAAGTAATTTGTGAATCACATTCTTTCGATTTAAAAAGAAGTTACGGACTAACACCAATTTAAGAGGGTTGATGCAAAAATGGCCTAAAAATCACATTTTTCAATATTAAGTTTTAAAAAAATATTGACATTTTTGCTTCCAATGATCCTAAAATTTTCATTCTAACCACACTAGAAGTAATTTATTTTCATTCGTTGAAGACATTATTTTATACAAAATAGTATTTTCTTCTCTCATAAGCATCAAATCTATTCATTATCACTAAATAAAAAAAGTAATCTAAATGAATCAATTAAGGGATCCGATTTTATTTTTTGATCTTCGGACATTTTTGGTTTTATCGAGATGGTGTAGTTTAGTTGCATAATCTAATATTAGAAACAACAATTTTTCAGTTATCGTGTAGTTTTAAAACAAAATTGTCATTTGAAAACATTACTTACCGTTTCCCCATTTGATTTTGTAGTGCATTTTACGGACGGAAGAGAAATCTACCAGCCTTCTAGAACGTTTGGTTCTTTGTTTACTGTCTCACAAGGTTGCCAATAATATCAGGGTTGCCAGTGAAAGTAAAATGAAGCAAATAGCTGTGCGAAACTCCTTACGCACATTTATTTTTGGCGCCAATAATGTCGCCTTTTTAACAGTGAACTTTACATCCGTTAATTATCGCACTAAGCAATTTCTACTGAATTCCTTTTTTCATCTGTTTTCTTATGAGGCAAGGGTTTAAACATATATATATATATATATATATATATATATATATATATATATATATATATATATATATATATAATTGCCCTCAATTTCTCTGCAAGGGAATAAATGATTTCTTTTTTTATAATTTTATTTTATGAATGATTTAAATGACAAAGTTATAAAATTAATATTATTTAATAAATAATAATCGATTGTCCTTATGCTAAGTCATTATAAGCTGTTTTTTTCCCTTACTATTTTCTTTGTTATTTCTTTCTGTTCATTTTATATAAATAAGTTTCTTATTTTGAGGATATATTCAACATTATATCAATGAAATTACTTGTTCAATATGTGAAATTTAACCACTTCCTGCATGAATTTTTTTTTATTTAATCTTTCCGCTTCATATTTCATTCATTTATCATTTAATTTTGTCAAGAGAAATTAATTTAAAATATAATAGATATAAAAAGGTATTTTTTTAATCTATTATATTTCTAAAATTTTATACAACAGAAAAATAAATTACAATATTCACAGCTATACAATGTTGAAAACCGAATATTGAATATTTAAAATATTTATTTGTTTCCGTTTTTAAGAATACAACATGAATGTCTGTATCTGCTGTCTGTAACTTAATGAAGAAAAGTTTACAATATAAAACTTATCAACATTTCTATTCTTTGTGTGATTATTTCTAAGCATTCATATGGATGAAACATTTTAAACTCACAAATGAGGCAAATAGAAGTTTCATTTTTATATTGCAAAAGTCTCTGTATTAACTTCATTTACACATAGCTGACTTTAGAAGTAAAATATTTTGCAAGCACTGTGGCATCGTAACAGGGCCGGGCCCAAGGTAGGCGATCCGGGCGACCGCCCGGAGCGCAATGATCTAGGCGCGCCTAAATCATGGAAAATGAAAATAAACTGATAATATATATATATATATAATGAAGATTTTTATTTAAACTTTTCCCAAGTTAATGATATTTATAAGTCTATTACCTGGGTAAAATCTATCGTTTCAGCATAACTAGTGTTCGTGAAAATTACGACAGAATTCGCACAGGACCTCTCTGGAAAAATTAAGATTCTTAACGGTGAAATCCTCTGCACTCAGTCTAGTTAAGACTTATTTTGAACATTAAAGGTTCCAAAATATAAATGTTGTATTCATAATCCTTTTTTGTAATCACAGATGTAAATAATTGTAAATAATATTTAATATACTATAGATAAAATGCCAATTTGTTGTATTATTAGTGTATTAAACTAATACACATGGGGGCCCTGACCCCTTATTTTTATTTCAAATACATTCTGAAGAGATTAGTTTATCATTCCCGCTGTAAGTCGTCTTACCGCCGCTGAGTCGCCGACAAATTGAAGAGGGCCTAGTTCTGGTTTTGATTTATTTTCTTGTATCCGCTGCTTTGGAGTTCTACTTAGAAGAAGGGTGAGTCACTCTTATTTTCAAGATACTTTTAAGTGATATTACTGAAATCGCACTTGCACTGAAGACTGAAAAAAGAGAGAAAATCAAACCACTTCACAAATTTGGCGAAGAAGGTGATAAATTAAATCGTTCTGTAATAAGAAATTTACATGGTTTTGATTTTAAAAAAAAGGCGATTTAAATTTCAAGTATAAATTAGTTGATATTATAGCAACTTTTTCTTTAATCGAATTAATTTTGATTGCAAATATTTTGTAAATAGATATTAATGGAACACTACCTGAATCGCGGTAGAAAGAATTTTATTATTCCTCACTAAATTGGATACTTTGGCTAATATGTTTGGCTAATTTGGATTGGTCATATTTACAATTATAATTACAAAAAAAGATTATGAATACAACATTATATTTTGGAACCGTTAAGGTTCTCAAAATACATCTTAACTAGACCGTCTTCTGTAATCATCTAAAGTTCTTTTTCTAACAATGACACCAGGATCGCTGTTGAAGCAGCAAGCACTTGATGGTGTCATGATGTTGAGGTACGTCATCAGGTACTCCATATATCTCTCTCTATATACACATACATATATATAAACTTTTAACAGCTAAATCTATTGAAGACATTTATACACTTCACATGTGTGTGTGTAGTGAACAATTTTATTTATATCTTTCTATATTTTATTATTATTTTTTATCATTATTTTTAATATTATTATTTTATTATTATATTTTATTATTATTATTTATTATTTTATTATATATAAGTATTGCTATATGATATTTTGATACATATTTGTAAATATATTTCATAGTTTACCAATTCCATAATTTTAAGTCTTTTGTTTTATAAAAATAATTCTTAAAATTTATTGAATTTTTTATATAATCCTTAGTTATTAGCTTTTGTATGTTGACTTAGAATGCAGAATAAATTTGAACATTTCAACAAAACCTAGTAAATGGTGTATTCACAGCTTTATTATAAAAATACATAATTAATATATATATATATATATATATATATATATATATATATATATATATATATATATATATATATATATATATATATACACTACATTTTTCTGCATGCTTAATTACTTCTGCCTCTCAAAATAATTCTAGAAACGAGCATCAGCGCCATCCAGAGCAGATGTTTTAGGGCCAGTCACACCAAAAATAAATAATTCACAATTCATTCGAACTGAATTTAAAACCCTTAACCAGCTCTATCCCGAGTAAATTTGGGCAAAAAATTCACTGCGTTTAACTTTAGTAGGGCAACTGGCTTAAGTTCAATCGCCAGAATTAACAGATTGCCTTGAAATCGTGGCTTGGGAATTGATTTACAGATCGGTTACAGTTGATTTAACTAACGCAACTGTTAATCGAAAGCATTGCGAGATATTTTCATGCAGCTTTCAGAATCCTCTGTTTAAAGGAAGCAACAGATTTATAATTACGTTTTACTTTTCTATATTTATTTACATTTAGATTTTTACATTTAAAGACCATCATACTATTGCAATTAATTAGCACATTATAAAATACTTATTTTCTGGGGGGTATGAAACTGAAATCTCTTAACCGCAATAGGGATTATCCCCTCCCCACTTCCTAATTTTCTGAAAGCATGTTTCGACGCAGGTTTTTCCCGCACATTCAGTTCCCTTCCTGAAACTGTTAGTAAATCCCAGGGCTAGGGAAAAGAATGTCTAGCTCAAATGCTTCTGAAATCTAACACCGGAAATGCGTGTTGGTGACGTCATCCAGCATTGTAGAGCCCCTTAATTACCCAGGCCGACGCATGAGATTTCCGCTGTCCAAATCTTGGCGACCGTAATGTATTTCTATGGAGATTTTTGCTATTTGCCTTGTGAAATAAAGGAATATAAAGTAAATTTTTCAGAATTTTTTGCTACTAAACATTAGACATGGGCCATAAGATTATTTTGTGTGCCATTAAATAATGAAAACGGCAAGATATAAACCATTAATAGTCGAAACTATTTTATGATGATTAAGGTTTGCTATTTTCGCTTTAAAATCGCCCTTTTGGCGTAGTTTGTGTTTGCTTATTTTGATAAAGAAACTTACGTGAAAAAGTAATATCACTATTCTGAGGATAAATAATGTTTTTTAAGTACTGGAAAAGCTTATTTATATATAAAATGTAATTAAGTTTAAAATTAACATTTTATTACTTGGTATCTTGTTCGAACTGTCTATCATTTTATTTAAATCTGAATTAGAGTTTGTGCACTAATTTTGTAATGTTTTTAAAATTTTGTATTTTTTCGTCACCAAATAATTTAATAACAAAAAATAATAAAATGAAATAAATGGCTCAGTAAAATGCAAATCTTTAAAATTTATTTTAGATTATCTTATATGTGTTAAGTTTGTATTTTTCTCAAATTATATGTTGTAAATGTATATTGCACTTACTAGTTAGTTTTAATATACTTAAAAAAAGTAAACATTTTTACATATTATATTTTTGTTAGTTATGTGTATGAAAACTGTTGTTATATATTCCTTATACTTATTCAGTTTAACATAATTTAATTATAAAAAAGTTTCTTTACTAGTCCTTTTCTTTATAACACTATGTTAGTTTTAACATAGGATATTATATTGTAAATTATAATATTAATATAATAAATTATTTACAATGTACGAAAAAATGTTTTTTTTTTTTTTTTGCATTAGTACAACACAATTTTATTCAATTCTTAAAACATTAGTAAGAATTTCTGTACATTGCAATCTTTTATAAAAATTATAACAGGAGGAAACATTACTTTTAGTAAGAATTATTTAGAAAGTTATCCCCTTAAGTTTATTATTCTTAAATTGAAAAAAAAATGTAGAAAATATTTTTATTGTGTTATTTTTATTGCTACTTTAAAATTTATTTTAGATATTTTATGCTAAGTAAGCATTATTCTCAAATATTATGTGTTGTAAGTATAGATTACTTACTAGTTAGTAATGATATATATTTACAATATGTAAGAATTGTTATTTTTATCATTTTTGTTAGTTATTATGTATGTGTGAAAACTATTGTTATAATTACTCTCATAGTTTAACATAGTTTAATAAAAAATTACTTCCCTACTGCCATTTTCTTTACAATACTGTATGCAAATATATATTATTTATGTGATTTATAACATAGGTTTATTTATAGTAAGTATGTATTACTGCTTGTCAGAGTAATAAAATACTATAATATATTTACTATCATGAATTACTTAAAATGTACAAAAAATATTTATTTCTGATATTATTATTTGGTAAATCACAATTTTATTAAATTATTAAATAATTAAGAAAAGTATTTTGGAAGGATTTTTAGAATGAGAGGAATTCGTACAATTCGGAGCAGCACAACCACCCATTTTTATAAAAAATGAAGCAAAATGTTCAATGGTTGAAAGAAAACAAACGTATCAAATGTAAATTAACGAAAGTAAGAATGTTGCGTTATGCGAAGTTTTATAGCAACCATAGTGTTTGTGACAGGTCGGGAAGCTCATGCGTCAGCTCCCCTTTACAGGAGCCTTACAGCATTAAGGGAAAATTATCCCGCAGTTCTTCCAAATCAGCATTGATTCTCCGAGTTTCTGTGAAGAAATAATTTTGTTATTTACTTTTAAGAATTTGGAATTCTCTTTTAATCACAGTAAAAAGAAAATATGCAGATGCATAAAAAATTAACCAATTTTGATATTATTAGGTCTACCGGAAAGTTCTGTCCATTTTTGGTATAAAACAAAATACAATTTTTTTCGTAACATGAATAAACTTTATTAAAAAATATAATTACCATTACTATTAATGACTTCTTGCCAGCGAAAGGGCAATTTGTATAGCTAAGTTTTGAAAAATGTTTCATCTTTTCATGCGGAATATCGAAACATAGCTTGATTGATAGCTTATTCATTTTTGAATTTTTTGCCCTTCAAAAAATTATGTAAGGACAAAAACAAGTGGTAGTTGGAGGGTGATAAGCCCTAAAATGTGAAGTATGGTATAGAATTTCCCAGCCTAGTTCTGCAATTTTTTGACGAACTCTTTTCTTGGTCTCTTTCTTGAACTGCTCTTTCTTAGGACATTGTCGTTCTCTTGTCTTGGGATGTTCCCTTTAAATTATCAGTTGTTAACAATACTTTTACGAATTGAGTTTTATTTTCAATTTTTAATTCTCATAATGTATTTCAAATGTCCCAGCATATACACGACATTCTCTTATTCAGAATCAAATTTGTTCTACAGTTGGAAGGGCTAAGTTTGCCACACAATATATCCTTTTCCTTACAATGCTTTCGTAGGAAATCAATCCACTTTTATTTCCCGATTATCATCTGGTTCAAGAAGGACTCCATTTTGTTCCGAACAAGCAAACACAGGCATATGATGACTGGATCATCAAAATTCATCTGCATAATTCATGGGTTTTGAATATTTCCACACCAATCCTATCTTCCAAATAAGGTACCAAATAGTTTGTGGTGAGCTGAATTAAGCTTTCTGTGATATCAGATGTTGTCAAAACAGGATCTATCTCTCTATGATTTTAACAACATCACCATCGATCAATGGATATATATAACTTTCTGGTAAACCTAATATTGTTTATTAAATGTTAAAAAATTATTATCAATATTCAAAATAAATTAGTTGAAATACCTTGAAAATATGCTTATTATTTTATTTTTCTTGATTTAATTTTATTTCAATTCGCTTTTTTATGAGATTTGTTACTTTTATTCACGAATTTTAATAGGACAAAACAATTGCGTTTCACTCAAGTACTCCACTTTCATAAACATTCAATGTTTATTAAAGTAAAGAATTCTAAACAGATAAAAAAAATAATATTTTTCCTTTACATAAAATTAGTATCCAAATATTTTAATCAAAATTCGCGAAAAATTCCAGACATTTGGCTTATAGTTTCCATCGAGAATTTTTTGTAGGAACGGAAAATCTACTTGCTGAAATTAAAACAATCTCTGCCGACCAACTTCTCTAGTGGTCAGCGTGCCTGACTACGGATAAGGAGGTCCTGAGTTCGAATCCCGGTTCGGGCAAGGATGTACTTTCTCTCTCTATCCTGTCTTTGTCCTTTCCTTGTATGAATGAGGTGTGAATGGTTGCCTACCCTATAAACGGGTCCCTATGGCATGTGTGTACTGAGGAAGTCGGACTCTACACCAAAATAGGGTTCAGTTGGAAAAGTGGAGCAGCTCACCCCATATTGCCAGCCTAGCTGGCACACGACAACAACAACAAAACAATCTCTATTTGGACACATCAGGCAGCTCGACATTGTTTTTAGATTGATATATTTCTAAGCAAAGAAAGGAGCAGTGGTTGTGGGGTGCGCGAGATTGCGTGGACTTTTACGCACAAGGGATGAAATGTATTATACATATACTTTTTAGTAAATTAGTGAACTTTAGTAATTAATTGTGCAAATTAGTCAACAAATGTTTCGTAGGAAAAAAAGAATGCACCATTAAGCTCAGACGTCACCATATATTTTCATGAATTATTACAGAGCACTTTTCCTCCAGTACACTTGGTGTCAAGTCTTTCTTTGTTTCATTAATTACCTCAGCATATTTCTATTTATTTATTTATTTATTTTATTACATTACATATATTCAGACTTGTATGCTTGATTCCTGAGATCCGCTTGTAAGTCTTCGTCGATAATAGGACAAATAGCACAATGACAGATGTACAACCACTGAAGAATAACGAAGAAAAACACCCAGGGCCATGGAGGGAATCGAACACCCACTCTTACGCTCTCAAGCGATTAGCGGTGATGCTTTAGACCACTCAGCCACAGTGCGCCCAGCATATTTCTTTTGTCCTCAAAGTGGATCAACGAATTGATGCCAACGTTCAGATAATAATTGAAAAAAACTAATACTCCTTTCAGGAGTCAATACTTCTAATCTCCATTGAAAGAAGCATATTAAAGAAAAATAAGCTTGCCTGACGTCCAAACAATTACGTTATATAATATGATAAGAAACAATTTAAAATTAAGATTTTAATTTACATGTTTTGCTCGACTAAATTAGTTGTCTTTAAAACTTTTATATTTATCATTTATTAGAACATACAAAATCGATCATGTATTCGAGCTATAGCATATTTCTTACAAATTTTGAAATCAATGATTTATATTTCCAGTTATTACATACCTCCGAATAGATGTCTGGGAATATTCAGAAATGTTTGAAGAAAATTAAAGGAAAGGTATCAAAAAATGAAAATAAAAACGTGATACATTTATGACAAAAATTTTGACAAGAAAACATTTTTCTTTAATACGCATTTAATGAATGAAAACAATAAATTTTCCGAATATTTAAGAAGGAGAAACAACAAACACCACTTCAAAACAGTATGAACCTGTTATTATGTTTTTTTGCCGATTTGAAATTAATAGAAAGATTTTTCATTGATAATGGACCGCATTTACAAGTGAGGAAACCCAGAAAACACCCAAACATCCTCTTCTGAAAGATGCTGGTAACATCTTATCTTCCGTTGTTCCTATGGAATTGGGACCGAACTCCGAACCTTGCACTCCAAGAAATATATTCCACTATTGCGTCACAGATAAAAGACGAAACAGTCAAGTATAGTGTAATAAGCTTTTTAATATTTTTTGCTTCCTGGATTATGGAGTGTTATTCATGTATTGGTATGTAAGAAACTCAATTATCGTTATACATGCAGGAAATAGTAGCACATTTGCTTTAAGCTGTTTAATAGATACTGGGTTCGAAATTATAACCCTTCATTTTGAAGAACGAAATAGAATCTTGACCAATTGCACCCTAATTATTTTTTGAAAAAATGAATGACACCAAAATATTATCAGTATGTTGAAGACAAAATGCAAAAATTAATTTATATCTACTCATCAAGCGATCAATAAGAATATTTACCCGGCATTTGGAATTTGAAAAGAAAAATATGACTGAATAAAACCTTAAATACTTCGGCATTATTAATTCATCATATGACATTATATCAAAATTGCTTGGTTGATTAAGTATTTTGGTACCACACCTAAATAGGGTTCAGTTGGAAAAAGGGAGCAGCGCACCCTATAATGCCAGCCTAGATGGCATACGACAACAACAACAATAGTGTTGTAATTTTAAGGGCATAATGAGTGAAAAAATAGACACACGGATATATTTTTTTCACTTGTAAAAGCAAGAATGTTACAAAGATACCACTTTCGATAGGGGATACCTAGGGGTGGACATTTCTTTGTGTAAAATTGGTGTTTACTCTAGAAATTTCTATAAGGCGCGATTGGAGTTCTTAACATCTTCACTAACATTATTCATGAACTAAAATTAAAAAATAAATCAACAGATTTTTTTGCATTACAAAATAATTATTATAAAAATTAAATATTAATGGTTACTATACTTAATGTTTATAAAAGAAAAAATTCAATAGTAAAGTAACAATAATGTGGACAATATTATGATGTAAAACATAATTTAATAGTTTTGTTTTACTTATTCTAGTCATTATTTTTATTTTGTTCAAGATTTATACAGTTGTCATATACTGAATTAAGATGGAATGTACCTATTTTATAATTAATAAAATATAATAGTGATAATATTTTATTACAGATATAATCCATAATGATATAGGCTATAATAGGTGATAATGAATCTCCCATGGGTAACCCTTCTTCTTGTCTAAAGAAAGATTCAGGCTTTTATCATGGAAGATATAATTTAAAATGTAAAATATTGAAATTATAGTCCACGATCTAAAAGTCGCTCAGTATAAAATATTGTCACGATAAAATATCGAACGAATTTTTATCGCCAGATAAAAATCTCTTGTGTGAAAGAGGCCTTCAATAACAGTAACTCTGTTAAAGATTTTTTGGTGATACACAAAATGTATAGTTACATTTATTAGATGCATTAAAAATGTCGAATTATTTCCAGACCAACTGACTTTTTTTTTAAGAAAATGTGGCTAAAATTTCTGTAATTCTTACAAGTTACAAGCAACACAAATCTTGTAAAATATTTTACAATTATATAATTCTCAAAATTAGCATTAATACTTCAAAATGCAATAGAGCTAACTAAAATAAGGAAACTATTTATATTTCTTGATATAGAGTAATTTATAATTAATAATTCAAATTTTTATTGTACAACTTATAAATGCTTTTCTTAATTCAATCAAGAACTATTACTGTTAATGGAGATGGTTCAATAAGATTCTGATTTTTGTTCATATTAGGTCTACCGGAAAGTTCTGTCCGCTCCGGTTACTATCAGTTTCAACAAGTATTCAGCTCAACAAACCATTTCCGACCCTATTCGGAAACTAGGGTTTGTGTGGAAGTATTCGAGATGGGTGCCACACAAGTTAAGTGAGAAGAATTTGAATGATCGAATCATCCTATGCACATCTCTGCTTGCACGGAACAAAAACGAACCCTTCTTGGACCGGATCATAACTGGGGATGAAAAATGGATTACCTATGCAAACATAAGAAAAAGGGCATATTGTAAACCCGGAAAACCTGCCCCTTCTACCTCTAAACCGAAGTTGAGCCTGAACAAGAGAATGTTGTGTATATGGTGGGACATTCGATTACCAATACATTTTGAGCTGTTGAAACCAAATGAAAGGCTAAATTCGGAGAGGTACTGTCAGCAATTGGATAAATTAAATACAGCACTCCAAGAAAAGAGGCGGGCGATGTTCAATAGGAAGGACATCATACTGCTTCATGACAATGCCAGGCCACATGCTGCTTTGGGGACTCGTCAGAAAATCGCAGAGCTAGGCTGGGAAATTCTGTCGCATCCACCATACTCCCCGGACCTAGCAGCATCTGATTATCACGTGTTTCTGTCCTTACAAAATTTCTTGCACGGCAAACAATTCAAGAACGAAGAAGAAGCACTGGTTCAATTTTTGGCCTCTAGAGATAAGACATTTTTTAAAAGTGGGATATACAAATTGCCATCACGCTGGCAAGAAGTCATAAATAATGATGGCAATTATATTATTCAATAAAGTTTATTCAAAGTATGAAAAAAAGTATGTATTCCTTTGTTTCATTCTAAAACGGACAGAACTTTCAAGTAGACCTAATATATACAGCAGACATATGAGAAATATATTCACATTGATTGAAAATCCAAAAATAAAATAACAAGAAATAAGATATTGCGCAGAATATATGGAAAAATTAAGTGAAATACGATATAAACGTGAGCATTACCATACAAAAGTGTATGGAAAAAGAAAGACAATGGCACTTTACATTTATCTTCCAGCAATATCACAAATATTTGAAGGAAAAGATAAACCTACGTAAGCAGAAAGTTATTAATGAAAATATATTATAATAATATCCAATTCTATTTATGATTATATTTATCTTTGACTTCTTGTTGTGTGTTATTATTTAGACACCTCCATAATAGGTAGTCTAGATGCTAGAAACTGTTGTTCCTACTAGTTCCAGTTGTTTCTATCGTTTATGAGAGATCATGACAATGTCACTTTATTACAATTTTTATTGGTTTAATATATCCATGACGTCAGATAACGTTTCATCTTCATCACATGGTATCGAGAAGGCGCTGGAGATCCGAAGTCGTCGGCGCAGCAAACAAGGCGAAGTTCACCATCCAACGTCTGAGAAGAGTGTCGAAGTTCATTTTGTTAACAAAATGATTTCTTATATAAAAACCAAAGCATTGGTTTAAGAAGCCGTTTTCCATCGATTAAAGCCTTTAACACATTGACAATAGAATAGAAGAAATAGCAAAATGAAAAAGACTAAACAAACATTCACTTTATGGTTAGTTTAAATTGTTAAGGACGATTTAAATTTTTAAAAATTTCGTTAATGGAATTCTAAATTAATAATTGCAATATTTGTGAACAATCTGTTTTAAATCTTAAGACTAATGCCCCTTGCTTTCGCCAATATTATAATTTTTTTCACTCATCCACTGTATATTTGCTCCCCTGCTGGACTCTTTTATATATAGTGGACAATTTTATCAGACAACGATGGCTTTATTGCAATAATTTAACTTACTCTTTTAAGATATACTAAAAAATCATTAAAATTGCTTAAAATTTAATTTCATTATTTTTAATTAATTCCGAATTCTAGCAATTCTTAAATATAAATCTCATTTTAACATATGTACAAGTACATACACTTAATCACAAAGTTAAGTATTCAGAGTGCATTTGATGGTGTCCTATGAAAAAAACAAATAAATAAAAAAAATAAAACTACAATATTAGAGCTTTTAAATGAACGATTTATTTCGATTACAGAGAAACCAAGCTTAATTACAAAATGAGAAATGTGTATAAAAATATAAATATTTAATTAGCAAGATGAGCTTAGCTTAAAATAGGAAGTAATTTACATCTTAAAAGTAGGTATGCAAACAAAAACAACAAATAAATTATTATTGCAAATTTTACAATTTTTCAAAAAAAGTAGTAATTTGTTGGATAGCCTTTATAACAGCTCTTAATCTATACGGCACTGATTTTACTAAATTTTGAGTGATGGAAGATGGTATTTTCTGCCACTTCTCGAAAAGGACTTTTTTTAGATCATTCTTAGTTTTGATCTCGTGCTTTCTAATTTAGCGATCGAGATAATCCCACGAGTGTTCAATGGGATTAAGGTCATGTAACCGCGGTGGGGTTTTTAGCTCTTTTCGCACGTTATTTAGCAGACATTCCCGAACAAGCCGAGCAGTTTGTTTGAGATCATTATCTTGTTGGAAAGTGAAGGATCCATCGAGTCCCAATTTAGAAGCACTTTGGCTTAGATTATTATTTAAAACATTCAAATAGCTATATTGATTCATTATTTCGTCGATTATAACTACATTTCCTACTCCAGTTGCTGCCATGCAAACCCAAACCATAATCGAACCACTACAGTGTTTTACAATTCCTCCCATGTTCTTTGGTTCTAGAGCTGCATTTGCTTTCCTACAAACTTTTTAATGTCCATCTGACCCATGGATGTTAAATTTACTTTCATCTGAAAAAATTACGGAATTCCAAAAATTTCTGTCCGGCTTTACATTTTCTTTTGCAAAATCTATTCTTTCTTTTTGCTATTCACTTAGTTAACAAATGGTTTTATCACATATTTCGACCATGGTATCCTGCCTTCCATAACACATGGCGAATTGTTTCAGGATTCATGACTTCGCAAAATTGTTTTTCACATCAATTGTCAATTTTGGTGTTCTAATCATCGGATTTATTTCCCATTTCCAACAATAATTCGCCTTTCTCGATCGGTGAAAATGGGCGGTCGTCTTGTTCTTGGCTTGTTTAGAGTATTTCCCAAAGAGCCTGGAACTTTTCAATGATTTTTTGCACTGTTGTATAATTTTAGCCAATGATTTTACCAATTTGCCTTTGTTACTTTCTTTCCTTATAGAACTTTATTATTGTATCCTTTAACTCTTTTGATAATTCTTTCCCACGTGGAGGCATTGGTGAATGGTTGATGTACTTAAAGCTCAAACTTACAAGCTTTGTAGCAGAAACTTCTAAACTTATCACTGAAATACGAAAAATCACTCAAAAAGTTTCCTTCAGCCTATTTAAAAGTAATAAATTCAGAGTGCATACATACTTTTGTGATTTAAATTTCTACTGGTTATTAAAAAAATTTCTCTTAAAATTTTTTAAAATATAATGATTTGGTTTATTTTTTATTACTTTATGACTTGAATCAGAAGCTATAAACAACGCTCTCCAAAATAATATATTTCTTATATTTATTTGAGAACTAGATATTTTTCACTTAAGCTATGAGTTGCTTACTTACTTTTGTGAGCAAGTGTATATCTGTCACCGATAGGACACTGAACGAAATTGCATTCCTTCAATGAACAATTTTTTCGAAATATTTTAGATTGGGAACGTAGTAATTTATTATTACACATAATGTATTTGTGTTTTATATCATACTTCATGTACAAATAATAGTTGGACTTTCAGAAAAGCAGGTAATAAGTTATGAGAATTTTTCAAAAATATCGAAATTCTGTCACCTGTTCCAGCAGATGTTTTAAGCAATATAGTTATTTCTAAGTTTTCTCATAGATATTTTTAAGTTTTCTTCTAATGGATATCGTTTTAATATGTAGATTATTTCGAAATTATATAACACACAATAACAAATACAAAAAATAAAATAAAATAAAAAAATAGAGTTGACAGAGAAGGAGCCATAAAGTGCCTAGAAATTGTTTAATATTTAAAAATCAGTTTAAGTTAGCCAGGGTAACAAAAATTGTTTTTCCCATATAAAAATTCAAGTTTTTTTTAAACCAGACTTTAAAGCATGAGACAATTATTAATGCATGTTCATATTTTAAAGATTTACAGAGAAATGATTATATTCAGGCTGCTGCTGGTTTATAAAGTTTACAAGCTTACCCATGTGAGCAATAATTGCTTTATACAAAAAGTCTAAAATATTCATATATCAATATAAAGAATATATAAAAAGTTAAAATTTAAAAATGTATAAATTTTTGACAATATAAGTACAAATATTGTGCAAAGAGTATTTGTTAAAATAAATTTTTTAAAGTTCAAAAGGTTTTTAATTAAGTGCAACAAAATTTTGACATATTGTTCAAAAAAGACACAAATAGCGTAGTTTAATAAGTGCTATGTTATCACTCAACCTATTTAGGTAAGCCGATTTCAGAAACACCTTTTTCTAATTTTTAAGTGAGAATGGTGATTGATAAGAAAGCATATCAATATATAGTCTTATATAGGAAATTATTACTGCAGTTGTCGAATGATTATTTCAAGATAAAAATAGTCAGTAAAGCAATTTAACATTATTAGCATTTAAAAATAATTTTACAAGCTATTTAGAAGCTTATTTTAGTAAATATTCAATTGAGCTTAAGTATTTTTATATTAAAATTCATTCATTCTTTCAGAATATATATATGTATGTGTATGTGTAAATCTCTTATCTCTAGAGGCCAAAAATTGAACCAGTGCTTGTCTGATATCTTCTTCGTTCTTGAATTGTTTGCCCTGCAAGAAATTTTGTAAGGACAGAAACAAGTGATAATCAGATGATGCTAGGCCCGAGGAGTATGGTGGATGCGACAGAATTTCCCAGCCTAGCTCTGCGATTTTCTGACGAGTCCCCAAAGCAGCATGTGGCCTGGCATTGTCATGAAGCAGTATGTTGTCCTTCCTATTGAATATCGCCGGCCTCTTTTCTTGGAGAGCTGTTTTTAATTTATCCAATTGCGCTGACAATACCTCTCTGAATTTAGCCTTTCGTTTGGTTTCAACAGCTCAAAATGTATTGGTCCTCGAATGTCCCACCATATACACAACATTCTCTTGTTCAGGCTCAACTTCGGTTTAGAGGTAGAAGGGGCAGGTTTTCTGGGTTCACAATTTGCCCTTTTTATTATGATGTTTTCATAGGTAATCCACTTTTCATCCTCAGTTATGATCCGGTCCAAGAAGGGTTCAATTTTGTTGCGTGCAAGCAGAGATGTGCATAGGATGATTCGATCATTCAAATTCTTCTCACTTAACTTGTGTGGCACCTATCTAGAATACTTCCACTCAAACCCTAGTTTCCGAATAGGGTCGGAAATGGTTTGTTGAGCTGAATACTTGTTGAAACTGATTGTAAACGAAGCGGACAGAACTTTCCGGTAGACCTAATATATACAGGGTAATTCTAAATTGTTTTTACAAATTAAGAGGGGTGATAGAACCCATCCATACAAGCAATAATTACACAGGAACATGTGTTTGCACTCACCGCTGAGAGGCAGAAAAGAGAAAATTAGAAGCGCATCAATAATCTATCACGAATTTACCGTATGGAAATTTCCACAGAGATAAAGCCACATTTTGCTTTTATTGATTACCGAAAAATGCCAATCAGAGTAGACGTTGACTTTTAAAAACGGCGTAACGTCATCGCTTCAAGCTCTATCTGTATAACATCGTCCGAAAATTTTCGTGAAGGCCATGGCTGTGTACGCGTACAACGTGCAAGTAGTGCAATCTTTGCAGACAGATGATTATCCCTGCCGGGCAGACTTTGTGCAGCATATGCTGGGGGTGAAGAACAACAATCCGCGATTTCCTGCATTAATATTATTGAGTCATGAGGCAACATTCAGCAGAAAATTCATTCAGCAGAAAAGATTCAGCAGAAAGACATTCAGCAGAAAAGACATTTTTAACACGTTTGGTCTGACAACAATCCCAACAGACACTCCCCCTCATAGACACTAGCAGAAATTTTCCGTGAAATCTGGGCGGGTATCCTTGGTAGACGTTTGATTCATTGATTACCTTGCAGGCCATTACATCAGGCCAGACTGATCAGCGCAACATTATATATATACCTGGAACAAGTCCTTCCTCGTTTATTGCAGGCTGTTCCACTTCCCATCCTGAGAGACATTTGGCTTATGCACAATGGTGCCCCGGAGCACTTTTTCATCACGGCCCGTAAATATTTGAGTGTCACGATGGATCGGATGTAACAGACCTGAGCCTGGGTCTCCTCGCTCACCGGACCTCAACACACTGGATTTTTTTACTAGGGGCACATGAAATCTTTAGAGTAAGAGACGTCTGTGGACTCATCTGAAGCTCTCGTGACTAGAATCATGGTTGCCGCGAACAAAATTAACACGACACCAGGATTCTTGGAGGGGGTGCGTCATTCTTTCTGCACCGGGGTTAACTGTGCATTGACACACATATTGGGCATTTTGAGCATTTGCTGTGAAGCTTTTTAATAAAAGCGATTCTGAAACTTATGGTATTATTTATTCACTTACCCAACACTGTTGTCAGTTCAGGTGGGAATTCTTCTTTTCTGCCTCTTAGAGTGGAATGCGAGCCTTTGCTCCTATGTAATTATTGCCGGTCTGGATGGGAACTATCACCCTTCTTAATTTGTAAAAACAATTTAGAATCACCCTGTATATATATATATATATATATATATATATATATATATATATATATATATATATATATATATATATATATATATATATATATTTGGATGAGGGCAAATTCAATCCTGACACATTAATATATCACCTATCATATATATACCATCAATGCAAAAAAAAAAACAATTTTTTTTTGCTTTTAATATGCTTTTATTGTAATAATGTTAAACTTGATGTAAATGGCTCCAAATCAGATGCTGATTTTGTTATTTGATACCAGTAGTAACACATTTATTACTGCATTTACTACAGTGGCATGTTACATTACATGTTATACAATACTCTACTTGTTACAATTACTACTGTAGCTTTGTCTTCCTCTGATCCTTTGTAATTTAAAATTAATATATACACTCATGTCCATAAATTAAGAATAATTCAGAAGCACACAGAAATTGAATTCTAAAATAAAAATTTGTAGACTGTGTAAAAAATGAAGAATTATCACACACATCTTGAAGAATAATATACAAATTACAAGAAACCACCAGATGGCGCCGATAGTACGTCACAGTGACAATAGTGTAAAAGAGGGACATATAAGGAATGGTTGCAAAGAAGTAAAATTTTTCAGAAGCGCCTTAAAAGCTTTTCAGAGTAATAACCCCTTAGTTATGGCACAAAGGAAGCATTTGGATGATGTTTTACGTGATGGAATTATCTCAGCCGTCTGGAATGTGAACGTACCCAGATGGAAGTATCCGAGGAACTTGGAATCTCCAGGCTTTTGGGAACGGTTCCTAAATGATGGTAAGGTGAGAAGACATTACAGCACAGTTACGTTCCATTCCCTCTGTGTGTTTCGCGTTCCTTATGGTTTCTGGGTGAAAATGGCATACCCACTGGATGGCAAACTGTATAAATCTTTATCACCTTCTCCCCTTGTATTTCTGAACAGGACTAAATTACATGAATTTAGAAAATACGATCAGTCTGTACAAAAACTCTGAAACGTGAGTTTTTGCATAAGTTCAATTACAATAAATTATTAATTATACTCTTTTCTAAAAATGTATCGAATTTTTAGATATTTCATTTTTTATTAAAATTATTTAATATACAATATAACTATAGTTGCACAAAACTAAATCGCACAATAGAAGAAACAGTTAATGGTAAACTGAAAATTCTCTGGTGAAGTTTAAAGATAGAAAATATATATTTATCAATGATTAAGAAACACGGAATATGAACGATTCCCAATACTTTGAAAGTAATTTACATATGTTTTTTGAAGAATTCAGCACTTGAAATCATCTAAATATGTGTTTAAACTGAAAAAGTATTTTCTCATAAAAGCAATGTATATTAGTTTGCTTTCTGGAGTGCTGAATTCTGAAAAAAAGATTATATAAATCTTTTATGTTATTAATTGGAACACAGAGTCAATCTAAGCAGGATAACACGGATGAACGAAAATAAAATTAAAATAGGACTTATTTAAAAGTATGCAAAAAAGAGTTGTTTTAAAAATATTCTTTAAATACCTGCTCGTCTAGTTATTTCTCTTTTCTTCAACAACATAGACTTCCTAGGACTATTAAAAAATTACCATAAAATGAAAAATAATTTTTAAGAAAATGAAGTTTAAATATTAATCCTATATTTCAATTAAATTAATTAAAATACTATTGGCTACTTTTTATCAAAAATGACAGCATAAGACTTTAAAAGTATTGCGTGTCTTAAAATAAAAACACTGCAACTAGAGCAGATGTGATGTTAATAGAAGTATACAAATACGTGTGTAGACACAAATTGCTAATTTGATTTTATCATTGCCAGACGTTTTTGTCAGAAAAGAAAGTATTCAAATCTTTATTCAATTTTTACTCAAAGCTATACTTAAACTCAAACATAATATGCATAAAATTTTACTGCTTTAGCATGAAGCTTAAAATAGGTGTCTTTTTCAATAATGCTTAATTTCTTTTTAACAAATTTTATTAAGTCATTTATAATTTTCTTATGGAATATGCTTTATGTTACCAGATTCGATTCATTATTGGCAAATGGAATAAATTGCAAAAGAATGAAAGTATAATATCTTACCTTTATCAATTTTATTGTGAGATTAAAATAGAAATTTTAACATTTTGTGTTATTTAACAGCAGCATGAAATAACACTTTTCTATCTTCGAAGATTAATTCCCTAAAAATTGTGTATGTGCTTAAAATAGGTAATGTAAGATTAATTTGCTTATGAAAATAAAAGAAGTTAAAAAACCTAATGTAGTAATTTTTTTTTCAGGACACAATATTAATTTTAGGACCTTAACAATTATTATTGATATTTTTTCGTTCTTTTTATTACAAATTTGATCGATATTTGCTCAAAACTTGATTTCAATCTTTAATCAGATTATACACATAGCATTATTCTTTTATTTTAAAATTTTTAAAAATATTAATAATAATTAGAAAATATTTTGTAAAGATAATACAAAATATTCACAAAAACAAAACTTAGTAAATTTCTGCTTTCAACTATTAAAATTGTTTGATTATAAGGTCGATGAAAGTTATTACATGGATTGTGTGCTGCTCCTACTTCAAGAATTCGCATACTTCCCATAAGATGTTACTGAAATATCTGTAGGACATATTCAAACTTTGTGTACTTTATCATCTAATAGTATGTTAAAGAAAAATGATATTCCCGTGCATATATTCAGACGAGATCATCACGAAACACTAAAATCAAACCTTAACTTTGCAAATAAGTTGTATTCCGCTTGTGAAGACACATATATCGGAAGTAAACAATTATGTACCTTACAGTAAATAGGAAACTTCAAAGTTTGCTATGTATCAGTTAATAAATTTAAATGTTTAATTTTAACAAACTATATTTAAACCCAAAATTACATTCTTTACTTTTTTAAAGATTAAAGGTATTTCACATCTAAATGAATTTTGAACTGAAATATTGATTTGATTAAATTTCATTTCTCCTTAATTTTCATGACGTAAATCGATGTAAATATTTAGTCTCACGAAAGTTCTCAATTATATATTGTTTAAATCTGTATTTGGGCGAAATGACCTAGATTCAAGAAATTTATCTAAATTGTAATATTAGTTCTTCCACCTTTATAAGGTTTCTTTATTGTGTAATAAGATCACCGGATTGAATGGTGTACCTAAGTATTTTTTAAAAAAATTTTCTACCTTTGGTCGTTTTTCCTCTATAGTAATTCGAGTTTTTATGTGTTATATAATCAGAACTCACAATACTCTTGTTTAAATCCTCTGATGCATTTTGAGTAAATTTTTATTTTACTTACAACTAATTAATAAAATTGCAGTAATGGAATTTTTTGATAAGGGAATGATATACAGTAATGAATAAAAAATATTGTAATGCATCGTAAAATTTCAATTCAAAGATTATTTTATGAGTTTACAATCCAAAATTTGTTTAAAAGGAGGATGACTTGAATCGAATTTCTTCTCTAAATTACAAATATCATCGAAATTTGCTAACAAAATATTTTAGGTAAAGACACACTAAAATACAGGTGAAAAGAATCTTGAATTCAATGTTTAATATCTTTGAAAACAAAGGAATCTTCAGACGTCTTATATCTCAGGCAGTTTATTTTTATCTGTTCTATTCGCGAGATTCGATCAAAAAAAGTATTTTAAAGCTAAATAAATGAGAAAATATCTTTTCGACTTGCAGGTAATCAAGTGATTTAAGATTATGAGATGTTGAGAACAGAGTTAATAAGTATAAAATTATTTTCAAATGAAATATAAAATGATATTTTTGTTAATCGTAGTCTGTTAGGAAAGAAGTTTAAGCTCATAATTTTTGTGGCAATAAATTTATATTGCAATTTTAAATAAATTTTTAAATGCATTGATACTGGTACCGGGTTGATAAATTCATTTGTCAAACTGGTGCTCAGCTGAAGTGATCACAGTAGACATATTGTCTCACACAATATTTTCCGAGAATCATTGCTCCACTGTATGAATATTCTAGCGAGTCTACAAATAACTGTTCCTTCAGAATAATTTTCCATTCACCATTCGTAATTTAATGGGAACTTGCAATGATTGGTATAAAAATTTTAAATTAATAAATAACTTAGATTTCCTCAGTTCAATTTAGATTGATTGTTATCTTGAAAGCATTATAGTTATTGCTCAGAGATTATCACTGTATAAAAAAATTATGCCTAAATTAAAAGACAAATTTTATCTAATTTATAAAGAAAATTATAGATATATTTTGATTTTTTTATATGTTTGATTTTTTTACTTTCCTGTGTGGTTTATATGCATCTGTGTGCGTATTAACACTTGTACTATATGTATCTGTGTGTGATAAAACATAAACTAATATTCAAAAAATTTTTATTAATTAAAATTCTGATATTAACAATGAAATATGCAATATTAAAACAATATACTGTAATTGTGAAAAAATGAAAACTTAATTTTATATTTCCTGTACTTTAAATGTTATAAAATTTAAAAAATCACATGTTAAAATCCCATATAATTTTCATTTCTAGACTGTATCACACTATGTAATGTTTATAGTGGTTTCGCATCCACGGGAAACTTCGAGTCAGATTAGACTTGAATACAAAAATGGACTTCGTTGTATAGAGACTGAGCAAAGTTTCTTTTTTGTAATTTATTTAAAGTATACATTGAAGAAAACCCTCCTTACAAAGTAATTTCAGAAAACATTTGAGCAATATAGGAAAAAATTTCCATCGAATGAAAAAACTCATAAATAATCAAAATTTTTTACCATAATCAGATATGTAGCTTTAAAATAACCTAATGAGAGATTATGAATTAATGTCAAATATTGATTAATCTGCTAATACAAACAACGGATTTTCTTACTGTTAAAAATATTTCGTGGAAAGAAAATTTAACTGACATTTCTCCGTCCAGTTTTCATTATCCGTCCAGTTTTCATATTCTCTTTTTCATCTTCAATTTTTCTTTTTAAGGCTCTTGTTATTTTAAAGACATGGAGGTCATCTGAAAAACAATCATGCATTTTAATTTTATTAGAAAATATCCATAATGACTATGAATTATTCATACCTTTCTTAAAGAATTCGATACAGGAATGAGAAATCTAATGAAATATACTGCATACAAATATTGCAGTTCTTCGAATATTTGTATACATATTTAAAATTTTTTAAAAGTTTAACGGCGGCAAAAAACCATTGAAGTTAAAGGTTGATTATATTTTTGAAATATAAAATCGTGTGGATAGCACACATGATTGGAAACATAAACACATAGTTGCAGTAAATTATAGATGGAAGGGTGCTTTTATAAATATTTTACTAGTTGTTGACTCTTATATATAAAAAAAAATTAAAAGAATAGAAATTTATAAAAACTTCTCTTACATGTATATATATATATGTAAGAGAAGTAAATGATACTCGTCCCCACCAAGGATGTAAAAGCCTTTAAATAGTAGTGTAGTCAAACAAACAAAATATTTCAAAATTAATTAGTGGTGTTAATACATCATAAGACGTTTTTATTTCAAAATAAATTGCAACGAATGGACTATACATGAATCCTATTGCAAAAATTTTTTAACTGTGTGTAAATTTAAATATTTTCCTAATTTGTTTTTGGACCACATACGACCCGTGGGATCGCCCTTTACATATACCTGAAGTAAAGGGGGAAGGGAATGAAAACGCACTTGTTGAAGAGACTTTTCTGAGATATAATACTTTTAAAAAACAAATCGCAAATAACGTTATTTAAAAAAAAATTGATGTGAGATTGTTAAAAGGAAAGATATTCCGATGATCGTACGATATTTTAAACAACATTCATTGTTTTAAAAGTTTGTTTTGTTTACTTGATAGAATGTTTTATTGTTACCAATACTAGTTTTATATTTTGAATCCCCCAGCACAGGAGTTATTTTACATCGCAAAGCATAGAGGTGAATAATTTCAAGCCTGTTTGGTATTTGAACATCCAAATGAGGTGCGTTCTCTGGAATGATCATTTCGTGAATTTCGGGTTTCATTCACTGTCGTAAGGTATCGAACCCGGAACGGATAGAACTATAAACACCCAAACTGATAGATGTGTAAAAGAAAAAAAAAGCACAACATCCATATCACTTACTCAATAGTGTGCTTGCTATCAAACCAGTAACCTTAACTCTGCTCTCATATATATATATATATATATATATATATATATATATATATATATATATATATATATATATATATATATATATATATATATATATATATATATATATATATATATATATATATGTGTGTGTGTGTATATATATATGTGTATATATACATATATATATATATATATATGTATATATATATATATATATACATATATATATATATATACATATATATATATACATATATATATATATATATATATATATATATATATATATATATATATATATATATATATATATATATATATATATATATATATATATATATACATATCATATATATATATATATGTATATATATATATATATATATATATATACATATATATATATATATATATACATATATATATATATATACATATATATATATATATACATATATATTGTTACAAATTTGTAAATAATGATTATATTTGTCTTAAAATATCTCAGACAGATCAGAAATTCTCACATTTTGGGCAAAAATTGCGGTATTTAGACCTGTTGTAGTTTAAAAGCGGATTTCCTAATGATTTGGCGACTTGGCGACAGTTGGCGAGATTCTTGGCGACTTGGCGACGGTTGGCGAGATTTTTGGCGACTTGGCGAGAAATCGATATTTCTGGAAACATCCATCACCTAAGCTCTAGGACCAATATTTTTCGAGATAGCCTAGAAGCTTCCAGAACCTTGGCGAAATTGGTAGATTTCTCCGCCAAGTCAGGTATAAATACCGCAGCCCGACATGGAATAGTAGTAGAGTATTGTGAAGACAGTCAGTGAGTGAATACGCGCGATTAGTTGTGACTGCTAGTTGTTCTCCGTCTGAGGTATTTGAGACCTGTGATTAGAAGCTGTTTCTTATTATTCTATCTGACGAATTGTAGCTGTGATTGTTACAGCGGGAATTTCGTTAACCTTGTGAAATTTTTACGAATAAAAGTCTTGTGTTCATTAAGTGGTTGCTTTATTCAACTCTCAATCGACACGAACCCGTGAAGCTCGGTACAACTGGTGTCAGAATCGGGATTGAAGAGTTGATGCAGCGTGTCACAAGAAAAATGGATATGGATTTAATGAAAAGTCTTCTCGAAAAATTAGCGGAGCAGATGGCTGAGATGAAAACTGAGATGAAAGCTGGACAAGAAGAGATGAAAGCTGGACAAGAAGAGATGAAAGCTAGACAAGAAGAGATGAAAGCTGGACAAGAAGAGATGAAAGCTGGACAAGAAGAGATGAAAGCTAGACAAGAAGAGATGAAAGCTGGACAAGAAGAGATTAAAACCGAGATGATGAAAGAGATAAAATCTGGACAGGAAGAGATGAAAGCTGGACAGGAGGAGCTTAAAAAGGAACTTAAGAAGGACATTGTAAGTGTTAAAGAAGAATTCTCCAACATCATTCAGGAGAAGATGAATGCAATGGAAGATAAGGTAACTTCAGTAGAAACTAAAGTTCTGGAGATAGAAGAAAACGTGGAAGAAGCATTAGACAATATCAATAAGGAGATTGAAAGCTTGAAGAAACAAATGTCAAACAGACATGAGGAACCCAACGTGACATTTGTGCCTTCCCTAGCCAATATTAAACTCTCAACATTTGATGGGAAATCATCCTGGCAAGTATACAAGACCCAGTTTATGATGGTAGCGGAAGCTAATGGATGGAATCCCCGAGCCCAAGCTTTTCACCTGGCGGCTTCTTTAAGAGGAGACGCGGCTGACATCCTCGAGACGCTTCCGGAGGAGCAGAGGCACGATTTCCAAGCCCTATCGAGTGCCCTTGAGTTGCGGTTTGGAGATAAGTGCACTAAAGAATATAGCAGACTACAGTTAAAGTCCCGCTATCAAAAAGCGGGTGAAAGTCTTCAAGAATTGGCTGCCGATATTCAGCGACTTTCCCATCTAGCATTTTCGGACTGCCCAGCTGAGACACGTCAAGATCTGGCTCTCCATCACTTCATCGATAGTGTGAGGGATCCGGAGATACAGAAAACACTTAGACTCGCCGATGTCAAAGATATTGGATCTGCCCTAGTCTACGCACATAAGATAGAGGCTGCCCAGCAGGCCGCGCGTAAAGACCGGCACTCAATCAGAGCCGTCTCTGCTACTGATATGGACTGTGATCTCAGAAAGCAAATCGAAGATCTGCGGAGAAAATTCCGTAACTTAGAATTGAGTAAAGGTGGCAGAAACACGAAAATTCAGTGTTGGACTTGCGGTGCAGTCGGACACGTTCAGAGAGACTGCCCGAAACGAAAAAATGGTGGAAATGATCTTCCACCACAGCAGGGAAACTAATATGTGGCCATCTCGCGGGGCGGAGATGTCCAGAGAGTCAGAAGCCCCATTTTAAATCGTTTCACATTTCTTCCGTAAGTAGCGGCGACAACGGACTTTTCGTTATGGGACATGTCAACGAAGTTCCCTGCAGAATGATAATCGATACTGGAGCCAACGTAACTATCATTAGGACAGATTTGGCTCGCAAACTTGGTGACAAACTCATCTGGACGCCGCCCTGCATTACCCTCCAAACTGTGACAGGTGATAAGATTAAAGTGCATGGAAAAGTCAATCTAAACATTGCATTTGGTAATGCCGTGTACCATCATATGGCATATGTCGCTGATATAAATGACGAATTTATTCTCGGATTGGATTTCCTCAAAGAAAACAATTTCAAGTTAGATTTTAAAAATAATGAACTACACTCATGTTCTGAAGACATAACGATTTTTAAGACGAAATATTCAGATATTAAATCAGTCCATCATATAACTGCAAAGAGTGAAACAACATTACCACCAAGAACTGAGACAATAGTTTCCGGAGCTCTTTCAGAAGATAATAATTTTCATTATGGATTGACTGAATATCCAGATTCCGACAATAGCGTTAAAGGAGTACTAGTGGCTTCTTCCCTCGTCGACCTTTCACGAAATGTAATCCCGGTAAGAGTTGCTAATCTAAGCAATAAGGTAAAACTAATAAAAGAAGGAGAAGTGCTGGCGACTTGCACTCCAGTGACCTGTATTAACCGAAATTGTCAAACCACACTATCTGAGCCTCCTGACACTCTAATTAATGAACTCCTTCAGAGTGCAGAGTTAGATGATAAACAGAGGAATGCTGCAAGAAATCTATTATTAGAATTCGGAGATCTCTTTTCCAAGAAATCAGATGATGTTGGGCGAACCAAATTGACGCAGCACCGAATCAATACAGGAAATCATCCACCCATTAAACAACATCCGAGAAGATTGCCATTCGCTAAACAGGAAGAGGTGGATAATCTTCTGATGGAAATGCAGCAGAATGACATTATTGAGCCATCAGAGAGTCCTTGGGCTTCGCCTATTGTTTTAGTTCGGAAGAAAGATGGCTCTACCCGATTCTGCGTTGACTATCGTCGGTTAAACAACATCACTAAAAAAGATAGTTACCCTCTTCCTAGGATTGACGATACACTTGATGCTTTATCCGGAAAACAATGGTTTTCGACTTTAGATCTCAAGAGTGGTTATTGGCAAGTAGAGATACATCCTGAGGATCGAGAAAAGACTGCATTCACCACAGGACAAGGACTTTGGCAGTTCAAGGTTATGCCATTTGGGCTTTGCAATGCACCTGCAACGTTTGAGCGCCTGATGGAGACAGTATTACGAGGACTTTCCTACGAAGCCTGTTTGGTATATTTGGACGATATCATTATTGTAGGGCGCACATTCGAAGACCATTTAAGAAACATCCGAAAGGTGCTGGAAAAATTAAAAATGGCCAACCTGAAGCTGAATCCTTGCAAATGTAATTTATTCCGACGTGAAGTAAGCTATCTGGGACACATTATCTCTGCTGAAGGTGTAAGAACAGATCCTGAAAAGATCTCCGCAGTTAAGGACTGGAGTCGTCCAAAAGATGTCCACCAATTAAGAAGTTTTCTTGGACTATGCACATATTACAGGAAATTTGTTAAGGGTTTTTCAAGTATTGCCAGACCTCTTCACAAGTTGACAGAAGTTAAACAGAGATTTCTATGGACAGATGAATGTGAGAAAGCTTTTAAACAACTGAAGGAGGCGTTGACATCTTCGCCCGTTCTTGCATATCCCCAGCCCGAAAAATTATTCATTTTAGATACGGATGCCAGCAACGAAAATATCGGAGCTGTTTTGTCGCAAGAAATTGATGATAAAGAATATGTCATTGCTTATTGGAGTAAATGCCTATCAAAACCGGAGCGGAATTATTGTACAACCAGGAAGGAATTGCTGGCAATCGTCAAAGCAATAGAACATTTCCACCATTATCTCTATGGAAGAAAGTTCTTGCTCCGGACAGATCATGCATCCTTAACCTGGCTTTTAAATTTTAAAAATCCAGAAGGACAGGTAGCCAGATGGATTCAACGACTCCAGGAGTTTGACTTTGAAATACGTCATCGCAAAGGAACTCTTCATGGAAATGCTGATGCACTATCAAGGAAGCCGTGTAATGAAAGCTGCCGATATTGTTCTAGAGTAGAGAAGAACTATCAGTTAGTAAATCCTTCGGTACGCCAAGTTACTGTTTCACCTCCACCGAAACCAGACCCATGGAGTGATAAAGGACTTAGAGAAGCCCAAAAAGAAGATTCAGATATAAATCCAATTTTAGAATTAAAAGAATCTTCCAGTATGAAACCAAGTTGGCAGGATATCTCCACCTACAGTCCTGCGACTAAACAATATTGGGCTCTTTGGGACTCACTCCATATAAGAAATGGTGTCTTATACAGGAAATGGGAATCCGATGATGGACGTAATTTCAAATGGCAGCTTGTTCTTCCAAAATCAAGAATTTCAGATGTTTTGAAAGAATTGCATAGTAGCTCAACTGGAGGCCACTTTGGAGTAATGAAAACTCTACAGAAGGTTCGAGAACGCTTCTATTGGAGCAAAACGAGACAAGATGTAGAGAAATGGTGCCAATCTTGTGATGATTGTGCGGCACGTAAAGGACCGAAGAAACGTAGCCGAGGAAGGTTGCAGCGGTACAACGTAGGAGCACCTTTTGAGCGGATAGCATTGGACATTTTGGGTCCTTTACCACGATCTTCAAATGGCAACAAATACATACTAGTTGTCATGGACTACTTTACTAAGTGGCCTGAAGCGTTTGCAATCCCCGATCAAGAGGCGACTACAGTAGCCGAGGTTCTAGTGCAGCAATGGGTTTCCAGATTCGGCACACCCTTACAAATTCATTCTGATCAAGGGACAAATTTCACCTCTGTTGTGTTTAAAGGAATGTGTCAAATTCTCGGAATAGACAAGACGCAGACCACGCCACTACACCCACAATCGGATGGCATGGTAGAGAGGTTTAACAGAACCATCTTGAATAACCTCTCCCTTATGGTTTCCAGAAATCAGCAAGATTGGGATTTGAAGCTACCGCTGTTTCTGCTTGCATATCGCAGTGCTGTCCATGAGACTACCGGATATACTCCTTCACAGATGCTCTTTGGTCGCGAACTTCGTCTCCCTTGTGATCTTCAGTTTGGTCGTCCACCGGATACATCTTCATCGCCAGAGGAATACCTTCGAGACCTTCAGGCACGTCTTGAAGATGTCCATAACTTCGCTCGAGACCGAATCAACCTGACGACCGAAAGAATGAAGACAAGGTATGACACAAGAGCGACGGGACATGAATTCCAAGAAGGTGACAAA
The DNA here is from genome assembly GCA_037975125.1 of Latrodectus hesperus. Taxonomy (NCBI): domain Eukaryota; kingdom Metazoa; phylum Arthropoda; class Arachnida; order Araneae; family Theridiidae; genus Latrodectus; species Latrodectus hesperus. The sequence goes on along the minus strand of JAJQOW010000015.1, from coordinate 3,968,026 downwards.
GTTTGGTTGTGGAACCCGATTCGACGTAAAGGACTTTCTCCAAAGTTGCAAGCCAACTGGGAAGGTCCCTACACAGTCCTAAAAAGACTGAACGACGTCGTGGTTCGTATAAGAAAATCATCTGCTTCAAAACCAAAGGTAGTACATTATGATAGATTAGCTCCTTATCGTAATGTAGAGTAAAAATCAGTAGACCATGGTCTGTTTGTAAATAGTATAGATAATTTTAATCTTTTCTATTTTCTTGTATTTTTAGTTGCTTGTGTATGTAATGTGCTCTGTATCCTCTTGAAATGTAAATTCTTTTATATTAAATTTAGCCTCCTATCAGGGGATTGTACTGCCCGGGACGTGCAGTCCTTGAGAGGGGGCAATGTTACAAATTTGTAAATAATGATTATATTTGTCTTAAAATATCTCAGACAGATCAGAAATTCTCACATTTTGGGCAAAAATTGCGGTATTTAGACGTGTTGTAGTTTAAAAGCGGATTTCCTAATGATTTGGCGACTTGGCGACAGTTGGCGAGATTCTTGGCGACTTGGCGACGGTTGGCGAGATTTTTGGCGACTTGGCGAGAAATCGATACTTCTGGAAACATCCATCACCTAAGCTCTAGGACCAATATTTTTCGAGATAGCCTAGAAGCTTCCAGAACCTTGGCGAAATTGGTAGATTTCTCCGCCAAGTCAGGTATAAATACCGCAGCCCGACATGGAAGAGTAGTAGTATTGTGAAGACAGTCAGTGAGTGAATACGCGCGATTAGTTGTGACTGCTAGTTGTTCTCTGTCTGAGGTATTTGAGACCTGTGATTAGAAGCTGTTTCTTATTATTCTATCTGACGAATTGTAGCTGTGATTGTTACAGCGGGAATTTCGTTAACCTTGTGAAATTTTTACGAATAAAAGTCTTGTGTTCATTAAGTGGTTGCTTTATTCAACTCTCAATCGACACGAACCCGTGAAGCTCGGTACAATATATATATACATATATATATATACATATATATATATATATACATATATATATATATATATATATATATATATATATATATATATATATATATATATATATATATATATATATATATATATATATATACATATATATATATATATATATATATATATATATATATATACATATATATATATATATATATATATATATATATATATATATATATATATATATATATATATATATATATATATACATATATATATATATATATATATATATATATATATATATATATATATATATATATATATATATATATATATATATATATATATATATATATATATATATATATATATATATATATATATATATACATATATATATATACATATATATATATACATATATATATATATATATATATATATATATATATATATATATATATATATATATATATATATATATATATATATATATATATATATATATATATATATATACAATTATTTAATAAAGACGTTAAGATGTGTGTAAATCACTTATAAAGAATTTCCTGATTGGCTATTTAAAAGTTATTTCCTGATCTGCGAATATAGTTTCAAGCATCAACTACTTTAAAATTAACTCGAAGTGTATTTCTTCGATGCGGAATTTAAGGGAGAACTGATCGCCATGGCACGTAGTTCAATTCGTGGGTCGCAGTCGTGTCACGTGAGTGGACAGTGTCGATGACGCAGACCTCTTTTCCGAATTGTCGATTCTAGTCTAATTAGTTCTCAAGTAGTAAAGGAGTACAGTTGAAAAGAAAAACAGTCATGATGAATCAACAAGTATTTAAACTTGTGTGTGTGTGCTCTTTGTTCCAAATATATTTGACAGAAGATTACACATATGGTTGGAGGAAGTTAAATAAAGAATAGAAAAAATAAAATTCGTATTTTATCTTTCGTCATACATTTAGTTTCTGCACATGGTTTTGATATTAATTTAGTTATTATTACTACCAATAATTTTCCAACTGTAATTCCAAACGTATCAGAAACTGTTGATGAAGTTTAATCTCAATTTTCACATTTTTGTTCTTGAGTATGCTATTTTTCTAAAACATTCTATTTACGAAGGAAAATTTTGATCACATGATTTCCCTGTTTTCCGATCAAAAACAATATATTCTGGTTCGTTAATGTCCATTAAAATACATAAAATTCGTATCTTTATTTTTTTAAATAGCCTCCATTTCATGGGATTAAAAGGAATATTTAGATTTCGTCTTGCTCGTTTTTTATTTCCACGTGTGATGTGTCGAATGGCCGAGAAAGTTAACAATCTACATTTTCTGGACAACACATTTATTTAATTACAATTAAATATTTAATATTAACAATAAAACACAAATTTACTTGGAGCCTTCTGCTCCTACCAGAATTACAACCTATCCGGACCTCGCTCCGGTGAAAACTCTTCTAAAATATAGCAACCTCTCGAAAAGGAGCCAACCACGCCAAGCGCGGTTTATCGATCGCCAAATAGTCGCCAGATACTACACCTCCCCCGCAAGATTGATGTTACATTAATGAATTAATCATCAATCTGAAAACGAATCAAGCGACTATTTGTGATCTACACATATACAACAATTTACACATAATGCACATAAATAGAAATTCACAAATTCCAATTAATATAATGTTCAAAAGAAATACTATACATATACATTACTATTAAAGTAAATAAACAGAAACACATTTGTTTTCATGAACATATTTCATCACATTACAGCAAAAGTAACTAAGAAATATAAACAAATAATATAGCAACGTTAATACTTTCAATGTTAATTAATTATCTAATAAACAGTAAATATTTCAAACATTTACTTACAAAATTTAAATTTACTAAATATTGCTATTATACTTCAAATATTACTAATATTTAATTTTACTTACCACTTCACTTCTAATAAACATACAAAATAACCAAAATTTTATACATAGAAAAAAATTATTAAACACAAATAAATGTTCAAGAGTCACTAGTTGGTAATCTAGATAGAGCATCTGCATTAGAAAGATTTCTTCCTGGGCAATGAATGATTTCTATATTGTATTTTTGTAAAGCTAAGGCCCATCGTTGAAGCTTTGATGATTGTGGGGCATTTTTCACAACAAATGATAAAGGATTGTGGTCTGTCACAATCTTTACTGTTGATCCAAAAATCCATGATTCAAACTTCTTTAATGCCCATACTATAGCGTAAGCTTCACGTTCTATAGTAGGCCAATTTTGTTGGGGTTTGGACAATTTCTTGCTTGCATAACACACAGGAAAATGTTTATTTTCTCTCACTTGAGACAGACATGCACCTATTCCAATTTGCGATGCATCAGAGTGAATGATGAAAGGATCCTGTATTGTTGGGGTTATTAACTCTGTTGCTTTCATAAGTTGGTCTTTCAGCTTTTGGAATGATACATTATGTTCTTCTTTCCATTCCAGCACTTCTGGTCGTTTCTTTTTAGTGAGCTCTGTTAAGGGGTAGGCGATTTCAGCATAATTAGGAATGTAATTTCGATAATAGTTGCATAATCCTAACAAGCTCCTAAGATGAGATTTAGTCTTTGGTGTTTCTAATTTCTCAATTGCTTTAATCTTTTCGGGGTCAGGTTTGTGTTTTCCTGATCCAATGATATGTCCTAAATATTTTATTTGTGGTTTTGCAAAAGAACACTTTTTCGAATTGACTGTGAAACCAAGTGATTCCAGTTTTGTAAAAACTTTATGTAAATCTTGGAGATGAGTATCAAAATCTGGTGAAAATATAGCAATATCATCAATATATGCTCTTGCAAATTCTTTAAATTCTTTTAGTGCATTATTCATTACTCTCTGAAATGTTGCAGCAGCATTTCTTAATCCAAATGGCATTACTTTGAATTGGTACTGTCCTCGATGAGTTTTAAAAGATGTAAATTCTTTACTCTGTTCTTCCATAGGTATAGCCCAGTATCCTTTGAGTAAATCTAATGTTGTAATAACGTTTGCTTTCCCAATACTGTACATCAAGTCAATTGCATTTTCCATAGGAAAATCATCTGGTTTGGTTGCAGCATTCAAAGATCTATAGTCCACACACAATCGAATATTGCCATCCTTCTTGCTTACACACACTACAGGGTGAGCTATCTCAGCATTGCTTTCTTCTATCAGTCCTGACATCATTAAATCTTCTATTTCTTTATCAACCTTTTCTTTCAAGGCTTCAGGAATTCTATAGATGTACGGTTTCTTCCTCTCTAAATTTGGTACTAATCTTATCTTGTGTGGTTCTACTTTTGCTATTTTTAATTTTCCAGTAAATAGTCCTTCATGTTGCTTGATAAGAGAAATTAATTTCTTCCTCTGTAATGAACTTAAATTTTCAAAATTCAGATTTTCTCCTACTTCTAAGATTTGTAATGGATTTGGGAATTCTTTACCTGGCAAAGTTATAATTTCTCCAAATTCTTCTTCATTTTCAAATATTACTCCATAATTCCAAGCTTCTTTTAATGTTGGGCAACTCTTTTGCTCCACCCGGAGTTTCTGCGCTTCCGATAGAACGGTTGTCTGGTCGCTCCTCTCCGCAGAGTGAGAGTCGGCGCCCGCTGTCTCCCTTCCTCCCTCCTCTTCGTTTTTCGCCTCAGGCAATTCTAAAGGGGGGATTCTCCTTCCGTAGCTGTTTTTGTTTCGGTGGCTAAACTGAGCACATTTTCTCCTTCGGAACGTCTGATGTCTCCTGAAGAATTGTCATTGGAACAGTTTTCTTTTGACAGATCGGCTGTTGAATTAATTAATAATTCATATGTTTCTGGAGTTATTAAACAAGGCACATTTAATTTGTCCGTTACTGCAATTAAAGTATCTACACAATTAAATAAATTATTTCCAGAGTTCTTATAGTAAATAGGCTTACGACAAACTTTCGCTTCAATTGGGTTTCCAAATGCAGGTGTTAATATAACTTTCCCTCCTTCTCGATCTTCTAAATCTGGAATTAGTGATGAGTGAACTATGCAGATTTGAGTTCCAGAATCTATAATAGCTTCCGTTTTTAGAGAGTTAATGAAGACATCAATTTTCTGTAATGGTTGAATAATAGTTTCTTTCGATTCAGTTCGTATGTGAGTCGAGTCAACTTTAGCTACTACAGCATCTTCTTTCGATATTCTATTTGTATTCCTCGGAGTTGTAGAATACACCTTATCATTCTTTTTAATATATCCATTTCCGTTCCTCTTTTCTGAGCACTCTCTTGCAAGGTGTTGATAACTACCGCAAATATAGCATTCCTTACGTTTTGGGGTAAAACTTTGTTTCGTGTATTCTCTTCTTTTGGGTGGTGGAATATATTTATCTTGCATATATGTTGAATCCGTAAACTTTGGATATTTCATTTCGTTTCGAATTTCGTCAAATGATTTTCTTCTTGCTTCAAAATAAATATCACATTCTCTAGCTAGTTCTTGTGGTTTCAACCATTGATTTCCTTGGCGTATAGCGATGTGCGAAGCTGTTTCTCCATCTAACGTTTGGAACAGTTTATCGGAGATGATTAATTCTTTTAATGTTTCAAAATCAGTTACTGCTCTTGATTTACAATAATAGTCCCATGTCGATGTTAATCGTGAAGCAAATTGAATATGTGATTCTCCAGAATAACGTTTTGCTTTTCTAAAATTTTCTAGGCATGCTTGAGGAGTAGGTTGATATTCTTTTAGAATTAAAGTTTTTACTTTTTCATAATCCTGCAAATCGTCTTCTTTAATGTAGACAAGAACGTTTGCCGCTTTCTCCCCGATTAATTTCAATAATATTTCTGACTTAAATTCTTCCGGAACTTTCTTGTGTTTAAATGCTCTTTCTATGGAATCGAAAAATATATTCCAAGATTCTGCTCTTTTCGGTACTGGTATCGTTAGCGTTTCTACTCCCTTGATCAGCTTGTCGAGTGGAATTTCGAATTCGCCTCCGGTGTTCGAAATTGAAAATGGCGTCGGACTACTGCTCGCTATGTTCTGCGTAGCTCGGATTTTTGCTAATTCTAATTCGTGTTCTCTTAATCTTTCTTCTTCAGCTTGTGTTCGTTCGAACTCTTCTTTACTTTTCCTATTCTCTATAGTAGAAATCAAAATTTCTTTTACGAAGTCAGCATCTTCGGCATATTCTTTACTGTTCAGAAGTTTGTGTTTCAGTTCGGCTAATTTCAAATCAAAAGTTGCTTCTTCACCAATTTCCAGCAAGACTGTTACCAAGTCTTCCTTTTTCACGTTTTTGAACATTTTCTTCTGTTTCTATCACTTTAGAATTCCGTTGACAGTTTTATTCTTTCTTCTGAAATTCGAATTTTCCAAGTTAAGCCATTTCGTATTTCTCAGCTCTGGTTCTCGAAATGAGAGCGTGTTGTGATGTGTAGAATGGCCGAGAGTTAACAATCTACATTTTCTGGACAACACATTTATTTAATTACAATTAAATATTTAATATTAACAATAAAACACAAATTTACTTGGAGCCTTCTGCTCCTACCAGAATTACAACCTATCCGGACCTCGCTCCGGTGAAAACTCTTCTAAAATATAGCAACCTCTCGAAAAGGAGCCAACCACGCCAAGCGCGGTTTATCGATCGCCAAATAGTCGCCAGATACTACACCACGGATACAGTTTAAGTTTAAACAATGACTGCCAGAAGATGGGGTTAAAGTTCAAATCATCTATCCAGTCCACAGAATCAAATTTATAAGATTAAAAATCTTGTATAATAAAATAAGAATATTATTTTCATAAGAATAAGGTTTTGTTTTAACAGGTGAAAATTATTCTGCTGTTGAAATATTGAAGATCTCTTAGTGAAACATTTTACCTGTTAATATAAGATTACGAATGCTTAACGCACAAATAAATGCATTAAAATTTTGTATAAATAATGAATATTAATAATTTTCAAAATGAGACATGTGATAGAAGCTCAGTTCACTTTCTATTTTGCTTGCAAAGGAACGTACACGCATGTCAATGAAGTTTCTAGTCTTAGAGGATGTATTTAGGTCTCGTGCACATTTATCCAATTCATGGTTTTTAATGAAGTAGGTTGCTACAAATCGATTGCCTTTTGCAATGTTTTCCATTATGGGAATGTTCTTTTTAATTTTACAATACTGAGAAGAGACAGCACATATTTCTATTGTAATTTTCTTGTGATTTTTCTTGTGTACTCAAAGACAATTTGAGGGCGGAAATGTTTACAATTTTCTTTCCATGTGTATATATGATTTCTCTGATGCTTCTTGTGAGAGCTACTTTTAGAGAAACTTTCACCTACAATATTTCTAGATGAATGATTTGTCTGTACCAAGAAATTTTTCTTGAAATTTTAAATTGGATCTTGCAGAGAAATACTGTTTGCAATACTTAATGCTCGCAAGTTGAATCAAAATGGTTCTCATGACAGTTCTCGAGTGAGTTTCTTATGTGATCCTTCTTGAGATAGGCTATGCGGAAAAATCATCGCTCACACGATGTTTACTATTGTATGTCGGCTTTCCAGTCGTAAGTCCTCTCGTGAACTCGAAAAATGAAATTTCAGATAAATTATTGTCCATCATAGTAGAATGCTGCAAATAAGTTGTTTCAGAAATCTATCTAGAGCGTGTTTTGTGACACCGCTTCAAAATTCGGTAAGGAAAAATATCGTCCATTTTATATATATATACATATATATATATATATATATATATATATATATATATATATATATAATATATATTCATATGACCACACTCGTTTCACGTTTGCCCAAGGTTACCTCTTCGAGAGATTTATCGCCCACACTATTCACATCTATGAGACCTCTCTCCAGTAAGACCTTTGGTAAACACATAAATTTCGGTAACTGAGGAAGGATTTTCCTCAGGTTTTGTTCAAAATAATCATCTATTAGCAACCACTCATGTTTTCTCTTTATACTTTGAAGTCAAGAATTTGCTAACATCTAATCCTATCGCACGAATTGCATGTACAATAGTTTCATTTGTGAAGCGACGCTCAAGTGACTGTTAGGCAGGTAGGTATAAGGGACAATCTACGAAAATTTAATCTGATGTGAGAATTTAAGATATATTATTTATTAAAAGGTCACATTTCGATATCAATTTCTTGTAAACATTTAATCATAAATAGAAAATCATTGATCGTGATTCTGACTAAAATATTAGTGGCGAAATTCTGGGCAAAAAAATGAAATTTAAAATGGGAGATAAAATACAAGCTAAGTTTGCTCAATCCTTTTTAACCTCCTAAGCCTTTATCATTTATCTTCAATTCTCTTTGGAACAAAAATAGCAAGTGACCTTCAAAAGTAATGCCATTTGATTCATAAACAATGGTAAGTGCGCTAATCATGCGGCTTGCTGCTTTGTCGTAAGCGTTCCTTTCGCGAAAATGTCTTCTAACTCTAATTGTTGGTTCTAAGGAATTTAGTTGCTGATTTATCTCTGTGGTCACTGCAGTTGTTCGAGTTTTAGATCCGCTTCAATACTCATCGGTCTCACACTGAGCTTCTCATTCCTTCACCATTTTGTTTCACCGTATTTGTCTTGTCGTGCTATATAGATTCTGTCATGATTTTAGACACCGTACTTCCAGGAGTGCCTCGGGAAGAATTAATCTCACTTACTCCCCCTTAAAGGGAATTTACAATTTTAACTTTTACTTGGAATTAACTTTTTGACTTTGAACAGTCAAAAGACTTATCCTTTTATGGCTTAAAAAAATTCAAGACTTACAGAAGTTTAATAAAGCTTCAACATTTACCAGAATATATACCGATTATAAAATATAACGTGGTAACTGTTCTTATATTTTCATTCTTCCGAAGAGCATTAAAAAATTGTACTTTCATCCAGAAAAAGTTTCCATTATTTTGATAATCACCTGTATAACACTGAAAATTTCGTAAAATGTTGTTGCTGTGGCTGTTGTTGCTTATGTCCAAGGGGTCTGACGGAGTCAGACCAAATCAAGGAGTCCGTTGACGGAAAGGAAATCCATGAAAAGGCGTAGAGAAGGGTAGACATCGTCCCATGATGCATTCATACAATCCAGGATATGCTCAGGAGAAGCTTGGTCCCGGTGGCATTTAGGACAGCGGGGGAAGGTCTTGTTTACCGCTACAAAAGTGAGACATTTCAGGTGGCCAGAGGCAAGGCAAGTTCTGGATTTCCTATCACAGGAAAGAGCCAGAGAAAGTCCCGGCTTTCTACCCTTGTAGAAGTGGTAAGTCAAAGATACCTGCCAATCGGTTTTAAACTGGGCTTTCCTCAGGGAAAAGAGTTCAAGGTAGGTGAGCGCGAGGAAGACGGAGCAGGATGACCCTCTTTTGCTAAAGTGTCTGTTTCTTTGCCTTTAATATCCACGTGGCCGAGCTGGCAGCCGAATGGTTAGCGCTCTTGCCTTCGGTTCAACAGTTCGTGAGTTCGAATCCCACCTTGCGCATGGATATTTGTAGTGGTACGGAATCCACTTTAAACCGTAGTTCCCGGTCTAATTAGCTCTCGTGTGCAAAAAATGACCATTGAGCTTCAAACAAATATCCACGTGAGACGGGATCCATTGAAAATAGATATTATGCCGAAGGGAGGTAATTTTGAGCTTGTGTAGAATAAAAAGGCTTGTTTGGTCTCCCAAGCAGATCCATTTTAGCATATGATTTCTCAATATAAAGATCTCAAATTTTTTCTCAAAATGGAAATCTTAAATTAAATTGTTTTTACTACCACACTAAACTTAACTTACGAACAGTAAATATTTTAAGCAATAATAAACATTTCTAGAAAGTTTGCCGAAAAAGAAAATCTCATTTTTTATGTTCTGTTAAATAATATTAAATATTTAATTGATCTTTATTTCCTCATTTCTTCTTTATCTCATAATAAAATTATTGAATTAAAAGAAAATATTTTAATTCTGGTGTTATTTTCTGTCCTTTTAATAAATACGTACTTTCAAATAAATATTATAAAACAATTACAGATCTCATAATAGAGCATTTTCTGAAAGATATTTACAAATATATTAAGATTTGATATTAGTAAACCTAATTGAAAAAATTACCATTTTAAATATAGTTCTACTGAAGGAAAATTTATTCCATGTTGTTGTCGTCGTGTGACAAGTGAAAAGAGAAGAAAAGGTAAAAAAATACAAGTCATAAGGGACCAAAGGCATGGAGCATTGCCCTGGCCACATCTTCAACTTTTTCGGTTTAGAGGGTGTCATGGCAGCAGTTGGGGTCGATGCTGAAGAAGGTCGAGGCAACAGAGAGGCAGTTGAAAAGATGCCTCGGATCTAGTGGAACTCCTGTGCAGTGCCTGCATTCTGCGTATGTTCAAGATCCGTCGGGCATTATTTTCATACCCCTCGTGTGCCCAGTCCACATTCTGCTGATGGTAGAGGTAATACCACGATCAGGATTAAGCTCCGGTAGGCACCATTTTTTCCGTAATCTCTCGCAGAGCTGATGCCTTGCGACGGCATTTGCATCGAAGCAAGTGGTAGTCGTGGGAAAGGGATTGATATTTGCAGACTCCTTGGCGAGGGAGTCTGCCTGTTCATTTTCCTCGATGTTAACATGGGCAGGGGCCCATTGGATGGTGCAACTATGGTGGACAGAAGCCTGTTGATGTCTTGGGGTAAGTCTCGTTTTACCTCCTTTAATGTCCTCCAGAGCAGATTTGCAGTCAGAGAATATGTTGATGCCATTCGAGAGGACTGACTGTGAGGTAAAGGATAAGAGCTGCCTTTGTGCCAATCAGTTCACTGGTGAAGTTGGAGACAATTTTTCCAGCTGCAGCCCGATGTTTGAGGAATGATTGGTCTGGAAGGATAAGGAAAATGCCAGAACCTCCCCTGTCACATTCTGAGTTGGAAGAACCGTCAGTGTAAGCGGTGAAAAGGTCTGGTTTGGAAAGCTTGGAACTTTATTTCATATAAGGTTTGAATAAAAAATATAATTTTTATTCAAAACGCACAGTTTTGAATAAATTTTGTTAATTTACTCTTCCAAATAAAACAATACAAAATTTCCAAAAATCTTTTCTGTGAAAAATCATTAATTAATATGTAACATTTACACAAAAGTGTTATATGGTTATTTGTTGGTGATCATCATACCACAATGTAAAAAGACAAAGGTGCATTAAGTATTCATAGAAGACTAAGGTATTTAATATTTTAAAAGTTATGCAAACATTTTATTTAATCTTTGTATTAATGCTACTTTGAGTATTCTGTGTATTCTATTAAATACAACATTAAAATCTAAATATTTCTCAATTTTCAGAATGATTCCTATAATTTGATGCATAAACTACTTAACTTTAGTTTTTCTTGGATGCATATAAATGTAGTAATGTAACATTAAATACCAACAAAAATTCAATAAAATTTTGTAAAATATTTTTGAAATGTTAATCTATAAAAGTATGCGCTTAGCATAAGTAATTGTAGTTTCAATTATTAGGTTATTTGTAAGTTTTGATACCATTTTCTGATTACGGCAATTTGCTATTTAAAATTGATACACATTCATAAAATCTGAATTTAATTCATAGTTTGCAGATTTTAGTTAAAAATCTCATTTTGTTCCATAAAAAATGTTGATCAAAATTTCAATTACTTTGTTTAAAATCTGCAAGTTTCCTGTAATTTTAAAATGGATAAAAATTTCGTATTGCTTCCTGGGTAATTAAATTATATTTTAGTTATTATTATATTTTAGTATTAATTATTATTTTAGTACATTTTTATTAATTACCTTAAATTATATTTGAGTATATTTTATATTCAGGTATGGTTTGTTCATATAAAATAATTCATAATTGTTTAGTTTGAAATCTAATGTAAACATTAAATGTGAGAAGTGCACTGACATGTTGCAATTAATATTTTTAAACAGAATTACAAATACTAACGACAAAATTGTACTCAATAACAACTCCAGACACTTCATATTCTGAATAATTTCATTTTAAAAGCCAATTATTAATGTTAACAGAAGTTTATAAAATAAATTGACAGTTTAATCACATTTGTCCAGAAAAGTTACAGGATTTTGAAACATTAATATAAATTTTTATTTCATAACTTTATTGAAAATTTATTTACTCTAAGCTAAAAGCGATAATTTGAATTGGGGATAAACAAATTGTCGAAATATTATGAATCAATGTGTTTCTAAAATGTTTGAAGAAACGAACTATTCTTTATGCAAAACGTTTGCAAGCGCTTCTAATAACGGAGATGAAATCATGGAAAAGTGCCTAATATTAAACGAGCAACCTTACCCACACTTCCTTCAGAGTAGCATTGAGTATAGTGTTTTATATTTCATTCAAAGATTTCCACATCCATCTCCCACCCCCACTATATTCAAACTATATGAAATGTCAAAATTTTTAATGATTTTTTTAAAAATATAAGCTATTAAATATCCTTACTTAAAGTCGCTTTTCTTATATCTTGTATGGTCCAACTAATCTGTAGTTTTTTCTATGGCTACATTTAAAGTAAAATCTATTCCTTCAAAATAATTTAATTTTAATATTAAATTATGGAAAAGTGACTAATATTAAACCCGCCACCTTCCCCATACGTCCATCCAAGTAGCATTGAGTATGATGTATTTTAGTTCATTCAAAGATTTCCACAACCATCTCCCACCCCCCTATACTCAACCTATATGAAATGCCAAAATTTTTAATGAATTTTTTAAAAATATAAGCTATTAAATATCCTTACTTAAAGTCGCTTTTCTTATATCTTGTATGGTCCAACTAATCTGTAGTTTTTTCTATGGCTACATTTGAAGTAAAATCTATTCCTTCAAAATAATTTAATTTTAATATTAAATTATGGAAAAGTGACTAATATTAAACCCGCCACCTTCCCCATACGTCCATCCAAGTAGCATTGAGTATGATGTATTTTATTTCATTCAAAGATTTCCACAACCATCTCCCACCTCCACTATACTCAACCTATATGAAATGCCAAAATTTTTAATGAATTTTTTAAAAATATAAGCTATTAAATATCCTTACTTAAAGTCGCTTTTCTTATATCTTGTATGGTCCAACTAATCTGTAGTTTTTTCTATGGCTACATTTGAAGTAAAATCTATTCCTTCAAAATAATTTAATTTTAATATT
>JAJQOW010000015.1:3664142-3954308 GCA_037975125.1 Latrodectus hesperus | reverse complement strand
TTTATCATTACATATTTTGATACCGTGTGATGATCATCTTAAGGCTTCGAAGGTTGATTTAGGGCATTTTAATATTCATAATCATTCTTTTATTGGCCAATCCAAGAATTATGTTCAAAAGAATTATTTGGGAGATCTATAACAATTTGTTAAATATTTCCTTTGATCTGCAGCTGTGTGATTCCATTTGGTAACTGGATATTATTTGTTCCACGTGATATTTAAAATTTTTAGTTCACTTGATGATTTTCTTAAAAACTTTAATTGCTTACCCGAAAAAATATTGAACAAAGTACAATTTTCAATTTCAAATTATGAATATTTTTCAAGTTTAAAAGCTTTCAATAAAAATTTTAAAAAAAATATGTAGACAAAATATTTTATAAAATCTTCAGCTATACCAACACCGTTATCTAAGAAAATTGATCTAAGAAAATTATCTATATAAACTATTATACACTATTTTTAACTATAATACTTAAAATTCTGTTCATTGCACTTTTTCTTGGAAAAAGCTATCCTTTTCTAAATCAGAAACTCGAGAAAAATCGATTAAACCAAGGGAACTTTCTAGAGCTTTACAACTGCACATAACATTTTCTTTTCTGTTTCTGCCCCTTATTCAATATTTATTACATTATTATAGCTTTTATATATGTTTTCTTGCTTAAGAATGAAAACTTTAATGTTTTGGACGTGATAAATCAATATTTTCAGGAAATTTCGCAAGCACTTCATCTACAGTTTCAAAAATTGGGTATAGATCTACATTTTGCATTATAATTTTCGCAATCTTCTAATTCTTTTTCATTTTTCAACTCTTATGCTAGCTATTTTAAGGTAAGCCTGAAATATTAATTTAAGCAAAATCAATAAAATATTTCATTTATTGACATATCTTATTAGAAAAAATATTTGGAAATATGCTGTCGTGTATATATATATATATATATATATATATATATATATATATATATATATATAACATAATAAATGAAAAAATATTACTGGAAAACTCCAAATAAAATGACTAAAAATGTTTGAAAACAAAGGAAATTAAAGCGAGGAACAAAAATGTTATAAGTTCAAATAGAATTTGAAAACAAGAAATTTCCGAAAAGAAATAAATATATAGAGAAATTAAACTATAAAACAAAAAATAAAACTACGTAAAAAGAAACTGAAAATAGAATATTAGTTAAAAATTGTTATAAAAAATCTAAAACACAAGTTTTCACTCAAAACTACAATAGAAATGTAGCAATATTTGGCAATTCAAAATATTTAAAAAATATGTTAATAAGAATAAATAAAAAAAAATTAAGATATAAAGTAAACATAAAAATTATAAGAATAAGATGTATTTAAAAAAGTTGGAAGGGGATAGGTTTTGAAGCTAATCTTGTTAGGATACAGGAATATCCGAATTAAGGAACGAAATGAATAAAACTAGTTAAATAATTTTTGCTAAAATATTGAAGTAGTTAATATTTTATGGGTGAAGTAGCACACACAGATGAAAGTAGAAATGGTGTACTATTACATTTCAAAGTTATTATAAAAAGAAATTTTATTATAATAATCAAATACTAGAACATTATCAACAACAGTGTGAAAAAGTAATAGTTAATAATTAAACCGTACGAGGAAGAGAAACATTAAACAAGAAACAGTTTTTGAAAAATCACTAATAATGACTTTAGTACATATCGTGTAGGAGAAACATAAAAAAGCAAACAAAGATAGAAAATGGATCAATGAAATCACAAGTATCCCATTTTAGCCAAGGGACAAATCTGGGCTCAGGTGCTGTATAATCCATGCGCTAAATTCTGAGATTGGCGATTTTTTGGCAGATTTTCTTATGTATCTGGCAACCTTGTTTTTTTACGTCATACATGGAGACCTATAAGAATTATGCAGAAAATTCTATTTTGGTAACCCTAGTATTTACGTCATCGCGCGCGTCACGATACGTCTTGGCAACATTTCTTCATCGCCAAAAAAATTCAGAATTTGGAATCATGGATTATACGGCACTTGTGCCCAAATCTGTAGCCATTTTTCACCTCACTACTGGCCACGATTGTCTCTCTAAACATCGATATCTTATAAAAAATAGTGTCGAGTACGCTTTGCAAACTGCGCAACATACGAGAGAAAATGGATGTGAATCATTTGAGTAACTTTCCTGGATTGAACTTGGAACTGTTCGACACTGGAAAGCTCAGCACAAGCTGAACGATTTATAGATACTATGGATTTAATTTTCTTAACTGAGTTCATGTTACTTTTGTTTTTAGTCATAGTTTTAATGTTTGTTTTTCTGATTAAATTTTTTCTTCTAATCCATCATTGGAAATAAAATATATATTTTAAGTAATATTGGACAAATCGCAATCAATGGCATTGCTTTCATATCTATTACAAGCGGTTAATAAATATTATTTACCGAGGGATAAAAAAATAAAAGAAACCTTTAAGCTTATAGTTAAGAACTTTAAATAACATATGAATATTAGAAATATTAGAGTCAATAATGAACTTAAGAAAATTTAACTCATAGCAATAAACAATAAATAATAAGGTGTTGGCATTTTATGGAATATAATATCATCAAAAGCCAGCATTAAATTCAAGGCACAAGTGCTGTATAATCCATGTTTCCAAATTCTGAATTTTTTTGTCGAAGAAGAAACGTTGCCAAGATGACGTATCGTGACGTGCGTGATGACGTAAATGCTAGGATTACCAAAATAGAATTTGCTGCATAATTCTTATAGATCTCTATATGTATGACGTAATAAAAACGAGGTTTCCAGATACATAAGAAAAATCCGCCAAAAAATCGCCAATCTCAGAATTTGGCATCATGGATTATACGGTACCTGTGCCAAATTCAATATATAAATTCAGACTTATTCATTTTATTATTACAACAAAATTACACCAAAAGAAATACTGCACATTTATTAAATTAAGAATATAAGTTAAAATTAAATTTCAAAAAAATATCACGTGTGAAAATCTCCAAAAAAGTTTTTAAGCCTTGAGGATAAATATTTTAAAGAGAAAAGTTAAAGAAAGCAAAATAATCAATTATCTCTTTTGCGTTCTTGGAAGGGAGAAATAATATCTGTAATTCAGGCAGAGAAAAGCAATAGAATTTATCAAAGTTGATACCCTCTTGATTCTATACTTCTAAAGAGACTGAAGAATTTGAATTAGTTGGGCGTTTCGATTTTAGTACTTTAATATGAAAGTCGATTAGCTTCGAAAGAAGATTCAAAATGGCTATTTAGAACTCCTTGGACATCGGGACTTATAGCTACCTATTACCGTATTTATGCGAATCTAATCCGCATCCCCATTTTAAAACTTTAAATAATAAAAAATAGTTAGTCGGCAAATGTAATGCGCATCAATGATATGAGGAATTTATTGAATCTTATTTTATAAAACAATGGATTTATATAAAAACTATTAATCAATGGTATGATATTTTTATTTAAATTTTAGATACCATATTTTATACAACAATGAATTTATACATAAAGTAATAGATTGAATTAACCTATTAGTGAGCTATTGTTGTGTGAAACGCACACACACAATCATTGTTAATTACCACTACCATAAATACGTAAAATATGAACATGAAATAAACCGTAGCATTTCTATTTATCTAACAGTTTCTACAATTAGTGATTAATAGTAAACGTCTTTACTCACTAATGTTTTCATCTCTAGAATCCTCGCAGCTCTCTTCTTCAGAAGCAGATTCATTTCTCCTTTCCTCCTCCTCATCATCGTCATCCTCGGCGTTCCAGAGCACGTCATCTTCGCTGCCATTCAATGAATTTAAAATGCAGCATTTATTGAAATATTTCACAATCATTGGTCCTTCGATGCTTTACCAGGCAGCAGAAACCCAGTGTGCAACAATGTGCGGTGCAGCATGCTTAATTTTTCCTGTCGGGGTCAATTCACGGTTTGGCTCACAAAACCTTTTTCGTACTCCGCCTGAACGTACCCCTTAAAAGGTTTATTTATACTAACGTCCACAGGGGTTATAACGCAGACGTCATCCCTCCAAGAATGATAACAAGATCACTTCCTAGGCTGTGCATTTTATATTTTACGTGGTCGGTGAGATGACCGCGAAATGCGTTCAGACAAAGCATTAATGGTGGATTGGAGAGCCTACCAAGACAGTTTTCCCCATACATTTCGGAGCCAATCAAGCATGATTCCGTCATCCACCCCTTCTCTTGGTTTCGTATCAGGACATCATCTGGGGAAAGCTTTACATTTTTAGGGGTTTTAGGGCAAGTTTTCTGTTTGACGATTAAGAAAGGGTGAAGTTTGCACTCGTCTGCTGTTACTGTCAGCATCACTGTTACACGTTGTTTTTCCCATCCCAAAGTTTTGATGATAACTTCCTTAGTCCCTTTCTCCGTAATGGTGTAGTTACGAGTCATATCAAACCAAAGTGGCGTCTCGTCAGCGTTGCCAATTTGCTCTCTATTGAAAAATTCTTTTCTTTCCGAAGTGTGATGACAAACCGCTGAAATGTTAGTAGTTTTTCCACAAATTCTTCAGGAAGCATTTGGCATATTGTTGTACGGCGTCCTAAGCATAAGTTCATCCGCTTCATAAACGGATTTACCCATCAACGGCTAGTCTTAAACTCTTGTTTCGGTATTCCAGAAACTTCAACATTATCTTTTGCTTTATATCTTACGGTGTCACTAGTCACAGGTTGTCCATACTTACTCCTTTCAAGTACAAATTCCAAAATGTTTTCTTCAATTTTAGGGTTTCTTCCTTGGGGAGGACCAGTGAATTTCTTTCTACTAGCTTTAGTTGCAATCAGTGCCGCCACAAGCAAACTTTGCTCTCAGCTACGTTGAACTCTCTCCCTGCCTTTCTATTGCCATATTTCCAGCATAAATAATTACTTTTTATACAGATTGAAAGTAGCGTCATATGACATTCTTCTCTGTTTGCCCTCCATTTCATGAATACGTACTCTGCAGTTCGTATCCTCTATGCAATAATGTGATAAGGATAAATGTAACGGTAAATGTAGACGAGAAATACAGTAATCCATTGTTACGATTTAAATTTGGTTGGTGTTATTGGCGAACTGCTGACCTTGCACTCGAATCTAATGCGCACCCCAATTTTGAATACTACATTTGACAAAAAACGATGCGCATTAGGTTCATGTAAATATGGTATCTATCAAAGAAGGAAAAGCTCGAACGAAATTCTGGAGGAACCATCAGGTTCTCAGCATGTACGAGTCTCTTCTAGCTTTTACATCTTAAAAAAGATATATTTTGGTATAAGTTTATCACTATTTCAAAAGCGGTTACTTTTTTTGTTGGAGCATTTTTTCCCCCCAATATTCTTCTTCATACTCTCGTCACCTTTTTTTCGTTACCTCTTCCTCTAATCACTCCGGAAATAATTTACTCAAACTGTGCATGCGCAGGAGAGATTGCAGCAAATGTGAACCAAAACCACACTTTTTGAAAGCGCAAGGAGACAAAAAGGTCATTGTTAGAAAGATGGAGCGGTAAAAATGGTTGGCCCAAGCAAGGCTCCCTACAAGAAATTGCAGTTGTATACAAAAATTATATGATCACGTACTACACACGCAAATAGTTATAAATACGTAGGTGCTTAAAAATGTAAAGTAACTAGAATTCTGATGGGAAGCAAAAGTTATCCGTATTAAAAATCCATTGGTACACCAAACTATTCAAACTATTAAATTACCTACGTATTTAAATTACACATATAAAATACATAAATACGTTTTTATATGTGTGATTTAAATACGTATACTTACGCATTTAAATTACATAAATAAACCTGTCAGGTGTGCAAATTATTTGTATTAAAAATCCATCTCAAGAGAAATAAAATGATCAAAGCATTCGATTGATGCCGGTAGAGCACAGCATTGCTTACGATAGGTGCCTTGTTGTTTCACAACAATGCCTGCAAAATACAGCCACAGCTACAAGCGATTTCTAACAGCGTTTCCGACGAAAGATATTGACCACCCTCTTTACAGCCCTGACCTCGCACCAAACGATTACCATCTCCTTGGGCCTTTAAAAACACTTGGGAGAAGAGCATTTCAGAAATTATGCTAAAGTTCAGCAAGCCGTCTCGACATGGTTGCACAACCTTGACCCTGATTTCTTCAATGCTGGTTACGATGATTTGGTTTACCGATGGAATAAATGCTTAGATAGTCATGGTGACTACGTAGAAAAGCAATATGCACATGTGCCTTCTTACAGGGTATATATATATATACCCTGTAGAGGCACATGTGCATATTGCTTTCTAGCCACCATGATATCTATATATATATATATATATATATATATATATATATATATATATATATATATATATATATATATATATTCTCTAAATGGGCTTGTTTTACCCTACTTTTTGAAACCCCCTCGTATATAGATAGATATATAGAGGTATATATAATTATATAAAACTTTATTATGTATTATTATAGTTTGACACATGCCGCCCAACTTGTCTCAGCGTGCCTGACCGCGGTAAGGAGGTCCTGGGTTCGAATCCCGGTTCGGGCATGGATATACTTTCTCTCTCTATCTATCCTGTCTTTGTCGTTTCCTTGGATGAATGAGTTGTGAATGGTTGCCTACCCTATAAACGGGTACCTATGGCATGTGTGTACTGAGGAAGTGGAACTCCACACAAAATATGGTTCAGTTGGAAAAGTGGAGCAGCCCAGCTCTCACACGCCAACAACAACAACAACATAGTTTCATATTCCATATGATTAATAAGACTTAATAAACAGGTGTTTTAGAGTTAATCATGGTATCGATGTCGCAAGCCGCTTTAAGAATAGATTCATCTAAAATCTGTGATTTTTTCACATTATTATGTTAATTCAGCAATTATTTTAAACTAAATTAATGCTTCCATTAAAAAAATAAAATTTAGTAATTGTTTTCAGGTACTGTATTAACCTTTGATTGATTGTTAAAATAATACTAATAATGTCATGCATACTAAGAATTCCTAATTGGACTTATTCTGACATATGTGAATGGAACAAGTATTATTACAGAGTTATACTTTAAATAATTTTATTCACTGCGAATAATAATAACCGATCATTATATTTTAAAACAACATTTCTTAAATCTGAAATCCATAAATAGAGATGGGATGGGGTTAAATACACTATTTTAAGTGTATTTTTTAATGATTTATATTTATAAATCTGAATATGCGTTTGTTTTTATTTAAATATAATTTTTATTGAAATCATGAATTCACAAAAAATTAACATGTTTTATGATTTGGAGTTTATTTTGTAATATTTTATAAATAAAAATTTATAGATGAATTACTTTTAACTATCATATATATATAATACCTTCACAATTTATTAAATATAGCAAAATAAATACACTTATGATGGAATCACACACATAACTAAATTTGTTTTCTAAATGCATGATACAAACTCTGGATCTAGTATTTATTTATGTTACACGTTATTATTATCTTGGAAAATATCAAATAAATCAGAAAATAATGATATAAATGATTCTTTAACAATTACAAACACATGCGCTTTGGGCATAATTTCTTCCCCATAATTCTTTATTTAGATATTGGTTATATATAGTTAAGCGTCTGTATATCTAAGTAAAGAATTATATTATTGTCAGGATTACATTAACGATAATTTTTTGTGTGTTACATAGTTATTAAATTAAGGAAGAGAGAAATTGAGTATATCGTGTATACAACTAATATAATTAAGGCTGCAGTTCCCTTGAAATGATTAGTTTTAGTCATTCTCTCTTAAATGGATGTCGCATCTTATAAGGAGGAATAAACTGTTAATCCTGTAGTATGTTTAATTCACATAAATGAATTGCCATTTCGCAAAAGAACACCAAATTTAATAACAATAGTGTTAATAATAATAATACTCACGAAAATTAGTTTAATTAGTTATTATTTATATTTTTGATCAAACGTTTTGATCTTAGTTGAAAAGCTTTATGCATACAAAATTACCTTGAAAGGGAAGCAATAATTTACTTTGAGAAAAAGCCTGATTGTTTAATCATGCACAATTTGATTCGTATGTATATATTTTTATATATTTTCTTTATATTATTTAAACTAATTCAAAATTAGATCATCTATTAAATTAATTATTTTAGAAGGTAACTCCTGAAATGAAGATATAAAAAAATAATCCAACCTCTTTATCAAAATTTAAAAATTTTAGGTACTGCGCTTTTAATTTCACTGAAGTACCGAATGTATGCAAACAGCTGGTTTTTTCCTACTTTATAATAAAAGTAGGAAGTGTTTTAAATAAATGTGTGGTTAGTATTTTTTTTTAAATAAATTCATAGATGTTTTAGAAAAACAAGATAGTAAGGGGAAATTAAGGAAAAAGTTTTAAAAAAATCACTCAATTTGTAATTTTATTAAGTTAACATTTTCTTGCTTTCACTAAATGAGATTGACATTAATATTTGTTATACTCTTAGCCATCCATTAAATTAATATTGATTTATTTTTTTCTTTAAGATACAAATACACGCGCATGTACTAAAACATGCGAATTATTAATTTCCTAGAATCATGATGTATGACAGGTTTCAAATGTATGTGGATGCAATACAGAAATCATATTTCCGCAAAATTTATATATCTGTTTATACAAATGCAATAAATACATATGTTTAAAAATTCCTGTATAGAGATATTCTTTAACTCATGAATTTTACTATAATCACCACGTCAGTTTTCTGTGTTAATTATTTGCATTTAACATGTTAATTTAAAAATACATTAACTTTTAAACAAAATTCTGGAAGTTAAGAATGCAGAGATAATAAAACTGATATGAATGTTTGAAGAAAAGTCGTCGTACAATACATTTTCATAAGTGCCAAATTCTTAAATTTTTAAAAATCTCTTAATATAGATTATGGCATTTTTACGGCTTATAAAAGGAAGTTAAAAGTTTTCATTCCTAATATTATTTAACAAAAATGGAGTCACTTTTGAGTTTTGAAACTTTAGCTTCGTCAAAATATTTACAATGTGGAATAGTAAATAAATATTCACAATATTTGCATAGTATCGATAAAATTTATACTTCTCTGATAAGATTATAAGGTTTAGTTCTGTTTGTATACATTTATTTTAGTACTAACATTACATACGGTGATTTAGGAGACTGGATAAATTTGGCATTCAGAATTTTTAACTAAGTTTAAGGCGTTTTTCTTTGTTTTTCACACACTTCTAAAAACAAGTGTCATTTTCTGCATCATTTTACAGAAAACAATTAAAAATAAATATTATTAATATTCATCGATGAGATTCATATGAAAAAATTAACTTAATTCAGAAGAAACAAGTTATTTAATTCAAATTATAAAAAAGGCTCTTGTAAACACAATACCATATCTCGCAAGCATCAGAATAAAACAAACAGGGAAAATTTTTGCTAGGAAAATACACCACGCTACCTCATTTATCGAATAATATCATGACAAATAGTATAATTATCGCAAAAAAACCATCCTTCTCTCAAAATATATTAACATCAATCGGTAAAGAGACAAACTGGATTACTTAGAGATAAATTTGTAATGGAAGATGATGCATCTATTTTGTTATTTGATTTATAAAAGCACACTCTTAAATGAAATCGCATTTTTCCCTTCAAAATTCTTGTTGTTAGTAAATGAATTTTAATTTAGACGATGAGCATGATTTTTATTAAATTATCTCATTTGTATTTGGTGAACCTGGTTAAGCCTTATTACCCAATTTTACGAGTAAAAGTCGATGAATTTGATAAAATTGAAGCATTTCCAACAATAACAATTTTTTAACCTAACTAGAATAAGACTAGTTGTACTTTAGTTTTAGTATTTTACAATGAAAAATGAAATGGAAAATAAATGGAAGCCATAAAATAGTTCTGAGAAGAACAAAATTGATAAAACTCTGGTTAAAAACATACAGGGTTTATATAAGATTAGCCTCTCTGGAAACAATGTCTTCCAAATATGATAACATAGAACTAAATTTATAAGAAATTACCAGATTTTTTGTTCAACTTCTAGTCTCAAGGATAGGTGTGACACTACTATACATCATTGTTTACTTAATTTCTTTCTGGGTAAAGCTAAAATCTACGATATGTGAGAATTTTAAGGAAGATAACATGGTGGATGAAACAATCGTACTGCCGTTGGAAATATCCACAGGTACCTTGTCGAAAATTATGACAGCAAACAATGATCATGGTAAGACAACATATTCCAAATGCAACCGGAGAAGAAAAACCAAATTCACTGCTTGAGACGATTGGACATAAAGGAATATTGCGACCTCCAGAAAGAAGACCAGGTTAACTAATATGACTGTTGAGTTGAATGAACATACATAGGGCCAGGAATTACTCACACCATTCAAAGACAATAGCATGAATAAAATATTATGGGCAGAACTGCAAATAAAAATTCCGTTTTGATAAATGTAAATTGATAACTATAAATAGTACAATACAGCAAGACCTAAAAAATCAGGACTGTGGGCTAATAGATGGAAGTTTTGTTTTCCGGTGAGTTCTGTTTATCTTAACACAAACCTGTTTCTATACCATGTTTGTGGGGTGTTTCTCACTACCGGATGGCTTTATGTGCGGCGAATCTCGCAAGAAATCTATAGAAATGGTTTGAAGCATGCGTTAGTTTAGTAATGGTTTGATGCATACGTTAGTTTAATAATGATTTGAAGCTTAATTTCATGGTTTAGAGAGTCACCTTACATGCCAAGCACAAAAAAATAACACCGTCATTTGCTCTGACTATGTCATTCTTTTGGTAGATCAACTTTATTCCATTGCACAAAGTTATTTTCTTCTGGATATTATACTAATCAAGATATCTCACCAGTCCACTGTAATAGAGTGCTTAAATCATAGTTAGGGAAACATGAAAACTCAGTAGTGCATTTTCTGTGCATTCTCAGTTAAGATTCTCTTAAGTAAAGAACTGAAGCATTGTATAACAGCTACTGTCATTTTAGGAAGAAGACATCTATTTTCCCTCCGTTGCTTTTCTCCTGGATGCTTTGCATATGTTATTCATGCAAATCAGTTTCTACATGAGGTATGATTTAATATTCCGCTTTTTACACAATCCAGAACTTGTAAATATCTAGCTCAAGGGAATTCATGAGTTTTTGAGATTTAAAACTGCTTTCACAACTTATTATTTGCAAAACATTTGCATGGGTTTATACTATTTTGAACAATCTCTGTAATATTTATTTATAATTAAATTCAATATATATTGACTTTAATTTCTAATTAACATATGAATTTTGACATTGCTACAGATTTTTCATGAGAAGTGCACAGCATATTATACTGACATGATAATCTGACATCATTAAACATGTTACACAGGTGGTTTATTTTTATTCGTAGGCTTCTAAAAATTTTCCTTAAACAAACAATTAAGAGCCTACAGTGATATTAAAGAATTATCTTAATACTCCAAGTCATTTACATCAGTTTCTTAAGGATTAAGTATTATAGATGGGAATGAAATACATATTAGTCGGATACTGTTTGGATTCTCCTCATCACCAAGAGCATTAAACCTGAGCAGAGATAAAATTTATCACCAACACCCGATAATCCCCAGAAGATTATATTAAAGCTCATCTTTTTCAAACTGGTAAAACATTTTAAAACAATGCTGTATATATCTTAAAAATAAATATATTTTCTTGGTTAATAGTTAAATAAAAGATGCACGTTGGATAATATTCGTACTCACTATGTTTTGTATTTATCTTACGCTATTAAGGTTTTCTTTCTTTTTTCTGTTGTCACTAAGTAGAAGCCGAAATAGATTTTAACAAAATATTTATAAAAGAATGGCTTATTATTAAAGAATATTAAAGAATTTCTTTTGGAAAATAAAAACTAGTTTCATATTAGCAAATTTTATGTTAATTAAATAATTATTTTATTGTTATTGAACGCGAAGGTCGCCTCAAACTTGTCTGCTTTTTTATAGTTTTGTATTTCCATAAACATTGCTAGCCACAAAAATTACAACGCCAAGAAAGACAAGAGAGTCACAATAAAATTTATTTTGTAAATAACAGGTTGACCAAGTATCGAATGATTAAATTTATATAGACTTCTGTGAAGTGTGGTTCCTGCCAAAATCAGGAGCCAGAGTAGCCGCAATTGTTGGAAACCACCGTTACCACACTCCTAGGCGTTGATTTGAATAGATTTTGGGTGTGTTCTTGTGGGTACAGCAGAGCAAGTAGCTTCCACAATTTGTCAAGATGATCTGGTGTGTCATCTGGGGATGATTTCTTGATTAATGATCTGTGACATTAATCAAGAAATAGATTTGTTTCTAGCATGTGTACCTCACATAGGGCGATGACATTTGACATCGTGTTGAGGTCAGCTTCATAGCCGAAGTCCTCTGTAAGTCATTTTCATATCCACCACATAAATAGCTTTCCTTAAAGATTTTTCCAGCCAATAGGTTCTATATTCAAATATTGCAAAGGAAGAAACTCGGAAGACTTCCAAGTACCCACCTCGAGAGATATGTTTACAGAAGACCGATGCAAGGCATCCATCACTCGATGTGAAACATTAAATGAGATTGAATCTATGAGCTTGAGCATTGCAGAGAGTTCTACTGCAACTGGACCATGTGAGCCTTAAGGCAACATTTTTTGACACTGCATATAGTGGACTGATTAACGTCTGAAGAACCATTGTAAAGCATTTATCATCTATGGTGTAGTTACCTTCTGTGAGAACTTTTCATAGATAATGGGTTGTATTCACGTGTTTCAAGAAAGAAAATACCTTTAAACTCCCAAGCATCCACCCTGACGACTTGTATGCAAAAGGCAGAAACACCAACCTAACGACAATTTATACGGTGGATATTAAAATGCCTAACAAAGAGTTTAAGTCATTAGGCTGTCCACTATGCAATATAAAGTCCACTTATTCAACAGTGGCAGTGATCAAACCCAGGATGTTTTGTTCTGAATTATGATGTCCTACAATTATCTCACTATGTAGTGAGGCAAGGAATTTGCTGCAGTACAGATAATCTGTACAATAATCATTACTTTGGCTTTCCTTGACAAGCTGACGAAGAAGTTTACGATGAATCCGTGTGCTGCATAGCGATAGAGGAATGATATGATGTCGTCTCTTTAACCCGGTTCTGCATCTTAATAGCCGTATACATGTCTAGACGCTCTTAGAAATTGCTACCTTAATTGCATTCGATATCGTTATAACCATATGCGTTATAGAGGTACCTCTACGTATAAGGACCCTGTACATCTCTACATAATGCACAGTGGATGATTAGATTGTTACAAAAGCAGGTGAAAATGTGCTATGGGTCCCCTGCTTGGCGCATTTTCAAAAAGTCGCCAACTGGCGCGTTTTTGCGTGTTGTCTTGCGGATTTGAATGATCCGAGAGACACTAAGCAAAAACGTCGTTTCTATGTCGACGAAACCGAAATCCGTGTTTTTAACGAATTTCACCGTTGGTATGGCAACGAAAACAAAAACAAATGGTTTTTTTTTTTTTACGAATTGTATAACAAAAAATACACTAGAATATGGAGAAAAATTATCATATTTTTTTTAAATTAATAAATAATAATAAACTAAAACAAATAAATAACTCACGTACTACCTCCAGGGCAAATTCAACGGTAATAAAATGTCGTGGATCAAATTTTACATTCTACGGTTATTTCAAAATCAAAATAATTAGCGACAAATAGGAATACTGAAACAAAAGAGTTGTTAATGAGCATGTGCCACAACGAGTGCATTTAGGATGAAATATCCAGGATTACCACGTTTGGCGCGTCTATCGCCCATTTAGCAAGAAAGGGGTACCCAAACCACAGATTAACCGAAAAGCCTACTTCCCTTTACCTAGCTCAGAATTAACTCTGTCAGTTTGGTTGAAGCAGCCGAGAGTGAGTCATCACAATTTAAAAGCAAGGATCAAGCAGAAGACTCCGCAATACTTGACCTGCCAACCAGATGAGTATCATTTCACATGGAATACATTGCGACTAAGACCTATTTAATATGCCTCAGCCACCATTAGTCAACATAATGTATCTTTCCTTTGAACTCACTATGCTCCGATAATGAAAACTATGTCCTAACCAGTCCCTGAAATGACTGGGTGCGTGTCATGTAGCTAATATCGACGTTGATTTTGATGGTAGTCAGCATATTTCTGACACCTTGAAATCAGTGGTTGTAACCTACTTTCGAGGCGCGTGCGGAACAGTATTGTTCGGCAAAATAATACAAATAATACAAAAGAACATGTTTAGCAAGACGTTCTTATCTTCCTCGATATAAAGAATATTCGATTGCCGTCATGACCTGCAGGATCTACAGAGCTTTTACCAATTTTAAACATCTAGTCGCGTTATGGCTGAGAGACTGGTGTGCCATTATCTGTAATTATTACTGTTTATGCAGTGACTATGTTAATAAATATTTATTAATATTAGAGAAAGTAAGCTCTTTAGCTTAATAATTTACAGCTTTATTGCAATTTATATATCAGTATTCTACTTCTTAAGTGTTTTATCGTAAACACCGCATTCTTTTCTCTTCATTTCAGTATAAATGTTGCCTTACATACAGTATATCCATTACATCTTCCATTATAATATATTGGTAAAAAAAGAAATTATGCTAAAATATTTATTTACATTCTTGTAAAGAACTGATTTGTCAATAAAAAAATGTACATTTTCCTAGAAGAGCGTATTTTCCATCCATTCAATTTTTCACACCGAGAGCTACTAAAGCTTTACTTTTACTCTTCTGTTAATTTAACGAGTCATTGATTTTCAAACTTTAAGGAAACTGAATTTATTCCATCATTTTGTGAAAAATAAACAATTTTTTAACATTTCGATATCAGGTTACTTTGTGAAATTTGCGTAAGTAATCCTGTTTTTCCAAAACATTTTAAATATATTGCTCCATAAATCAAGTATGTTCAATTTTCAGCGTTATTTGATCCTAAAATAGCCGTTTTTTTAGAAAAACATTGTAAAAGCATTAGTTTTCCTCTGAGGACAATTTAACTTTAAGTGTTTTGGGTTGCTTAATAATTTTGGTAAAGATTGTATTGCTAACATTTTCTTCTTTTTTTAAAAAAAAAAAGAGAAAAAAGAAAGAAAACATAAATAATTAAAACTATTTATGTACTTTTAATCATGCTGGGATAGTTTTAAATTGTATTTCGAAAGGAAATTTTCAAATATGATCAAATACTTCTAATCAAGCTCATGATGTAAGATTTCGATAATTCATTGTTAAGGGTACACAGGACTTTAATATAAGCAAAATATCACTAAAATATAAATTTTTTTATTTCTGTCTAATATTAATAAATGCAATAAGTGCTAACGAAATCAAAAAAAATTTCTTTTCTGACAATTTTTTACAGAGATATCGACACTTTTATGAATGACCATGCCCCTTTGTTTACATTTTGAAGCCGTTCGGTTGTTGATTTCGTCTGCTAAAAATCTTTATCAACTGAAATAGTTTATGTTGTCAGCAAGCCTTATAAAGTTTTCCATGATGATAGTTTTTATCTTTAATGAATTGGCAACACTTATTTATATTACTTTTACTGCTTAATGTTTGTTTATTCAAATTTTGGTTTTGAAGTTTGAGTTTTTATTTACTATTATATTTTTAGCATTTATTTAAATTTAAATATGGATGCTATTCATTCTAAATATAGAAAGACTAAAAAAGGGCCGAGTAAAAGAATTATTGCTTCAAAGAAAAATTCTTTGAAACGTTGGGCAGTTGAGAAGGAACTGGAAAGCAGTGCATAAAATGATTCATAAGAAACTGTGGAACAAGTTCAGTATCCCCATACACTGATTTCTCGCCAAATCTGGTAACCGTTGTTTACGTTGTAGTGTTGCTGATTTCAGCTTTTGTTTTCATTGTTTTGTTGCCAAATTTAGTTTTTGTTACTATTTTTATTTTTTTGTTGCCAGATTCCGTGTTTCTCGTGTTTTAAATAATTTTTACGTTATATATGTGCTTTTTTTTAGTGGCAATAGCTTAATTACTTTCACTTCTAGAACTTTCCAGAAATTTCTTTACGAATTGTTCTACGTTTTAATTGCTAGTCATTTTAATTTCTTTTTCATTTGCTGACGGTAGTGGATTTCCAGCTCTTGTGTTTCGTTGTCTCCAGTGTCCAATTATCGTAAATTTTTTCTTTTTTATTATTTCTTTTATATAATTTACTTTTATTTAGTTTAATTTTAATATATATTTTTTTATTAATTGATTTAAATTTATTTTATACATTTTAAATCCTTAACTATTCTTTTTTTTCAATTCGTTTTCTTAATTTTTTATCATCTTTTTATTGTTTTAATTATTTTCTTTATAAAAAAATGTCTCATGTTAAAAATACGGTTGAAAAATATCAACAAATTTTGTTAACTAAAATTAAAGAAAATAATGATGGTTTTTTTAATTTTTCCAGCTCTAGACCAACAGTTGGAAAACCCGGAATTGCTAATAGAATTTTCTTAGTTCAACTCGCTCAGAATTCTAAATTATTAATTGAATTTTTAACGGAAATTAATTTATTAAAAGTACCGAATTGTAGGAAATGTGGATCGGAAATGAAGATCACTCCAAAAAAAGCTTATTCTGATTGTTTTTCTTTTATTTGTAAAAAAACTATTGATGGAAATAGATGTAATACTGAAAAATCTATTAGACATGGTTCCTGGTTTTCAAAATCTAAACTTAAATTGTTTGAAATTTTGGTAATTACATATGAAATTTTGCGGGGATCGAAAACCGATCAAATTATTGAAGAATATTCATTTTCTAAAGCTACATTGGCCGATTGGAGGCAATTTATTAACGAAACTATTTTAGATTATATTGAACTTTCATCAGAAAAAATAGGGGGAAGGGCAAAATTGTTGAAATTGACGAGTCTAAATTTGGGAAGCGAAAATACAATAAGGGGCATAAGGTTGACGGTCAGTGGGTTTTTGGGGGGGTTGAGAGGGATTCGGGTAAAGTTTTTTTAGTTGCTGTTCACAATAGAACACAGGAAACATTAATTCAAATAATTAAAGATTGGATTTTGCCAGGAACTTCCGTGTATTCCGACTGTTGGAAGAGCTATGATTGTTTAACTGAGGAGGGATTTGAGCATTTAAAAGTCAACCATAAGTTGACATTTGTTGATCCCGAATCAGGATGTCATACGAATACAATTGAAAGTACCTGGAGGCATGTAAAAGCTTCTTTACCAACGTATAATCGTAAGACAGATTTTAAATTTTACCTAGCAATGTATATGTTTCATAAATCTTGTATAGCTTCAAATGATGATTGTTTTAATAAATTTATTGAAATCGTTTCGGGAATTAATTGGGATGAGTACAAAATTTCGGAGGTGTGATTATTTTATTTAAATTCTATTGCTGACATGTATTTTATATTGTATTCGTATTTCATATTTATTTATATAATAAGTGTATTTATTTAATTTTTTTAATTTTAAAAATATATATGTATTTGATAAAATAGTTTTTGCATGATTTTTTTAATTTATTTTACTTTATTTTTTATTTATTATTTTTATTTTATTTTATTTTTTTTGTAAAATTTGATAATGGTGACACTGGTGACAAACGAATAATGTTACCTTCACTGCATATCAAGTAAGTCCATTATTTATATTTATTTCCCTTTTTAAATTTTCTGAAATGCTTATTTTTCGATCGAACTTAGGGAAATTTCCCGCTTTAAAAAACGCGCGCCTAGCTTAGCGACTTGGCGACGAAAAAATTCGCCGCGTCGCCAAGTGTATGGGGATACTGAACTTGTTCCGAAACTGTTTCTACTTCTGTCCCTATTTGTTCATCATCTCAATATGTTTTTATTAATTCAGATATATTTTCAAATTTGCTGAAAAATGTCCCTTACAATGACTGTGGTAACAATTCTTTGGATATTCGACAGCTGAATTCCTATGGGTATTCAGTGAAACTAGAACTTGTGTGCAGAACTTGTTAGAAATGTTTTGAGGCACCGGTGCCGAATAATTCATGCACCAAATTCTGAGATTGGCGATTTTTTGGCGGATATTCATTTGTTTCTGGCAACCTGATTAGGTAAAACTGAGTAATACGGTCGAAGTTTGGCGATTTTTTGGATTTTTTTTCGCCAAGTACAAGTAAGGATTGAAATTCCTACGCTATATTCACAGCGAAATACAAAACGAATATAAAGACAGTATTGAAATTCCGGCACTATATCTAAACCGGGTAAAACTGAGGTCTGACCGTAATACTCAGTTTAGCCCCTGATTATTATTACGTCATATAGATGAAGACCAATAACAGTTAAGGTGAAAATTCAATTTTGACAGCTCTAGTGCTTACGTCATCGCGACGCGAGATTTAGAACATTTTGTTCCATTTCAACATTTTACTAAAAATTTTTGCGAGTTAACTTCGTAAGATTTTTTTAATGTGTTTTACAATTTGCTTGACATTTTGGATACTTAAAGTCCAGGTTGTATTGCTCTTTTTCATTACTCTAAATAATTATTTTTGTGTTCTGAATTTATTATTTTTTTCAGTATTCGTCAAAATTGTTAAGATTAAGTCTGTCTGTAGCTCAAAATATCGTTTTAAAATACCGAGGTGTTCTTAGTTCTGGACCGACGTTCAATTTCTCCGGTGATAAGCAGATTTTAGGTCAGGATGGAGAATCTAATCGTTTTTTCTATTATAAATTGTGTGAAAAAAGGAAATTCTGGTAGAATTTTTGCGTGAAATTGGAGTATTGAAATCGGAGTTAGTGTGCTTAAAATGCGGAAGTCAAATGAGAATTTCTGATAAGAAACTTTAGTTAATATTATTAAACAGTGTGGATTGAGACAGGCACAGCCATTTATTCCGATTCTTGGAAGGCTTATGATTCATTAGGAAGTGATAGCTATGAACATTTATCTGTTAATCACAGTGTCACTTTCGTGGATGAAACTACAGGATGCCATACAAATACTATTGAAAACACATGGAGACAAAAGTAAATTGCCGACACATAATCGCCAAACGGATTTGAAATTTTATTTAGCATTTTATTTATTCCATAAATCCTGTGAAGAAAAGAAATTGGACTCATTAAATGTTTTTTGGGAAATCATTGGAAAAATAAATTGGGATGAATTTAAAGTTACTGTTTAAAAGTGTGTCGACATATTCTTTCTTTAGTTTATGTATGACATTTTTATAACTTATATTATTACACTATATAATACTATATATAATTTGTATATACATTTTTAGAATTATTGTTTCTGTATTTTAATTTTTTAAAGATATTATAGTTAACAGTTTAATTTGTACTTTAATTAACAATTTAATTTGTACTTAGTGATTTATATTTATTATTTTCCGAATGTTGCTTTATTTTTCATTATTATTCGTGTTCGCATTCTTCTGGAATTTTCGCTAAAATTTGTATTCCGATTTTAATTCGTTTCCGAAGTAATTTCGGAAACGAATACGAATAAGGAAAATATTCGTATTTTCTAATGTTTCACTTTATGTTCTAATGTTTTATTATTTTTTATTTCAATAATATATATTCACGCTCTTTATTTATCAGGTTTAAATTTAATATTTAGATATGTAAA
Source organism: Latrodectus hesperus (assembly GCA_037975125.1). Lineage (NCBI taxonomy): Eukaryota > Metazoa > Arthropoda > Arachnida > Araneae > Theridiidae > Latrodectus > Latrodectus hesperus. Next base: position 3,934,433 of record JAJQOW010000015.1, on the reverse strand, counting down.
GTTTTTCAATAACGATTTTATTACATTGCAATTAAAACATATTCGAGCGGCATTACGTCACAATGCATCATCTTGGCAACATTTCTTCGTCTCCAAATTAACTCAAAATTGGTAACCATGGATTATACGGCACCTGTGCCTGCTTTGAATCTGCACTTTCAAATGAACGAGAATTGCCAACAAGAAAGTTTGATATAAACAGCAAACTTGTCAATGCTTTTTCGCTATTGGAAGAGATCATGCAGCAATGGAGACATTTTCTTCAATTCTTGGAGAAAATGTCCATCTATGATTTAAAAGACATTTACAAGACATTTAGATAATTTGTGCGAAAAGAAATGAAGAACAAAAAAATTTTACGCGTTTCACTGGAAAATATCCGTCATGCTCATGTGCAGGCCAATCCTTTCAATCCAGGAAAACGACATCACAGATGTAAAAGATTTTTATGACGGCACATGGCTTAAGAGAAGACACACTTCATTATACGGAATAGGTATGGTGATAGATATTTTGAAAGGTCTTGTCATAGATTTTGAATTTTTCTCAAAATGCTGTCATTATTGCATTATAACATCCAAAAATTTTGGTGAAAATTCTCCACAATTCAACATATGGAGAAGGTTTTGTTTCTGTTTGCCTGAAAAATTTTTATTGTTCTTCGGGGAATATGAAGATGAAAGCTGCTTGCATTCTTTGGGAATGGTCAGGATCAGAATTTAAAATGAGTTATACCACAATACTTTCTGATGGTGACACCAAAGCTTACCAATATCTAATTGGAAAAAAATTTGTGGTTCCGATACACCAATTGAAAAAGAAGAATGCATCAATCATGTTGCAAAACGACTTGGTACAGGTCTGAAAGAGTGGAAGACAAAAGGTGTGACACTTGGTGACAGAAAACACTATCTGCAAATTGCAAAATTTCTATCAAAAAGCAATTGTTGACAATGCACCAGATATGGAGAAAGTAAAAACATCAATATTTGCTACTTTGAACCATTGCATGTCAACTGATGCAAAGCCCCGGCACAGCAAATGCCCTGAAGGAAGAAAATCTTGGTACTTCTTTAAAAGAGCCAAAGCAAGGGGTAATACACCGAAAGCACATTCTTCAATGAAGACTCAGCTGTCAGAGCAAGTTGTTGAAAAAATATTACCTGTTTATCAACGACTTGCCTCAAATGAATTTTTTCTAAGATGTGCTTCTTCTGGCTCTCAAAATGGCAACGAGAGTCTCCATAGCTCAATATGGCGAAAGTGTCTGAAGGAAGTTTTCATCTTAAAAAAAAAAGACTTGAACTTCATATCACAAGAGAAATCAGCGAATATAATTTAGGATACTTGGAAAACACTAAAATTAACTGCAAATAGTGAAACTTTTTTACTCCTATCTTTGCCAAAAAACAAGATAGCCGTAAATAATCTCAGAAGAAGCGAAAACCTTCTGAACACAATATAAAAAAGATAGACTTTCTAAAAAATACAAAAATATTCTGAATAATAAAACTTGCACGAAATTTGAAGGAGGCACTTCATATTGTACCGAGCTTCACGGTTTCGTGTCGATTGAGAGTTGAATAAACAACCACTTAATGAACACAAGACTTTTATTCGTAAAAGCTTCACTAGATATACGAAATTCCCGCTGTAACAATCACAATTATACAGCTACAATTTGTCAGATTAACAGCTTCCAATCACAGGTCTCAAATACCTCAGACAGAGAATAACTAGCAGTCACAACTAATCGTCTTCACTCAATGACTGTCTTCACAAAACTAAAACTCTTCCATGTCGGGCTGCGGTATTTATACCTGACTTGGCGGAGAAATCTACCAATTTCGCCAAGGTTCTGGAAGCTTCTAGGCTATCTCGAAAAATATTGGGTTCTAGAGCTTAGGTGAGGCATGTTTCCAGAAGTATCGATTTCTCGCCAAGTCGCCAAGAATCTCGCCAACTGTCGCCAAATTATTAGGAAATCCGCTTTTAAACTACAACACGCCGCAATTTTTGACCAAAATGTGAGAATTTCCGATCTGTCTGAGATATTTTAAGACAAATATAATCATTATTTATAAATTTGTAACATTGCCCCCCTCTCAAGGACTGCACGTCACGGGCAGTACAATCCCCTGATAGGAGGCCAAATTTAATATAAGAGAATTTACATTTCAAGAGGATACAGAGCACATTACATACACAAGCAACTAAAAATACAAGAAAATAGAAAAGATTAAAATTATCTATACTGTTTACAAAGAGACCATGGTCTACTAATTTTTATTTTACATTACGATAAGGAGCTAATCTATCATAATGTACTACCTTTGGTTTTGAAGGAGATGATTTCCTTATACGAACCACGACGTCGTTCAGTCTTTTTAGGACTGTGTAGGGACCTTCCCAGTTGGCTTGCAACTTTGGAGAAAGTCCTTTACGTCGAATCGGGTTCCACAACAAACTTTGTCACCTACAGGAAATTCATGACCTGTCGCTCTTGTGTCATACCTTGTCTTCATTCTTTCGGTCGTCAGGTTGATTCGGTCTCGAGCGAAGTTATGGACATCTTCAAGACGTGCCTGAAGGTTTCGAAGGTATTTCCCTGGTGATGAAGATGTATCCGGTGGACGACCAAACTGAAGATCACAAGGGAGGCGAAGTTCGCGACCAAAGAGCATCTGTGAAGGAGTATATCCGGTAGTCTCATGGACAGCACTGCGATATGTAAGCAGAAACAGCGGTAGCTTCAAATCCCACTTCTGATTTGTTGGCTTTTCTTATTTTAATGTGCTTATTTCAACGTTTTCATCTATCTCCAGAACTTAAGTTTCAACTGAAGTTACCTTATCTTCCATTGCATTCATCTTCTCCTGAATGGTGTTGGAGAATTCTTCTTTAACACTTACAATGTCCTTCTTAAGCTCCTCTTGTCCAGATTTTATCTCTTTCATCATCTCAGTGTTAATCTCTTCTTGTCTAGCTTTCACTTCTTCTTGTCTAGCTTTCACCTCTTCTTGTCTAGCTTTCACCTCTTCTTGTCTAGCTTTCACCTCTTCTTGTCTAGCTTTCACCTCTTCTTGTCTAGCTTTCACCTCTTCTTGTCTAGCTTTCACCTCTTCTTGTCTAGCTTTCACCTCTTCTTGTCTAGCTTTCACCTCTTCTTGTCCAGCTTTCATCACCTCCTGTCCAGCTTTCATCACCTCCTGTCCAGCTTTTATCTCTTTCATCATCTCGGTTTTAATCTCTTCTTGTCCAGCTTTCATCTTTTCTTGTCCAGCTTTCATCTCTTCTTGTCCAGCTTTCATCTTTTCTTGTCCAGCTTTCATCTCTTCTTGTCCAGCTTTCATCTCTTCTTGTCTAGCTTTCATCTTCCTGTCCAGCTTTCATCTCAGTCATCTGCTCCGCTAATTTTTCGAGAAGACTTTTCATTAAATCCATATCCATTTTTCTTGGGTCACGCTGCATCAACTCTTCAACCCCGATTCTGACACCAGTTGTACCGAGCTTCACGGGTTCGTGTCGATTGACAGTTGAATAAAGCAACCACTTAATGAACATAAGAATTTTATTCGTAAAAACTTCACTAGATATACGAAATTCCCGCTGTAACAATCACAATTATTCAACTACAATTCGTCATATATAATAAGAAACAGTTTCCAATCACAGGTCTCAAATACCTCAGACAGAGAACAACTAGCAGTCACAACTAATTGTCTTCACTCAATGACTGTCTTCACAAAACTAAAACTCTTCCATGTCGGGCTGCGGTATTTATACCTGACTTGGCGGAGAAATCTACCGATTTCGCCAAGGCTCTGGAAGCTTCTAAGCTCTCTCGAAAAATATTGGTCCTAGAGCTTAGGTAATGGATGTTTCCAGAAATATCGATTTCTCGCCAAGTCGCCAAGAATCTTGCCAACCGTCGCCAAGAATCTCGCCAACTGTCGCCAAATCATTAGGAAATCCGCTTTTAAACTACAACACGTCTAAATACCGCAATTTTTGCCCAAAATGTGAGAATTTCCGATTTTTCTGGGATATTTTAAGACAAATATAATCATTATTTATAAATTTGTAACAATATTGTTCCGGAGGATTTTAATTATTTTTCTTCTTATTATTATATTTACAAAGATTAATCAAAATAGTGTTCTGTGGAAATTTGTTGTGGATTTTGTTTCTTTATATTATAAATATTGTAAATTTAATTATATTTGTTATTTCATGTAAATATGTCAGTATATATTATAAGCTTGAATTTTTGAACTATATATATTGGAAAATTTACATGATTCCTTTGTTATTTTATAAAAATTTTATTTAATTAACAGTTAATTTTTCAATTACTTTAAGATAATTTTAATTAAATAAACAGCTAAATATTTAGAAAATATATAACAATTTGGTTTTTTTAACTTGTATGTCAGACAAATTACAATATTTGAAGTTTTTTGTAGTAAATGCTGTTTTTTCGCAACTGTGGTAATTTTTACAATTTCAAAATTTTAATATGCTCTACGCACAACAATTGTTTTTTCTATTTTTTCGAAACTCTATATTTTTTGTTTACACGATGTAAATAAAAGTTGCGATGAATGCTATGAAATAAATAAATTTCATATAATTTTTTTTGTATAATATAATATTTTTTTAGATTTTTTTAAAATTACATTTATCCATGTAAATTTTAACTTTTTTACTATTATTACACAATAGAGAAATAAAATATCACAACTTGTTTATAATGATAGAATGAAATGTGTATGAGAAAATGGTAACATTTCATTAATTTTTGTTGCGCATGGAATAATTTGAAAATTTTAAATTTAAGGGTATTTAATAAAATATTTGAACTATATTATTTTTAAAACTATTGAACGTAAAGACACAAAATTTTGTATATATGTTTGTATTTATATTATATATAAATTCTGTTAATTTGAAAGAAATATCAACAAAATTAAAAAAAAGTTAGTATTTATAGTCATCTGCACCCAATACTAAACATAACTTTATTTAGCATTGGATTCACAATGACTGGTTAGAATTGCCTTATCTTTAATACTATCCAACATTTATCTTTTGTTTATTTTGTGGTGGAGTTACACTGATTGGTTTTACGACCACATCTATAATTCCAACCAATAATAAACTTTAGTTTACTTAATTTTGGAATTACACTTATTAGTTTGAGTGGATTTATCTTTAATTCCATCCAATATTTAACTTTAGTTTACTCGGTGGAGGAGTCACAGAGATTGAATTAAAGGCCCTTATGTTTAAACTCACCGACTACTAAACATTACTTTACTTAGTTTTAGAGTGACACATATTGGATAGAGTAGCCTTATCTTTAATACCATACAATATTTAATTTTAGTTTACTAAATGTTGGGCTCATACTAATTGCTTTGAATTGGCTTATCTTTGCTTTCAACCAATAACAAACATTAGTTTACTCAGTTTAGGAGTCACGCTGATTGACTTGAGAGGAATGATTTTAAATTCCATCCAATATTTAACTTTAATGTATTAGTGGTGGAGTAAATATGATTGGTTTTATGGCCATATCTTTAAATTAAATCAATATAAAATTTAAGTTGGCTTAATTTAGGGGTCAAATTGATTGGTTTAAATGGATTTACTTCCACCCAATTATGAATTTTCGTTTACTGAGATACGAAGTCACGCTAGTTGGTTTTAATAACCTTATCTTTAATTCCAACCAATATCAAACACTGGTTTTTTAGGTTTTGGTGTCAAACTGATTTGTTTGTGTGGACTTATCTTTAATTCCACCCTATAATGAATTTTAAATTACTAAGATGTATGGAGTCACTGATTGGTTTCAATGACCTTATCTTTAACTAAGCAATATGAAACATTATGAATTAGAATTGCCTCAGTTGTCTAGTGACATTGATTGGTTTCATAGCATTTATATTTAATTGCATCTAATATTTAATATAAGTTTACTTAGTGATGGAGTCAGACCGATTGGTTTAAAAGACCTTATCTTTAATCTCAACTAATACTAAACATAACTTTACTTAGCTTTAGAGTCACACTAGAATTTCCTTATCTTTAATACGATCCAAAATTTTACTTATGTTTATTTAGTGGTGGACTTACACTGATTTGTTTTATGGCCTCATATCCAATTCTTACCAATATTAAACTTTTGTTCACTTAATATTAGAGTCAAACTGATTGGTTTGAGTGCATTTATCTTTAGTTCAATCCAATATTTAACTTTAGTTTATTTAATGATGGAGTTAAACTGATTCGTTTTATGGTCTTATCTTTAATTCCAACCAATATTAAATTTTAGTTTCCTTAATTTTGGAGTCACACTGATTGGTTTGAGTGGATTCATCTTCAATTCCATCGAATATTGAACTTTAGTTTACTTAGTGGAGGAGTCGCAGTGATTGGCTTAAAGGCCCTTACGTTAAGCCTAACACACTACTAAACATTACGTAACTTAGCTTTAGAGTCACACATATTGGATACAGTAGCCTTATCTTTAATACCATCCAATATTTTAATTTGAGTTTATTAAGTGTTGGAGTTACACTGATTGGTTTCAATGGCCCTATCTTTGATTCTAACCAATATCATACATTAGTTTACTCACTTTTCAAGTCACTCTGATTGGTTTGAGTGTAATTATCTTTAATACCATCCAATATTTAACTTTAGTTTACTTAGTGGTGGAGTTACATTGATTGGTTTTATGGCCATAAGTTTAATTCCAACCAATATTAAAGTCCAGTTGGTTAAATTTTTTTGTCACACTGATTAATTTGAATGCGTTTATCTTTTAATTCCTTCTTATATTTAACTTTATTTTACTTAGTAGTGGAGTCATACTGATTGGTTATAAAACCCTTATATTTATTATGTCACTCAATAAAAAACAATTTTTTACTTAGCTTTAGAGACACACATATTGGTCAGAGTTCCCATAACTTTAACACCATCCAATATTTAATTTTAGTTTATAAGTGGTGGAGTCACACTGATTGGTTCGGATGGCATTATCTTTAATTCTAACCATTATCAATAATTAGTTTTTCCGTTTTGGAGTCAAACTGATTGGTTAGTTTGGATTTCCCTTTAATACCATCCAATATTTAATTTTAATTTAGTAAGTGTTGGAGTCATACTGATTTGTTTGTATGGGCTCATCCTTACTTTCAACCAATTTCAAACATTAGTTTACTTAGTTTCGGTATCACTCTGGTTTGAGTGGATTTATCATTAATTCCATCCAATATTTAACTTTAGTTTTCTTGGTGGTGGAGTAACACTGATTGGTTTTATGGTCATATCTTTAATTTCAAACAATATTATGCTTCAATTATCCTAAATTTGGAGTCACTCTGATTGTTCTGAGTACATTTATTTTTAATTTCATTCGATTTTTAACTTTAGTTTACTTAGTGGTGGAGTCACACTGATTGGTTTGAAACACCTTATCTTTATATTATCTCACCCAAAACTTAACATAAAATAGCTATAGATTCACACTGACTGGTTTGAGTTGCCTTATCTTTAATACCATCTATTATTTGCCTTTTCTTTACTTAGTGGAGGTTTTACACTGATTGGTTTGAATGGGCGTATTTTAATTTAAACCAATATCAAACATTAGTTTACTCAGTTTAGAAGTCACTCTGACTGGTTTGTGTGGAATTATCTTGAATTCCATCCAATATTTATCTTTAGTTTACTTAGTAGTGGAGTTACACTGATTGGTTTTATGGCCATATCTTAGTTTCTAACAAATATTAAATACCAAATGAATTAAATTAAAAGTCACATTGATTGGTTTGAGTACTTTTATATTTATTTCCATACAATATTAAACTTTGAATTACTGGTGGGGTGGTCACACTGATTGGTTTGAAAGACCTTATCTTTAATCTCACCCAATACTAAACTTATCTTTATTTATCTTTGGATTCACACTGACTGGTTAGAGTTGCCTTATCTTTAATACCATTAAATGTATAACTTTTGTTAAGAGTTAGTGGTGAAGTTACACTGATTGGTATTTTGGCATTATCTTTAATTCCAACCAATATTAAACTTTAATTTGTTCTTTATTTTGGAGTTACACTGAAAAGTTTGAGTGGATTTATCTTTAATTACATAGAAAATTTAACTTTAGTTTTCTTAGTGGGGGAGGAATTCTGATTGCTTTTATAGCCATATCTTTAATTTAAACCAATATTAAAATTATCTTCGCTTAATTTAAGAGTCACACTGGTTGGCGTGCGTGGATTAATCTTTAATTCCGATCAATAATGAATTTTCGTTTACTAAGATGTGGAATCATACTGGATGGTTTGAATGGTCTTATTTTTAATTTTAACCAATATCAAACATTAGGGCGCTCTGTGGCTGAGTGGCCAAAGTATCACTCCGCTAATCGCTTGAGAGCGTAGGAGTGTGGGTTTGATTCCCACCGTGGCCCTGGGTTTTTTCTTCGTTATTCTTCTGTGGTTGTACATCTGTCATTGTGCTATTTGTCCTATTATCGACAAAGACTTACAAGCGGATCTCAAGAATCAAGCATACAAGTCTGAAAATATATGTATGTAATAAATAAAAATAAAATAATCAAACATTAGTTTACTCAGTTTTGGAGTCACACTAATATGTTTAAGTGATTTGTCTTTAATTCCCTCCGATATTCAACTTCAGTCTTCTTAGTGATGGAGTAACCCTGATTGGTTATATGGCCATATCTTTAATTTTAACCGAAATCAATCATTCGTTTTTTCAGTTTTGGATTCAAACGGATTGGTTTGTGTGCATTTATGTTTAATTGCATCTAATGTTTAATTTTTGTTTACTAAGTGATGGAGCCACACTGATTGGTTTGAATGGCCTTATCTTTAATTCCGACTAATAATCAAACATTAGTTTTTTCAGTTTTGGAATCACGTTCATTAGTTTGGGTGGATTTGTCTTTAATGACATCCATTATTGAATTTTAGTTTAATGAGAAGTGGAGTTACACTGATTGTTGAACAATTAAAAATCAACAATTTAAAATTTGAAGATATTTCTAAAACTATTTACCCTGAAGAACTTTCTCTAATTAAAACTAATTTATGTGAAACTAAAACAGAATTTCTGGATTTATTTATCACTATTGATAATTCCACTACATATATAGACATTTTCGACAAAACTAATCAGTTTAATTTTCATGTTATTAAGTTAATTTCTTGGAACTCCAATATTTCTTTAAAAATATACAGAAACATTATAATTAATGAGCTTAATCGCATTTTTATAATCTGTAACAATTATGAATATACTAAAAATCAAATTAAACGCCTAATAGCTCACCTAAAAAATAACAATATTCCAATTAATTTTATTTTAAAATATGTAGGAAGTAGGGAATCGCTTGTAAGATTGAAGTAATGCGTAGTTTTTATAACTACAGAAGTGCCACCCAAGCATTGAAGTTCTTACAAGAATCCTGAAAACACCTACATATATACACTTTATTTTATACATAACTAAAACTTAAATCCCCTTTAATACACTTTAACTTTCTAAACCACTTTAACGTTTTGAATTTAATTACTTCTGGCAATATTTCTTCATTCTAATTTCAAATTTACTTTTGGCAACTTCCTATTATTCTCATATATAAATTCAATCTGATTTTCTGGCACTTGTATTTTGTATTTTCTACTGTATGTATTTTTTATTGTACGTATTTTTCTACTGTACTTTTGGTTCATCTATTGTGAAAGTTTTCATCTATAGTGGATATTTTTATTTTTATGCATATATATTTATCTTTTCTACATATATATTTAGTCTAGTTTTTAACTAAGTTCTTTTAATACGAACACTCTTCGGGGGAATTGCTCGAAGATTTTTAGACATTTGTCCTTAGAGCATGTCAGAAAAGAGTGTTCACTTTTGCATAGCTGGCCATCTCCCTCCTGATGAAGACGTGGTCCCTATGCCTTCTTGTCTTTTGCTTCATATACTTTAGTATCTTTCCAATTTTATATTTCTGATTTCAACTTTCTTCATGTTTTATCTTATTTATATAGGTAAATCTTTCTTTAGCTGCTTTTGCGCTGGCTAGATTTCCTATTATGCATTGTAGTTCCAACATATTTTCAGTATTGCATTTATTACTTTATATTTATATATGTCTTTTCTTTATATTAATATATATATATATATATATATATATATATATATATATATATATATATATATATATATATATATATATATATATATATATATATAATCTCAAACAATTACATCTTCCAATATCAATATGAAATTTAATTTAACATTACTTATTTTGTGACAGTTAATAATTTTTTATAATACTAGAATTTAAATCAATACACAAACACCTATTTAAAACTTGTCCACTCTAAGCAATTTTCCTTACAAATTTAATGACTAAGAAATAGTATAAGGCACTGATTTTCAACCTGTGGGATGCGCCCTTTAGGGGGCGCGAGCATATACAAGAAAAAATGTTACTTTAAAAAATTGATTAAGTGACTGAAAGGAAAGAACATACACACACATACAAAACAAAATACATTTCCACATATTTAATAATTCACTTTTTAAATTAAAACAACTTACTAAATTAAAAACAAATTTAATAATTATTAGTGACTTCCTTGGGCCTGTCCTTCAGAGCAAAGTTTTTCAAAGTAGGGTTTAATATTAGAAATAGACACTCTCAGTTCGTTTTCTATATTTAGCTGAGATCAAATTTTGTCTTGAAAGAAGCCACCGCAGAAAATCCAGTTTCACAAAAGTAAGATGTTGGAAAAGATAGAATGTGAAATGCCCTTGTTTTTAGTGCAGAAAACTCATCATCCACTCCTGCCCAAAATTCAAAGACTGATTTATTACTCAATTATCTTTTGGTTTTGCTTCTTGCCGTGAAGTCTCTGAAGGTTTCTTCCTCTTCAATTGAAAGTCCTTCGGGAGTATTTTGAAATGGATCCCTCACCCACTTGTAACTTGATATCAGTTTGTCGTCAGCAAGAAAGTACTTTTTAAAATTCTTTGCTAGCATTGCTAAATGATTTTCACAATGATTACAAAAACAACTTTTACATGTTGTTTTTCAGCCTTGTATGTTTTAATACAATCATTCAAATTTGCAAATATTATTAAGTTTTCTTGCTTTAAATCTCTGCTCCACAATTCCAATTTCCTACAAAAAGCATTAACTTTATCACTCGTATCCAATATATGTGTATTTGCTCCTTGCAGTTGAAGATTCAAGTTATTTAATTTCTCGAATATGTCGGCCATGTAGCTCAATTTCATCACAAATAAACTATCGTGAAAGTTCTCGCTTCCGGTCTGCTTACCTCTTCTAGGAAAATGGCGATTTCTTCTTTTAATTCATAAACACGTTGTAAAGATTTCCCTTGTGATAATTATCTTGCCTCGCAATAAAATAGTAACGCTGAATGTACTGCACCCATGTCTTTACAAAGTGCGTAAAAGGTTCTTGATTTCAGGGGTCTCATTTTTATATAATTTACTACGGTTACAACCGTAGTTAACACAATATTCAAACCAGGACTCATTTCTTTGGAATCCAAAGCTTCTCTGTGAATCATACAATGTATCTACAGGAGCTGTGGCGATTTTTGTTTCACAAGTGCTTGAATACTTTGAAATTTTCCGGACATAGAACGAGCATCATTGGTGCATATTCCGACGCAATTTTCCCATTCTATGTTTGCCTCGTTCATAAAATCATTTAAGATAGCAAATAATGCGAGTGCTGTTGCTTTGAGTTCTATTGGTTTGCAGTAATTCTTCTGCTACTGACAAATCATCACAAAATCTAACATAGGCAATGAAATGAGCATCTTTATTACTGTCTGTTGCCTCATCGAGTTGTATTGAAAACAATTTGTCACGCAATTTCGGCAAAAGCTGACACTCTACATCTTCAGCTATATCAGCAATTCGACGGGCAACAGTATCATTTGAAAGCGGTATAGACCACAATAGTTTTGCAAAATTATCTCCAAACATAATTTCTACAATCTCAATTGCGGCTGGCAAAATAAGCTCTTCACCAATGGTGTGAGGCTTTTTACATCTGGCTATTTTATATGAAACTTTGTAAGAGGCAATTAAAGCTTTTTAATTCACAAAGATTTTTTTAAACTATGATTTTTGCTTTTCATGTGATTTTAATTTTAATTCGAAGAATTCTCTGGGTTTGTTTACGTACTCACTATGAAGCGTTTCCAAATGTCGTTTAAGTTTATGAAGTTTCATGCTGTCTGCCGCCAACATTTTTGGAGCAAATGATACACGGGCCTTTTCTTCTTCATATACTTCAGTACTAGTGAACCCAAAATTTAAGTATTCTTGAGAATATTTTCTTGATTTTATTTTCGGAACCACGCTTGTCTGTGTACTTGTTGATGCTTGTCTATCGTCTAGCTCGCTTACACCCGCTTAAATATTTATCCATGATTCTGCATAAGTCTGTTGCCATGAATATTTAATATGGTGAATTGCAATTGCACGAAAAAATATATAACATACACATTCAGAATAGATTCAATAGCGATAGAAGGATCAACTCGAATGAGATCCTTCTATCGTTATCCACCTAGCCCTCTAAATGAAGTGCACTTCATATTTTAGAGGAATTTCCATGGTCATCATATTTAGGTGAGCTAGAAATTTAGTGAGTCCGGTGTTTTTTCTGTAATGCCCTAGATATTTTTAAGAGGAATTTCCATGGTCATCATATTTAGGTGAGCTAGAAATTTAGTGAGTCCGGTGTTTTTTCTGTAATGCCCTAGATAGCTATTTTAGACGAAATCTTAAATGCAACATGGATAAACAGCGTAAATAACATTGCAAGGTCGGTCATTTAATGTTCGCCGACGCTGGGCCATTTATTGAAAGCATTCGCTACACATATGGAATGCCATCGGTAAAATATCGGGCAAGCTGTCATGTCGGCTTTGTTGATATCGTTCCAAGGCCATGCAATACTTTGGGCCCACATTTGCCCCGAACGGACATGTTTTGATGGGTAGTAGTACCGCTTGTCGGTGTCGCTCCAATACCACTCATATCGCCAAGACGATTTAGGTCCTTATTGTAACCGGCATTACAGTGTTTGCTGGGTTGTACCGAATGTCTGTGCTTTGAGATGTTCCTACACGGGAAGAAACATCGTAAGGGAATTCGAGTGCCCCATTTCAATATTTAAGTTTTTATGACCGTATGGGGTAAGTCAGGATGGCGTTCGGAAGGTAGTGGGTTCGAATGCTTACCCAACAGCAGATCTGTCGTTTTCATTAAGAGTGTACGAGTCATGCAAAATATGTCGTAATCGTAATGTATTCCATATGAAATTATGCTTTTAGGGTGGCGGGCCAAGTCTAGCGGCCTTCTGCTCGGTCACTAGAGACATCCTTGTTCGGGGTCACGATTGCACGCCCACTGAGTTTACCCTTATGTCCATCGTAGTGATGAAAGGAGAAAATCTTAGTTGCTGAGTATTCAATAAAAATTCTCCTGTTAAAAGTGACTAAGTTTTATTTAAGTTTCAGCTGAGAGTAATCAGTTAAAGTGTATCGGATGGCCATTGCTGGTTGGTTCTTATGTTTTATTTAAAACTTTAATTTTAGTTGACTATACAGATTGCATAATTTAATGAGTATGCCTTTTGTGTTACAATAACAACAACAAGGGAGATAATCTAGCTATTGATCACGAGGCATATTCACCACTCTGTCCTACATATAGATATTTGCTTAACTCATCAGCCTAATTTAACTTTATCCCTCTTGCACAAATAACTTCGAATTTTACACGTAACCCAGCTACTCTATGACTTCTATTTCGCCCTCGACTGCAAATCTAGCTACTCTCCAACTCCCTAAGCTTCAACTACTTCAGATAAATTTGCAAAAGAGCAGATCCGCATTAACTCAATTTGTCTCATTTTTCAATTCCAATGGCCATGATATTGCCTGCCTCCAAGAACCCTATGCAACCTCTGGCAGCTTTAGGGGAATTCCTCTTACATGGAAATTGTATTCATCATCATCTAGGAAAAACCCAAGAGCAGCTATTGTCCTCAAAGCACATCTCAACCCCATTATATTGAAAAGGCATGAAGATTTCATTGCAATACAAATTGACTCAACCTCACAATCGCTTATTATTTTCTCCCTATACGCTTCCCCCTATGAATCTCTCCAAACCCTCTTAACCTTGCTACAAGATACCCTAAATAAAAATAAAAACACACCCACAATTATCTGTGGAGATTTTAACGCACATAATTTGATATGGGGCTATTCCTCGAATAACAGCAGAGGTACTTTACTAGTGGATTTTATTTCCAGCAACTCCCTTAATATTATCAATGGCAATAACAGTTCACCAACATTCTCAGGCCCTGTGGGTACTGGCTGGCCAGATCTCACGCTTGCCACTGACAACATACTACATTTTGTACAAGAATGGACAGTAAGTTCAGAGATAAGCTGTTCCGACCATAATTATATTACGTTCTGTCTCAACCAACCAATCTCTGTTGCTTTTAACCGCAGATTCAAATCCTTAAACAATCAAAAGAAATTTTTGGCCGCCATCAAACCTCAATTAAACAGCTTACAACCCATGCTTAAAAACGCTCGAACCCAACATGACATTGAAAATCTCACCCGGGACTTCATTAAAGTAGTTCAACAAACTGCAGAGAACGTTTTTAAACAACGAAGCCCTGATAAAACCTACAAAATTCAATGGTGGTCGCCTGCTTTGAAAGTACTTAGAAGCAAAACCAGAGCTCTCCGAAGACGGATCAAGGCCAGTGTCACTTCAACAGATAAGCAGAAATGGCACAAAGCCTACAAATCTCATCTCGCGTTGTACAAAAGATCAATTTTAAAGGCTAAATCAACCAGCTGGATGGATTTCTGTAGTTCAAACAATACCGAATTCGGTATATTGCAGAAAATTGCAACGGACAAAATTTTCATTCCAACGCAATTCGAACCATTAAATCAGACCACAACTCATCAAACAGCAGCGACCATACTGCAAGACCTCTTCAACACCAACTTTCCACAAGATGATCAAAGCACTGACACAGCATATCACCAGAGTATCAGAACCCCCGTTCTTCTGCCAACAGGTGCCACCGATCCACCGTTTACACCCCAAGAGCTCCAGCATGTTGTTCAGAACTTGGTCAACTCAAAGGCACCTGGTAATGATGGCCTGGATAATGTTATTGTTAAGTTGGTTTTTCGCTGCAACCGTTCGTTCCTGCTTGATTTTTACAACACCTGCTTAGAACATGCTCATTTCCCTACACCCTTCAAGGAAGGGCAGGTGATTTTCTTCAGAAAGAAAAACAAAGACCCACAACTAGCGACATCATACCGGCCAATTTGTCTTCTGCCCACATTTGGTAAAGTCCTAGAGAAGCTTTTGATTGACCGCCTCAAGCACTCACTCTTACAGACAAACTTTCTGCACGACAGGCAATTTGGCTTCCGGTCAAATAGATCAACAGACCAGGTCATCTCCAAAGCAATAGACCTTATCAAACTGAATCAGGACAATGAATTATATACCGCCCTTATCAGTCTGGATATACAGCAGGCATTTGACTCTTTGTGGTGGCCTGGCCTCATGCATGCTCTTACCAAAACTGGTGCCCCACCTAACATTATAAACTGTCTTTTTAGTTTCTTAAAACAACGTAAACTTCAGGCACTTAGCGATTCAGGATTAGTCAGCATGGAGCAAACAAGAGGATGTTCCCAGGGATCCATTGGTGGTCCGATTCTGTGGAACATATATTACAACGAAATCCTTACTACAAAATGGCCCACCCACACTGAAATTGTTGCCTTCGCTGATGACACTCTGCTTGTCATTAATGGTAAATCAAAAGAATTAATTAAAAAGAATTGTAATGAATCATTGCAATTGTTCTCTTCAATGTGTCAACAGCTTAAACTTACTGTCTCTTCACCCAAATCTAGAGTTATGATCATCGGCACAAAGAATAAGAGACTTAATTCCAATCCCAAAATTACTCTTAACGGTGAAAGCCTGAAGCATACCCGCTGTCTCAAATACCTCGGTGTGGACATTGATTTTAAGCTCTCATTCCTTCCGCATCTGCGAGCTATTAAAACTAAAGTTATTTTGATCGCACAAACACTGAAAGCAATGATTAGATTGCAATGGGGACTTAAAGGAAGAATCACTAAGGTAATTTACCTCGCCATAGTAGAAAAAATGATTACGTATGGTTGCTCCGCCTGGGCATTTCCAATGACTAGCAGGAAAATCAAGCTCCTCAACAACATCCAAAGGTTCTTCCTTCTCCTTATCACCAGGGGCTTTAAGACTACCTCGACAGCAGCCTTAGCCACCATCGCAGATCTCCCACCACTTCACTTGGTAGTTGAAAAAGAAGCACTCAAAACTCAAATTCTGCAGCTTCGCAAGAATGTTGCAATTGACGGGCAGTGGTTTACATCCACCAGTTTTGAGATGCCTGTTCACAAAGACACAGTTCACCCAGTCAATAGGCTAAAAAATACTCGAATTATCAACTTGCCGAACATCCCCTCATGCCAGCATCCTATCGTTCACACAGCTGAAGAACTGCATTACTACACTGATGGTTCCAAGCATGACGCTGCAGTGGGAGCTGCCTTTGTTGTTCTCCAAGGAGACACAGAGGTACACTCAACACAGTTAAAATTGCGAACAGACAACTCGGTCTTTCAGGCTGAAGCACTGGCCTTATTATCGGCCTTAAACCATGTACTGGATGCCTCTTATTCACCAGCCACCATTTGGACAGACAGCTTGTCTGTCTTAATGGCACTCCGCAACCCAACTCACACTTCCCCTCTTATCAATGCCATACAATGCAAACTCCATCAACAATCATCTATTCAAATCCGTCTCTCCTGGGTAAAAGCACATGCTGGAAATGTGGGAAACGAGCTGGCAGATCAAAGAGCAAAGGAAGCAGCGGTGAATGAGAACTTATTACAAATCGATCTACCACTTCCACGAACCCACCTTCTGCAGTTCCTTAAGCAAAGACTCAAACATCAATGGCAAACCAGCTGGGACGACTCTTTAACTGGCCGCCTCACACACAGTATTATACCCCATGTTACAACGGACAGGCTCATTTCCAATCCAATGATCATCTTTCTTATAACAAATCATGGACCCTTCCCAGTGTACTTTCACCGATTCGGTAAAGCCTCAACCCCACTTTGCAGCTGCGCGAACGGCAGTGAAGGTAATGCTTTGCATTATGTGGAACACTGTAGCTATACGGTGGGCCTCCACCTAATTCGCCATTCCTCACAATCTGACATCGCTTTCATCAAGTTTATTATTGGTGATAAATTTAGAGTTAAAAGAGTGATGAATATTATGTCCATGCTGGTTACAAAAGGACTGGACTTATGCGCCTCGCCAGTACAAACCACATCACAAACACAAAATGACTCTGAACTTAACCTCTCAGATGATGATTAAAGCAAGGACAATTGCAGCACACTTCCTTAATTTTGTAAAATTTTGCTTTATTTTTCATATTGTCTGTTACACATCTTACTGTATTTAGCCTAGAATTTTGTTTTTCATGTTTTTTCTCTTATAAGTAAGAATCATTATATCTTTTCTAAGCTGGATTTCTCAAATTAACGAGACTTGTTATGTCAATTCTGTACTTGTTAAATTTTTATGAATGATTCACTCTATCTCTAGTATATATAACTATTTCGTCGCCTACTCTATCTTTTTTTCTTTAATGTTTACCTTTGCCGATTTTCTTTTTCATGGAATTATTGTATCTTATTCCTGTAATATGTGACCAAATGTTTTTTTTTAAATATTTCACTTTAATGCAAATTTGTTAACCAAATTTAAACTAAAATAGATGCTGTGGTTAATAGTAATCTCAACCACCTTTTATACTTATTTAATCTCTTCTGCTTTAATTTACACATTACTTATGTTTTCATCTTTAATTTTAAATTTTTCCTCTCTTATGTACTGAAATGTAATTTGTTCCAATGAGCCTCTTTCTTTGACATGTGTCACAGATATAGGCTTGAAAGTCCAACATTGTTTTCATTTTTAGTCCTCAACTACGTAGTCAAGTTCTGGATCTCAGCGGGCACCTGGCACTTCGTGCGAGGTGTTTATTCCTCTAATTTGAAGAGGGGTGGAACCTGATAACCGATAGGTACAGACCAGGGCCTCCTCTTCTCGTTGTTGTTGTTGTTGTGTTACAATAAACCTTGGATAAGAAAGAGGTAAAATCCATCATAAATGCGCAATTCATTAAAAATCCTCTTCGTGGCTAAAATTCGAACAAATATTTTTTTCTACGCTCAGATACATTCCCATTTCTTCACTATGTCTTGCACAAATTATCTCACACCTTTCTTAACAATAATTTCATCTGTAGACAAATTTAAAATAGGCTCCGATTTTAAATGTTCTGTATTAAAGTTGAAGAGTTAAAAGATTGAAATTTTTAAATATCATAGCTATTTAAACGATGAGCATTAAACATAATGCTTGTATGCGGTCCACATTTCTTCGAGAGAAATAGCTTCCAAGCAATAGTTTCTTTAAATGGGAAAACAATCCAAATGAAAATAATTTGGATGGACATACAGTGAATGTAAGAAAATTCACATTTTGATTAATTTTATAAATACTGCACAGTAATGAGCTAATATATTTTTTACTAGCTATAAATATTAGTATCTTTTAAGAAGGTGTGTGATATTTAAAAGTATGTTAGAGTATATAAAAAAATTTCAGAGATATATTTTTACAATACAAATTGTGTTAGCCTATTAAGTAATATATATTTTACCAAAAATTTTAGTATAAGGAGTTAATTCTCTGAGGCAAATTTAATTTTTTAGTATTATTTTTCGGGAAACGCGAAATAAAAAAATAATTAGTTACGTAAAATTTATCAATTTTCTTGCCAAAAGAAAAAAATAGTGACTTGCTTTTTCAGATTTTTTTAATTAAAATAATCCCGCCCATTTATTTAAAATATTATGTTACCAATTAAGAAATTACCTTGCGAATATACTTTTATTATTAAAATTATCAGAAAAATTTAATAAACGTTTGATACAGATTTCTTTATGGGAAAGCAAACAACCTTAAAAACAAATAAACTAAAAATTTTGAATCATCTTTGAAGATTTAAACTATCCATAAAATGGATACTTAGTCCTATTTTTTTCATTTTGCTTTTTCTTCTGTTCTATTTTCAACACTTTCAATTTTAGTAAAAATACCTTCTAAAGATTTGAAAATCTAAAAACTAATTATTGAGAACAACATTTAATTTTCGTGATTTTAAAAACTTTTAGGAACGGAAAAATTATAATTAAAAAAACACTTCTCTATTACTGGTAAAAATCCTAAACGGAATTTTTCTCATCGCTGACGACACTCAAACATTCGATGGTGAACTGCGTCTTGTTTGTTGCCGCTCGAAGAATGTGATTAGAAGTCAGAAAGCAAATTCGTACACAATTTTTGGCTCTGTCTCAATACGATGATAAAACGTCATTTGACGTCATGTATATTTTAAACCAATGAAAATTGTAATAAAGTGGCAGAATCATGATCTCAACTGGAACGAAAAAAACCATTTCATGGTAAAAAATAATTAATGAAAATATAAGGTTTATGAAAAATAGTAATGTTGATAATAAGAAATATTTTATCGAGAGAAAATAATATTAACATTCGTTAAGGATAAATATACATGCGTGAATAAAACAAATTTGTACGAAAAAATGGAATGCTTACAATGAATTGGAACAATAAAGCCATTGTCCCCTCTCAAATTAGCTTAGTTGTAAAGAATTAAAAGCCAAAATTATCTAAGACCTCTTGAAAATACCAGGAAAAATAATTAGTTTAAGTAATACGACAATTTTGTTTTGTTTTATCACATATTTATACTATAAAATGATAAATTTGTACATAAATGCATTAAAAACACGTTGTTGTAAATTTTTTATAAATAAAAGAAATAAAATAATATTTTACATTTCTCTAAAAAGTATAAAAATGGTATAAAATATATAAATTTAAATTACTTCAATATTTATTTCTCTAACTTTATTTAAAATGATTTTACAGATTACCAAAAAGATTATGAAGAGACGTATTACGTGTTATAATAGAAACCAAGCATTTATATTTGTATTTCGTTTCATCAATTTTATTTTAAAAAAAATATTTACTATTCGTCAAAGAGTATTAGAACACGAGAAGATAAAATAATGCAGTTATTTATTTTATAAATCTTATTTTAAAAGTTTTCAAAATTCAACAAAAAGGGTGTAAGAGCAAAGTATCATAAATTTCTTTCTAATTATTAATTTTATGAATCTTATTTAAAAGGTTTTTGTTCAAAATTGGCAGAAAAAATTTTTTTCAATATAAAGATAAAGAAATAATAATAAGTCAAAATTTTCTTCGTATATAAACAATAAGCTATAGATATTATTTTCGGAATTTACAGGGACATTTTATTAAAGTGAAGAAAAAATAATATGTCAATTCCTTGAAAATATTAATAGACGTTAACAAAACGGAATTTATATACAAGGAAAATCACTTCGCGCCTTATATCCCCTCAGGGGGTTTACCTTCTTTAGGTAAACACGGGTGTCACAATCCCGAGGTACCCTAGTGATCTGTCCTCTTTCTTTTTTTCCTCTCTCCTCTACTCTTCTGCTTTTTCTTCCTCTTCTCCCTCAGTGTGGTTGCCTCGCAAGAGGTTGAGGGCTCCCCTTGAGTAGCTTTCGCCGCTCTGTTGCTATTAGCTACTCTTGAGGACTAAATCACCCACGTGTTTGCCGTGCGTGGAGACCCGTGTCCCTGGAAAGGAGGATCCTGGTAATTGAGGCCTCCAGAGACCAACACATTGCTTTGGCCTCTGCTTCAGGTAAACGGGAGGTGTGTTGTGGTCCTCAGCACATCAATCGGCTTTATGGATCAAGCGATCGGTACATCTACTGGGTGACTCGTTAAGGGTGGAGGCCACTTCAGGGATGTACTGTGAGCGTATAGGACCTGGCTAGCACTGGTGCAGCTGGTCTGCATCCCCTTGTTGGACTCGGTGGTGGGTGGTGCCGTCAGGTCCCGAATTTTCCATCTCTATCATGGAAACATTATTCTCTTCTCTCCCACGGGAGCATACATTGAAAAATTTAAAAGCCAAATTTTATATTGTGAAGCGGAAGGAGGGTACATTTGATAATGTATCCCCTTTCCTAATCCAAAAAGGTATTAGTGGCAATATCGGCGAAGTGAAGAGCATCCGGAAACTTCGTTCTGGTGATTTGATGGTAGAAGTTGCTTCAGATGCACAAGCAACTCTGATTGCTAACATGAATACGCTAGCTAACCTTGAGGTGTCTGTCTCTCCTCACTTGAATCTTAACTTTTCACGTGGTGTGGTATCCGCCAAGGATTTGCTAAATACGCCAACGGACGAGATCTTAGAAAATCTCATAGATCAAAAGGTCTGTGCTGTAAAACGCATCACTATCAGACGAGATGGGCAGTTTATTAATACTAAACATCTCGTACTGACATTTGCGACGCCAGACCTACCGCAGCATATTAAAGCTGCGTATATGCATCTATCCGTTAGGCCGTTCATTCCAAATCCTTTGCGTTGTTTCCAGTGCCAGAGATTTGGACACTCCAAAGCGGCTTGCCGGGGCAAACTGACTTGCGCTCGCTGCGCAGCAGTTGGCCACGACAGCTCGTCTTGTACTGCAAAGGAGAGGTGTGTCAACTGTAAAGGTGACCACCCCTCCTACGCTAGAAGTTGTCCTATCTGGATACTGGAAAAAGAGATCACAACCACTAAAGTTAAAAATAATTGTTTCATACCCTGAGGCAAGACGTGCTGTCACAGCACGTACACCTCAAGCAGGAGTTAGCTATGCATCTGTCGCCGCCAAGGTCACCAGAACAGCTAGTACACAAACCGATGCTCTTTCACTTCCACTAGTCAAATTACCCCTTACATCTGATAAAAGCCCAAAATCAACCTCTACAACTATTCAACGTAGAAAAGCTCCGATGGCTAAGTCTAAAGCCATGAAGGCCTTAAAATTAAAATCTGCAAAAGAGGGCAAAATTAGGCCCTCTATATCCACCCGTAAAG
The DNA here is from genome assembly GCA_037975125.1 of Latrodectus hesperus. NCBI lineage: Eukaryota > Metazoa > Arthropoda > Arachnida > Araneae > Theridiidae > Latrodectus > Latrodectus hesperus. The sequence continues at coordinate 3,912,133 of JAJQOW010000015.1, read as the reverse complement.
CCTTAAACCTGGAGGCTGACGCTGTTTCCTTACATCCCTCGGACGAAGATTTATCGCTCGAGGAGATGTCGGATGACATGCCTTCCAGCTCCGGGAAAGGAGCTTTTCAAATTGAACAATAACTTCCTTTGTTTCTTGGAACTGCCATGGTTTGCGTTTTCATCATGATGACATCAAGTCCATAATTTCAGCCTACAACCCCGCATGTGTTGCACTTCAGGAAACATTCCTGAAGTCCAGCAATAACATTTCCATGCGTGGGTTTAGAAGCTTTAGAAAAGACTGTGGTGACGATGGTGCAGTGTCTGGAGGTGTTTGTATATTAACATCTAATACTTTTCCCAGCACTGCCCATCCATTGAATACTACTCTACAGGCTGTTGCTGTGAGAATTCACACATCATGTTTGTTGACAGTCTGTAGTTTATATTTGCCACCACACGATGTCATCCGCCAAGAGGAACTTGATGCATTAATAGATCAGCTGCCAACACCATTTCTGTTGTTAGGTGACTTTAACGGCCATAGTTCTTTGTGGGGAAATGATGATACTAATTCTCGCGGTCGGCAGATAGAGCGGTTTATTTCAGATAATAGTCTCTGTCTGCTGAATACCGACGAGAAGACATATTTCCATGTACCCACAAGAACGTTTCATTCTCTCGATCTAGCCATCTGTTCTCCATCTCTTCTGCCATTGTTAAATCTAATAGTAGGAAATGATCTGCATAACAGCGATCATTTTCCTCTCGTCATCTCCCAGACTGGAGGTAGTAGTGTAAGACAACGCTTACCTACTTACGTGTACAGTCGGGCAGATTGGACGTTATTTACACAATTGGCAGTTGTTGATAACGAAATGGTTACGATCGATGATATTGATAATGCCGTATCTAAAGTCACTGAAACAATTATAAATGCAGCTGAGGCATCAATACCAAAAAGTTCCTCTTTACCACACCGGCGTTGCAAACCATGGTGGAATGATGAATGTAAACAAACTTATAAAAAACAAAGGAAGTTATGGGGGTTATTTCGGAGGTACCCCACAACGGAGAATCTTATCGCCTTTAAGAGAGCAAAAGCACTAGCTCGCAGAGCTCGTCGTCGAAGTCAGAAGGAATCCTGGTCCTGCTATGTATCTTCAATAACATCTTCAACTTCCAGTAAGCAGTTGTGGAGAAGGGTGAAAGCAGCCAATGGAATTTATAGAGAATTTTCTATTCCTATTTTAAAATCCGGAGCTGCTATATACTCTTCTCCTACGGATATTGCTAACGTCCTTGGTGAAGCATTTGCTAACGTCTCAAGCTCGAACTCTTATAGTCCTTCGTTCTTGAGGACTAAGAGTCGTGCTGAGCGAGTACCAATTCGCTTCAACCATCGACAAACTTTACCGTACAACTGCGAATTTGGAATGTTTGAATTGAAGAAAGCTTTACAGCAGGCCAAAAACACCAGTCCAGGACCTGATGGAATCAGTTATCTCATGCTTCAACATTTGAGTCCAGACTCCCTGTTGAACTTACTTTACCTGTTCAATAGGATCTGGACGGAAAATGAATTTCCATCTCTATGGCAAGAAGCAATAGTGATTCCTGTCCTAAAGGCTGGTAAGGATCCTTCAGATCCTTCAAATTATCGACCAATTGCTCTGACGAGTTGCTTATGTAAGACTCTTGAACGTATGGTCAACGCCCGTCTCGTATATGTCTTAGAAAAATATAAATGTATACATATTAATCAGAGTGGCTTCCGTAAAGGGAGATCCACTCTTGATAATATCACATATTTGGAGACCCAAATCCGCAATGCTTTTGTGCGGAGAAACCATCTGGTCTCCATTTTCTTTGACATCGAGAAGGCATACGACCGTACATGGCGATATGGAATTCTCCGTACATTATATGATTTTGGCTTTCGGGGTAATCTGCCGATATTTCTACAGAATTTTTTATGCTCCCGTGGTTTTAAAGTACGTATTGGAAGTTATACGTCCAATACTTTTACACAATCTGAGGGTGTTCCTCAGGGCTCTATTTTAAGCGTCACACTTTTTAGCCTCTTCATCAGTAACATTCTTCATCAACTTCCATCATCAGTAAATGGTACTTTGTTTGTTGACGACCTGCAAATATCATGTGAGGGGTCCAATATGCGATTAATTGAGAGACAACTGCAAACAGCAGTTAATAAACTTGCTGCATGGTGTGCTGAGAATGGCCATACCTTATCACCAAGCAAGAGTAAATGTGTCCACTTCTGCAGAAAGACTAGCCTGCATAATGATCCAACTATTTATATCAACAACACTCCAATACAAGTAGTCAATGAAATAAAATTCTTGGGAATTATCTTTGACAGAAAATTATCCTTTCTTCCGCATGTTTTGTATTTGCGGAAGAAGTGTGAGCGATCGCTTAATATCCTCAAGGTGTTGTCAAATACATCTTGGGGTGCAGATCGCACATCACTACTTCGAATTTATAAGTCATTGATTTTATCCCGCATTGACTACGGATGTGTTGTTTATGGATCGGCTAGATCTTCTATTTTAAAAAGACTGGACACAGTTCATCACTCTGCTTTGAGGATATGCTCTGGGGCATTCCGCACATCACCCGTCCAGAGTCTATACGTTGTATGTCATCAACTACCGTTAGACCTGAGACGAATGCAGCAAACTCTCAATTATTACGCAAAAATTATGTCAGTCCCACATCACCCCTTACGTTCCATGGTTCCTACTGCCTCTCTTAAAAGACTGTTTGATGCTCGACCAACGAGCATCCCACCTTTTCTCACAAGAGCCAAATCTTATCTATGGCTCACAGACCTATGTGATGTTCGGATAGAGTCTATTGATTATTTTGCTCATCCGCCTTGGAATCATCCAACCATTAATTTTAATAACTCTTTTGCTCAGTTTTCAAAATCAGACACAACACCTATTGTTTTTCAAACGCTATTTTCCTCCCATCGCTGTCAGTATCAATCATACACACCTGTATTCACGGATGGTTCAAAATCAGCAGGACACGTGGGCTGTGGAATTGTTATAAATAACACAGTTTTTAGTCACAGTATACATTCGTCCTGCTCCATCTTTACTGCTGAAGCCGCAGCTATCTTTTATGCGCTTCAGCATGTGAATACAGATAATCATCGTCAATTTTGTATGTATACTGACAGCATGAGTGTATTGGAAGCATTGAGAAACAATAGTTTTACTTGCCATCCTGTTGTGTCAAAGATTTTTAGAGCATTAGATTCCCTTGCTGGCAAGGGATATGATATTATATTTTGTTGGATACCAAGTCACGTAGGTCTTGATGGAAATGAGAGAGCGGATGCAGCAGCAAAGGCTGCATCAGACCCAATATTACCATCGGTCCCTCTCTCAGATGTGAGAAAGGCTATAAAAAGTTTTATATATTGTCTTTGGCAGGAATCATGGAACTTGCAGGCTCGTCAACAAATTACATACCATCTTCCCATCTCTCACCTCATTATCAGTTTTACCGTTACGAAGTGCTGATGTTAGATTAACACGCCTTCGTATCGGACACACACGTTTCACACACAGACATTTGTTTTTAAATGAACTAAATCCATGGTGTGAAACGTGTGATGAACCATTTACTGTTTATCATATTTTAATTTCATGTCATGATTTTAACCAACAACGTTTACACTTTTTTAATACAGATTTTTTAACTTTATTTGATTTAATAGGGGATCCACCCCGTAGAAACCTATTTGCTTTTTTAAGGGCAATAGGTTTTTTACATTATATTTAATTGTTATTTTAAAATATATTGTGATATACTTTATATTTTATTAATAGATTTTAAAATTATATATACACTTATTTTTTGTTTTTTAAAGTTTTAATGTTATTTGGGTCAAAAAAAATAATTAGAACAAAATATGAATATATACATCAGAAATAGTTTTCTTGGCGCAGCATGTCCAATTTTGGACCTTGCGCCATAAAACCCAACCAACCAACCAACCAACCATCGCGCCTTATATACAATTATTTGAAATAAAATTTTCCCCATTTACCTAAAAATGGAGCAGATATTTAACTGTGAAAATGATATTTCTACACTTGATAAATTATTGTAAAAAACACAGGAAATCTCAAAAATTAAATTAAAAGAACAAGAACTCAGAATTCTAATGGCACTATTTTTTACGAAACTTATTATTTATTTAAATAAACAAAAGCTTTAAATATTAGGCGTGAAAAATCGTCTTTAAAGAATAAAAGATTAAGGGAATTTCCTTTAGTAGAGAAAAAAACAAAAATAATTAAGAACCAATGTAAAGTAATTAGAGAAAAAATGAAAATTATTGAAATAAAAAAATTTTTAAATAAAAATTAGTAACTTTTTCTTTAAAAATAATTATTCTGATTCGGGTATGTGAAATATAGATTTTATTAAGGTTATAAGTAATTATATAATTTACTTATAATTTTTACCAGAATATAAAATATCCATTTCATATTTAATAAAATATTAAAAAAGTAATTTTTAATCATCAAATTAAATTTTAATAAAAAAATATAATTTAGTGAAAATAATTTGAATTTTTTACATTCCAATTAAAAAAATAATTGGTACTTTTCTATTTTGCCGTTGTAGGTGATAATGTAACCCAATGTAAGTGAAACTAAATATCACAAGCTTCTTATTTTACCGTAAATAATAAAAAGATGGGGATTCAAATTTTCATATGACGGTTACTATTTCTTATTATCTTTCCTGTGAGTTGTGACAAAAATGTTAACACAGAGAGATTTGTGTCGAAGAAAGGAAATAGTATTAAATAATTTTTATGATATTTAGAAAATATATTAAAATTGAAATTAAACTTTAAAAATTTTAGCATGCCGAAATTTCATATTAAGTTAATAAACTATGAGTAGTTTTACCATATTGGAATAATAATATTAACTCAATGAAAACTGAAAATGGATTAAATGTAATGTGCTTAAAAAGAAATTGGTAAAATATACTGGCCAATAAAAGTTAAAGAACAACATGTTTTTCGAAGCTCACCATCAAAAAATGTCATTAAAATTTATGTTTTTACTTATGATACTTGGACAAGCCAAGCTCGCTATGCCTTGGCAATGCGAATTTATTTCAATAGGGAGCGTCTTTCGTTTTAATCAGAGCACCATGAAGGTGAAAGTACGTCTTTGCTCTTTTTTAAATCCTCCGATAGATGGCACCACCAGAGAATCCACTCCCTCAATTTTGACATTGATCTGAAGGGAGAGAAAATTTTCTCCAGACCATTGCATCCATGGTAACTGCTTAACGTCCGACTATAGGACTTTCGATTCCACAGATTCAACGAGCACGTATATCATTAAAATTTATAGTTTATATAAATCACAAAAACGAATATAAGTAAATTTATGCTAAAACGGTAGCTCCTATATTTTTTGTTAGAAAAGAACAGGTGTATATGAGTGAGTATTTCATAATTACTCATGTAACTTTTGTTGATTTTCTTCATTTTTTAGCAGATTCGTTGTCAATAGTGCATGAAGTCATGCAATGTCTGGGAGAATTCGCTTGCCCAATTCGTTGAAGTGGTGGGCGCTTAGATGGATGGAAATGGAGATGTCAAAGACTCATGCTGCAATAATCTTGCAATGTACTCATTTGTCTCTGGAATCAATATAAAACTGAAGCTTTCTGGTCCGGATGACATGCTCCAAAGCAGCTACGAGTTAGAACACCTACAAAAGACCGTTTTGTATTTCTTTCAGTCCAAAGGAAATAAAGCATTCCTGTATCGCAACTTGTAGCAGACCATTCTGTAATACCAGGGAGAAGAATATCCACTAGCAAGGTGCGAAAGCATAATCACCATTCAGTTCTCTAAGCAGGGGCATCAGTGTGTGTGTTCCCTATATCGGACGGCACGAATGGGCTCGCTTATCTAGGCCAAGGGGACACGTTTCCTGAACCAGACACTGATGAGCCTCTGTATTGTCAGTCTATATTCACAATAGAGAGCGATTCAGGAAGTATGATTTATCAATGCAATGATAAATCAGCATACGTCCTATCTGGTGGTTTCTGGATGCTATCTGGTGGCTATCTGATTTATCAATGCAATGATAAATCAGCACGTCCTATCTGGTGGTTTCTGGATGCTATCTGGTGGCCATCTGATTTATCAGTGCAATGATAAATCAGCATACGTCCTATATGGTGGTTTCTGAATGCTATCTGGTGGTTCACTGAGAACAAACCTCCAGATAGCATTGGTAAATCATTGCATGGGATCTCATTCAATGGTCACATTGACTTTAAAGTGTTCCTGGAAGGAACTATGATTGGTGTAAGATATCGGAAAGAGATCTTTGATCCATATGTCCTCCCACATGCTTGTTCAATTCCCAATCATTTCATTCTGATGGATAATAACACACGACTTCGTCAAGCTATAGTTGTTGAGGAATATTAAAGGCCTTGGTTTCGATAATCCCAAATAGCATCTGCGGAATTATGTCGGTAGACAGAATGCTGCTTTACGTCCTCTCCCAAGAACTGTAAGGCAACTGAAAAGCAGATTACTTCGAGACTGTTCTTCACTTCCCATTTCGGTATCGAATAACTTAATAGACACCATTGAAATTCGATTCTCTCCTTGTATTCAAGTTACGGGTGGGCATGACACTTATTAGAACTCTTTTTGGGGTACACTTCTATCTGCTTTCATCACATAAAACTGAAATTACGCTTTTTAAAGAATGGACTTTCCCAGCCAGATTGCTTTTTTGTCGCAATTCACCTAAGCGTATTTTTATGTGAACTTCTATGTTGTAATCAATGCATACCTTTTTTGTGTATATGTCATCTAAATTTTGTGTTTCCACATTCATTCATTTGCAAATTAGAATCAAAAATTCGGTTGTTCCTTAAATTTTGGAGGCCAATGAATTCTTCTAGGAAACATTATCATGTGCTACCAAAAATTAAAATATTTATTCAAGTTCCATAACTTTGAAGGTAAATCTTTGATATTCAAATAGGATATATTTGACTTATTTAAAAATTTTCTGTATCTGATTTTAAAAGTATGTAAATTAATTTGTAAAAATTATAATTACTTCGGTGAATTATATCATATTTAAAAACATAAAAATAGTTAAAAATATGTCTAAATTTTGCAATAACGTTTATTTAATTTATTGATGACGCAAAAAAAGATATTTGTCTTCTTAAATTTTTTGCTAATTAACTTTCATTAAAGATTAATATTCCATTTCAAAAGATGTTGTATTCTAAAAATTAGTTTTTGACAGATTTTGCTTTAATATTTACCTTAAAAATTTTTAACTTTATACACATGTAGTTAACTGCCACCATATTTAAAACTCATTAATTTATTATCACTTATATACATAAAGGATATTTTTATTATTTATTACATTCTAAATAAGAATTTTTCTACAAATCTATATCAAATAATTATATGTTATAAAGGATTAATAAAAAACTTCCTCCATTAAGTGGATGGAAAAGTATGGGTCTTTTCTTTTCTTTACTTTTTTTATTTAAAGGCATATAGATATCGGCATTAGAATTTTTAATGTTATGACAAAATATTTACAATGAAGATGTTAAATGACACCATATATTGCAGTTATTCATTTTTTGTTTCCTTGTAATAAATTATATATGCTTTTCTGTTTCTATACATGATATTCGTTTTAACGCTACGCAATTTTCTTCAAAATATATTTATGGGCAAACATTTATATTATATTAGTTGTGCGATAAGCTAGCAATATACTATTTAACTCTTAACATAGTAAAATATTTTAATAGTGCGTTTCGCTTTCGAAATTAATACACTTAGCGAATAATAACAAACATTTTCAATTAAAATGTCAAAGTTTATTTTCCTTTAAACGCTATATCCATATTTACGCTATTTCCATAAATATTTTCTCTAAAGAGTTAAACAATTAAAATATTAATAAGTACTAAGTTATCTAAAAATCAAATTTTACTTGAATGCATTTTATGTTGACTATATCGAAATGTTAAATGTAATTTAAATTTAAAAATCTATCTATTTAAAATGTTTTTCATGTTAATAATCATGTCATGTTAATAAAAAAATCTTAATTACATGATAATAATATTAATCATGTAATTAAGGTTTTTTAACTAAATTTTAAAACATCAAAATAATTTATTTTTAAATAAATTTTAATAATGAGTTACGATTATCCCTTAAGGAGAGAGAGTAATTAATCCTGAGATATACTTGGCTATGTGATTGCTATTACTGAATATCTTAACGAGTACATAACTATACCTATTATTCTTAACAATATTTAGCAAAATTCACAACTTTTCAAGGAATTTTTTGTTGAATAAATTATTTTTCTAAATTATGTTTCAAAAGCTACAGTATCATCAAACATTTTATTAGGATAAATTTTCTTTATATTACAAATCCAATAGTTATACAAGAACAAGCTCTGGTGGTTCTCTAAGCTTCTCTTGGGACCGAAAAGATCGGACTGCTCTTTCCAGATTTGCCAGTGGCCACTTCAGGGAGTTTTGTTTCTGCAGGAGTCAGAAGATCTTTGTAACATGTAACAGGAGCACTTTAGAAAATTCTTCCCCGGAAAACACTTTTTGTAGTGTCTTCAACTCTCCCACGACGATATCCTTTGATGTTTTTGTACTTTTTAAGGGTTAATCATCTCATGCACCTTGTCTAGCAGTAGCATAGCTTGGAGGATGTGGAACAACAAACAGATTTTTGTGAATCAATTTAAATGTCCAAATAAAAATATTTACAACTTTAAATCAATTTATAAATGCGACATTAAAAATATTTGATAGCGGTATTAAAATTGATATTTCCCATCTTATTTTTTTCAAATTAATTTTCGAAAATTGTTCACAAATAAAATTACTTTCTTTTTGCACATTTGTTTTTTTTTTTTTTTTTTTTTGCTCTAAAATAATGATGTAAGCCTGATATAAAGATTAAACTATTTTGCTAAATTTAATGAATTTTTATTTTATAATTGATTGCGATTACTTATGATATGAAATTACCATTAACGGAAGAGCACAGATGTGAATATTTTTCACAATGTTGTTAAAAATAATAAAATTTAAAGATTAACTAACAATCAGAGTAACAAACAATAATTAACTTTTAAATAAAATTTTATACTTTTAAATAAATTTTATAATTAAGTCTTGTTATTATATCACAAATATATTTTTGACTTTCCAGAAATTCAGATTATATTATATCGAAGAAACAGTAAGGTTCTTAACGAATAGCTATGCAAAACAGATAAAAATATTTACATTTTTCTTAAAGTAGTAAATAAGATAATATCAGTATTCAAAACCACTAGAAAACACAGTCTACAATGCGATATATAATATTTCAATTTCTCAATAAAATGAAATAATTTTTATTTTTGCTTAAGTACACGCATAAGATTTTATCTCAAATATTTTATAACTAATTTATATAAATTATATAAATTTACACGTGCTTGTTAAATCTGTGGAATCGAAAGTCCTGTGGTCGGTCGTTGAGCAGTTACCATGGGTGCAATGGTCTGGAGAAATTTACTCCCCCTTTAGATCAATGCCAAAATTGAGGGAGTAGATCCTCTGGTGCTGCTATCTATCAGAGGATTTGATGAGCAAAAGTCGTACTTTTACCTTCATGGTGTTCTTCTTAAACGAAAGACGCTCCCAATTGACTTAAATTCGCATAGCTAAGGCATAGCGAGCTTGGCTTGTCCAAGTGTCATTAGTAACAACTACAACAAATAAAATCTCATTCTTTTAATAATCATTCATCTGAAAATGAAACTGAAGGAGTAAACTACATAGTATAACTGAAAGAGTAAGAGAAACTGAAAGAGTTATTAAGTAAGCAAAAACTTTTAAATATTGATGAGAAAAAATTGTTTTGAAAGAATAAAAGAAGGATAATTCCTTCTTCGAAGTTTCATTCAGTAGAAAACTTTTAACGAAATAAAAACAAAAAGAATTAAGAATCAATGTAATCAAAAAAATAAAGATTATTGAAATATAAGAATGTTATTAATTTTTTGAAGCTAATTGTTCTGATATAGATTTGTGAAATATAGTTTTTAATATTTTTACATAATTATACGATTTACACATAATTTCTGCAACTGTGTAAAATGTTCATTTTCTATTTAATAAAAAATTAAAGAAATAATTGTTGATCATTAAATTAAATTTTAATAAAAAAATATCATTTAAAAAATAATGTGAATTACTTTATTACATTTTAATTAAAAAAAATAAGTGGTACATTGTAATAAAGCCGACACAGGTGATAATGTAACTAAATGCTCTATATATATATATATATATATATATATATATATATATATATATATATATATATATATATATATATATATATAAACAAGTAAAACAAAATATCACAAATTGTTGCTATTAACTATAACCTTACTAGTAACTTTTTACCTTTGGAAATATTTTAAATAGTAAAAAAATAGGAATTCACACACATAAATTTTCATATAATTATTATTATTTTATTTCCCGTGAGTTATCAAAAAAATTAATGAAATCATTTTACGTGATAATTTTCTAAATATTTTGAAAGGTAAATACTCTACATTGGATTTAGAACTTATTGTGAATAATAGCTATTTAGTTTATTTAAATGACTTACTGCTAAAGAAATTAATTTTGGTTGCATGAAATGTAATTATTATTTTGTCGCGTAGATGAAGTGAACGTAGTAAAACCAATTGAAACGAAAGTCCTCAAGATTAGCTCAAGATTTTATTATTATTTGTAACTAAATCAGTCGCTACTTATATACACTTTTGGTACCTTCCAGACTTGGAAGGCCCGCAGAAGATTGGGAACTGAAATTTACATATAAATTTGCATAGTTAAATTAAATTAACACAAAGCAAACAGAAATAAATTTGTAAGGCAACTTGCCTCACTAGCTTTTGATCCCGCAACTTCTCGTTCACGAATCCACTGCTTTACCAACTGAGCCAAGAAGAGAAGAACTTTCGTTACAATTTTATAATTTATTTACTTTAGTTTTAGTCCGTTAAACTCCTCTAAGAAAGTAGATGAATAAATAAAAATTGAGTTGAGTAAATAAATAAGAAAACTAATAAATTTCAATTTTAATAAAAAGGTGAACTATTAAAAATATAAAAATTTAAATGCAAATCATTTCAATAAAATTTATGTAAAAAAAGTTATCAGCCATAATTTATAGTAATTTATACTCTTTATTTTAAATCAGACTAGCTTAAATATTAGAATTTATTGCAATACAATTTTTTAATCCGTTTATATATATATATATATATATATATATATATATATATATATATATATATATATATATATATATATATATATATATATATTTATATATATATATATATATATATATATATATATATATATATATATATATATATATATATATATATATATATATATATATATATATAAATTCTTCTCTTCAGCTTTTTATAAGCTCTAAATGTATAGGAAAAAGTTCAGGAAATTTTAAATATTATATATTAATTCATATAATAATAAGGTGAAATAATATATACTATAAAATCTATATATTTTGGTATTTAATTATTATTAATTCACATATAACTTCAGACCGATTGCGGATTGGTTAGCATCCCCAACTTCGAAGCTGTAGGTCTTGGGTTTGAATCCATGTTTGGTCACAGAAGTTCCTTTCTCTGTATGTGTGGTAGTCTCCTTTCATGTTCGGCGCGAAGATAGCATATCCATTAGGTGACCCACAGTTAAAAAAGTGCCATCACTTTCGCCCTTGTAGCGTTGAATCTGATTAAATTCTAAAAGTCAGCCGGGCATTAGATAAAAAAATATTTACATGTTTCTTACTTTTGATAAAATATATTATCATATATTTTATCAAAAGTAAGAACATGTAAAGTAAGAAGAAATATTTTGCATTATATAAAATCATGTGGAGTAGATTAGAAAAAAATTTGAGTTATTGCATATTATCTTCTTTCAAGTGCTTTTTCAAGTAAAAAAATAATAAAATTTGTTCTTAATACTTAAACAAAACTTAATTTTTTGTAAGAAATAATTTAAGATTTAACTTTAAACGTGCATTAAATATGTAATTAAAGAAGAAGAAAAAAATCTTAAAAAATTTGATAGTAGTGAAAATAATAAAAAAATCGGAAAGTGGTTCATAATGAATTTTATAATGAATTTAATGTTAAAAAAAAGAAAATAAACAAAAAGTGGCTAATATTTTAATACTTTTTTTAAGTGTCAAAAAAAATATTTATTTATATCAAAAAAGCAGTGAATGTATCTGATATTTAAATGTACAAAAGCGCTGCTGCCAAAAAAACAAGATACTTTGTCATTCCACATTAAATTTTTTGAAAGTTTTATTTTTTTATCTTAAAAAAAATATTTTATTTTTGAGGGAATAATAGTTAAGAAAGAAGCATTTTTAAAATAACTTATTTGTAGTAATTCAATTAAAATGAAAAAGGAACTAAAAATATGTTACGAATGAATACAAAAAATAGTTCTGTCAGGTTATTATTTTTTGTATTATTATTTTTTTAATATTAATTAAATACATTAATTTATTTATATATGACTTTTAAATGAGTATTATTGACAGAATTATATGCTTTCTTATTGCTATTTTCTGGTTATAGTTAATAAAGTAGACTAAAAAATATAAGCTGTGATATATTCAAAACAATTCAGCAAAATATCAATTAGGGAGAAATATGGTGAGATATTTATTTTCATCAAGATCATTGCAAACACCGTACTAGACTTTAAGTCAACAATGGGGGATTATAAGTTTAAGAATCGTGTTCTTCATTTTCTAATTTTGATGATTAAAAGAAAGAAAGAAAAGCAATTATCTAAGTAAGATGGTGTTAAATTATGTAAGAGCTTAGTCCTGCATAACACAAAATGCAGTTATTTTTGTATAATTATGCTATTTATAGAAATAATACCATATTTGCCATAAAATATTTTTGTTCCCAGGCCATATCTCATTACTTAGCTTTGAATTTTATTGTTAAATATTAATACAAACTAAGCATAAAATTATATCAGGTTTTTATGTTGATTTCTTTTTAGTATCATATTAGGATTTTTGCCAAATGGCGAAAAATTTATCAATTTATAAATAGTGAATTACTCTATGAAATATTCAGAAAATGAATTTTATAGTGATAAATAAGACCCAAATATAAAATTTTCATTATATATATATTTATATATATATAACATATATTTGATAAATATATATATATAATATATAAAACCAAATTTTATTAAAGTTGCAAATTTTTATTAAATATATTCATACAGTAAAGAAAATGTATTTTATTAAAATTTTATTTTACTCATAAGAGCAAATTTGATTAAGATGATCTACTAAGTTTTCAATTGACACTTAAGGGGAATACGAAGTTAAATCTATACAAAAAGCACTTATTTCTGTAAAATTTATTTTGAAATATGTTCATATTGTTTTGAATTCGATTTATACATCATTATTTCTTGTTGCAAATCTGTTTAAAGAAGAAATCAGGTTCTTAAAATGCAAAAAAGCTCTCAGAAGGTGAATAATTTATTTATTTATTATTTTTTTATTGTTTAATGTGTTAAGTATTTTGAGAGGGGACATTTCCAATCGGCTGAATTTTTTGCAAGGCTTGAAAACTCTACGAAAAAGTTTTAATATTTGTTGCATTTTATGGTGAACGATAGTTATTAAGGAATTGAATTGTAATGTTTTCTGAAAGTAAACGCTTTCTGTATTTTTACCAAATACTGAATATTTTTAACTTATTTACAATCGCAATCAATCCATGAATTAAAACTAAACAATGGATATTATTTTCCAAGATCAAAGGCGGAAACTTAATATTTGATAGAAACAACTTTAATTGATACACTTGAAAATTTGAAATTTTTTAAGATCCTTAAGCATTTTGATTGCCGAGTACTTTCTTCATCACAGATTTTGTTGAGTTTATATATTAAATATTAAACTATTCTGAAATAAGAAATTATACTTATTTGCCAAAGATTCTGGACTATCAACTTGATATTCCAAGATTTTCTATTATTGTGTGTTAGAAAGAAAAGTAAAAACTAAAGGAAAAAAAAGGAAATACATTGAACTAAAATCTTAATGAATATGAGTAATCTCAATTAGATTGTTCTCTTTCAATCAATAATGTTCGTGAAACTTCCATATTCGGTTATTTTACTTATTTTTATAGTTATATTTTATATAATTTTACAAAAATTATTATTATGCAATAGTTTTTTTACTTTTGCTGGAGTTACAACTTAACCCCTGATAGCTTATAAATATACGCTTTTATAAAATATATTTCTTTATTTAGATTAAAATTTAGAGTTAAATATGTTTTGAAAGAGATATTTTACAGAGATATTTTTAATTTTTAGACTAAATATTTGTAAAACATTAAATATATTACAAAATTTTGAAAAGAAATTTTCATTTAAATATAAGAAATAAGCCGAATAAGAAATACAAGAGAAATAATGAAATATAATAAGAAAATGTTTGTAGCTGCTGAAGTTATTGTTGTATAAATAATCACAACACGATATAAATAATTTATTCAGATTTTATTTCGAGTCATACAAAAAAATTACAACTTAGCTGTTGATACCGAAAATGAATTTAACTTTCTTTTGAAAATCTGTTATTTATGATGATTACCTGTTTCTTAAAGTGTACATCACACAAAAATAAACATGAGAACTATGAAATAACAAATTAGATGATATTACATAGATTAAGAATTCATTTTCTAATGATCAAGAAGGGAAATGAAGCCACTGTATGAAAGGGTTATTCCCTTGAAAATAAATTCGCTTTGATAAACTATAAAGTGAAGTTAATTCCGATACAGACAAAAAATTTCATTTTCTTATAAACAATCCAGAACACAGAAAGAAACCGAATTTTCCTTATTTCATTTGAATCATCATAGCTGTACAGTTTTCATCAATATTAGTGACTAAAAATTCATGTCCCTATTCCAGTTTTTTATGAAAAGATGACTATTTCAACCAGCTTGCTAATATGATCTGACAAACAAATTTAAAGAAAGATTGTAAAAATTATTTATTCAATATACATCAGCATTTCAAAACAAATAAATGCAATGCCTTTAAAACGCATTGTGTGTATAGCTTAATGGCCTAAATTTGCTGTAAGACATTTTGACATCCATTTCTGAATTGCCTTTCGAAAGGATTTTTCATATATAGTAGGCTGTACTCACTTGTTGCCAGGGAGGAAACATGAAAGTTTCTAATCACCAACCCAGGAAACATGCATACAGTGCAACATCCGTTGTTCCTTTTTCAACAATTTCTTAAATGTTGATGCACCTGCATACTTCCTTGTATCTAGCTCTAAGTAAGCCTCTTCCATCTTAGAAACAAGGGCGTACTGTTTGACTTGTGTAATCCCAGAGGTATCATTTCACTCGGAAGATATTGCGACCATGACCCTTTCAAATTGCCTCAGCCGCTATTAGTGAACAATACCGATCTTTGATTCCCTCTACCTAATATGGTATTTGAATTCACAACTTTCCGATAATGAGAGCGACCAACAAAGTCACCATGGCTTCAAATGACTTAGATGTTTTGGTATTTGAATTCACTACTTTCCGATAATGAGAGCGACCAACAAAGTCACCACGGCTTCAAATGACTTAGATGTTTTGGTATTTGAATTCATTACTTTCCTATAAGGAGAGCGACCAACAAAGTCACCACGGCTTCAAATGACTTAGATGTTTTGGTATTTGTGAATTCATTACTTTCTTATAATGAGAGTGACCAACAAAGTCACCACGGCTTCAAATGACTTAGATATTTTGCATTGCATTGTGCTTATTTCCACTAAACCATGGTAATCTAGCTAAATTTATTATTCTTATGATATTTATTCATAAGCAAATTTATTTAGTTTAAATTTAGTTTTGTAATTAATAAAACTGTCTATTTTTTGTGTGAAAGTTCTTAACATTGAGAAGCATCCAAGACAGCCCAATAAAGCTCCCATTTAATTGAAAAGATTTTTTTTCAATGGCGGGCAAAAGAGGGTTGAACCTTATGCCACAACAAGGCCAGAGACTGCTACTCATTTGTCATTACCCAACGGGCACCTGTGAACCAAGTCACGGAGGCGAGTAGCGTTACCCACGCCATACCACAAACACGTATTTATGGTGGACCACATTCATACAGCATCACAGATGAAAAGACAGAGAAACACAGAGAAGGAAAGAAACATCCATGCCCGAACCGGGATTCGAAATGAAAATTAACTTATAACATTTAATAAAGAAAAGATTTTTGTACATCATTGACTATTAAAAATATATAGTTTTCATACATTTAAAACATTATCATTCATTATATATTATATTCATAAAATTACGACACCAAAAAAGTAATTATTACGATTAGACTTTCGGGTTTTAGTGAACAACACGATTTTATTTTAAGTTTTAAGAAATTAATTTTTATTGTAAGATTTTGATAGCGCATTCATTCAAAGAAAATTAAGAGAAATTTTTTAAATTTCGTAAATTCATAAAAGTTTTTGTAGCACATTAGTCATAAACTTGGATAATATATTTATATAAGAATCTTTCCTAGCTAATAATTGTCATCACTATTTGGAAGTAAACTTCTTAATATACATATTGTAATAGATATTAGCGAAAGTTCATATTAGGAAAGAATTTGTTATCACTGACCCAAATACTTTTTATTATAATGACATAAATATTGACATATTAGTCCCAAATATAAACTGAGATTTATGCTATATATATATATATATATATATATATATATATATATATATATATATATATATATATATATGCATTTTTATTATTGTGTAAATTAAACATTGTTGTGTAAATTAATTATATATTACTTGGACATTCATCACTATAAGATTTAATTAGAATTGATTTTGTACTGCATACATTCATTTTAGTGAATCTCTCTTCACTCTCTCTCTCTCTCTCTCTCTCTCTATCACACTGATTTTATTTTATTTTTATTATTTTATTCGGAGATATAGGAAAAGCAAAATTCTCATTTTCGATGTAAGAATTTATATCATGGAGTTTAAATTACTAGTTCTCTGTAGAGGATTTTTAATACTGCATTTTTTATTATCTACATTTATATTTATGAGTTAGAATATGTACGTGATAGAAAGGATGTTTTCCTTGACAAAATATTCTTTCCATATACAGTGACAACTATTTCATAGAATCAAGAGAAAATTTTCTCTTACAAGCTTTTCCCATTTAACCAAGTTCGAAACATTCTCTGTAGAAAACAACTGTAAAACTTTTTTAATGTTTTTAGGCATTTTGTGAAGAAAAGGAATCACAAAGCAAATCTTAATGAAATTAACTGCCAGTGAAACCGGCTGTGGCAAATAAGCCACAATCTATCCATAAAAAGAGAATTAAGACTGCATCTTCCTTGTACCATTGGAAATCAAGCTCAGTTATCAATTGGATAATTTTTCATGAAGATTGTATTAGAACCATTCATTTGTGGTGTGAAATTTATTACAATTGGAATATTTATAAGGAATCAAATTCGTGTTGTGTGTGTGTTTCTTAAAATGTTAAATTCATTAAAATAAAATATTAAAAGTGTTTAGGACTTTTTATGAAAAATATACAACCAGAAATCTTAATCGACAATGGCATTGATAGGATTAGCCCATCTCCCAATTTTATCACTTGGCATTAACATAAATTAATAATTTTGCTCTGAAGTACGATATCATTTTTTAGGTAAGATTAAAGTATTCACTAGTTAAATTTAATGTTCACTCACGTAAATTCAAAATTTCAATAGTTGAATTTCGTTCAATTCATTTCATTAAATTCAAAATTTCAGTAGTAGTTTCAAGTGGGAATTTTCAAGTAAAAGTAAGATTACTCCAACGTTTTATGGGTAAACAAGAAACCTCTTGTCATTTTTAATGAGCATAAAGAAAGTGTAGCCCATTGTTATTCCTCAAAGTAATCAGCATCGGCATCCAGTACCTTTTGCCAAAATGTCTGTAGTTGTGCAACTTCTTTGCGGTAAAACTCGAGAGTTTTGGAAAGAAATAAGTCCCAGGTTTTCTTCATTGGTAAAGTATTTTCCACTAAGTCTGTTGTTGGAGAATGGAAAATGGGGTTATCTGATGGTTTAAGATCTGGTCTGTAAGGAGGATCGCACAAAGACTCCCCACCTAGTCACTGTATAGTATTATGGCAAACCGCGTGATATGTGGTCAAGTGTTATCGGCCAAGAACAGTAAACACTTGCGATTAAAGAGTCTCTTACTGTTGCAATGCCTGCTGCACCCATTAAAATTGCTGCGAGTTCATATCCGCAGTGACCGTTTGGCCTGTCGATAGCAACTCATAATGAGCAATTTGACGACTAGTTTACCAGACACCAGCTTTATCATAGAAAGGCAAATTTCCCGACCTGAATTTGCGAGAAAAATGACTTACTTTCTTTCATTCACAACAATATCGCCAAACACTTGACGTATTCGCCGACTGGATACAACAACTGGTAAACAACGCCGTAAGGCAAACAACGCCGATCGATCTCCTTCGACACGTCTTTCTTCCTTCTCTACTACACGAGTTACGATTGATGAATATGCGCGGTAGACCTGCCTTTATAATGACTTATATTCCAACTCTCGACTGACCAATGTCTTAACCACGTCAGACATTAATTTGCATGCTTATTCTCACTTCTTTTAAATGTAACGCGAAAACAGTTAGAACATTCTGTTTAAATAATAAATCAAAAATATGCGATATGTAGAGGCAGTTGTTCAAAATATTTACCCATGTCTTAAAAAGCCATATTTAAGGAAAAAATAAGAATTTTGGAGATCATATATGTGTATTAGAGTATTTGTGTGTGTTTTGCTATTTAAATAATAACATGTTTTCTTCATCAAGTCCCAATATCTTAATCAAAACAATGATGATCACTGCGATTACAAATTATTGTTCGAGTCATTATATTCGAAACACGCCCGTACGATGCCACTTGTATGATGCCTCATAATGTCTTGCTAGTAGATGTCCTCATCATGAGGAAAACAATGTGCATATAGGGTTGGACATGGTTCACAAGGGCCTATTTGTATTGATCCATTGTGCTTTCGGCAATGATGAGTGAACTCAGAGAACGCCAAGAAAACATTCCCGAGACCATAATGCTCAAGACTTGACCGTTAAGACAATGGTTGCAGGGTGTTTGCTTTTAGATTTTTTACGTTTAATACGCCAACATCCATCCTTCTGATGGTGCATTAAAAGTTATACATATGAAAATACCACTGATCGCCATTTAGGGGACGTCCAGTTGCGGAATTCACTTGTAAATTCAGCCTTAATTACTGATGAACGTCAGTCAGTGTAGGTGCAAGAATTCGGCATCTTCTTCGGAGACCCAGACACAGCAACGTTTACTGAACAATAGTTTGGGAGACATTGTTAGTAATCTCTTGGTTCATCTGGGTGGCTAGTTGCTCAACGGTGGCACATCTATTCGACGAATGCATCTCTGCAGCATCTTCTTTTCTTTTTTTATGTGCTTACTGCATTAATTTTGAAATTTCATTGTGTTTTGGCCGCCATTACTGTTTGCACAGCGTTCCGTGCGAACAGGATTAGCGCCAAACAAAAATCGCCAATCTCGCCAAGGGGCACCCTCAAAAATATTTTTACCCTCAACGTCCAGTTGCGGAATTCACTTGTTAATTCAGCCTTAATTACTGATGAATATCAGTCAGTGTAGGTGCAAGAACTCGGCATCTTCTTCGGAGACCCAGACACAGCAACGTTCGCTGAACAATAGTTTGGGAGACACTGTTAGTAATCCCTTGGTTCATCTGGATGGCTAGTTGCTCAACGGTGGCACATCTATTCGACGAATGCATCTCTGCAGCCGTCACCTCTATTATCCACTACCCGTAGCGTACCACATTTGCCAAGTCACTGATTTAGGACAATTTCCTTTTTCCTTTTACACAGTTTACAAATATAGATTTTTTGGTAATGCTTCCACTCTTGACCCCAAATTAAATGATCATGCTCGCTGAAACGTCGCATAAATCGCTTCGTTTCTGCATTACACCAACTATTGCTATGTTTTTCAAAGCCATCACACACTTTTTTATTAACACTCAACTGGGTTAGACTATATTTGAGGGTGCCCCTTGAATTCTTGCCAAGTTTATCGCCAAGCTGGGCGATGCTGTTCTATTTATGGTAACTCTAAACGCTATTCTTAAATTCATTCACGGTTCTGATTGGTTTTTTCTCGGGATAAATTGAAGCAATATCTGTAGGTGATATTAGAGAATTCTGTGTACCTCAAAGTGAGGATATTCCAGCAAAATAAAGTGAGTACATTCTTTTCTTATTTTATGTGCTTACTGCATTATTTTTGAAATTTCATTGTGTTTTGGCCGCCATTACTGTTTGCACAGCGTTCCATGCGAACAGGATTGGCGCCAAACAAAAATCGCCAATCTCGCCAAGGTGCACCCTCAAATATATTTTTAACCTCAACTGCATTTTGCTGCTACCTTCCTTCTGTGTTTTGGCTATTTAACTTGGGCGTCAATAATACGTATTGGTCACATTAATGTGACTCTACTGTGCTTATACCCCAACACCAAAAAATTCTATCATTCTTTCTATATTTCAATCGTTCTAAAAAGTATATATGTAAACAATATTAAAATTTTTAAGAAATTAAGCAAAAAAATATTTAAAAAGATTTTAATATTTTTATAATTTTATAACTTTAAAAATAATAAAGTTGTTAATTATACTTGCTGCTTGTAGTCTTGTTGTAAGTTCTGAAACCGTCTAAATATTCCTTAGATTTTGATTTCATCAAAAATGATTTTTCTTTAACTTGCAAAAGTGCATTAACTTTGATGTGTGCCTTTCATATGCAAAGCTGATGTAAAATTTTAATTATATAAATGCATTAAATTTAATATTATAAATGTAATTAAAATAACAAAAGTATTTAAATGAGAAAAATAGTTATATTAATTTTCCATGTTTGAAATCTACATATAAAGTTTCTGTTGGTTGTTTAATTAGAAAAATCCTATCTTTTAATATAACAACTGCTGTTGTTATATCCCTATTAAGCATTAATCACAGGTATTGAAATGATTTATTAAACAAAAAAATTAGAAAAATTAGTTATAAATAATTATTCTGTGACTAAAAAAGAAATCACGGATGATTTTGACCGATGTCTATTTACACTGTATAATTTTACCTTTTCTCTCCTTAACGTTTCAATTATAATAATAGTTTTATAAAATAAGAGCTAAAATGTAAAACAGAGAGAGAGGAGTGGCTTATACTATAAAGTGCTCCTCAGTTTCTCACCAGTTTTTTTTTTTTTTTTTTTTTTTTTTTTACTTAACTTATAAGTAGCGATGTTGATTTATTTCTGGTTGGTCTATCGTGCTTTTAATCCCATCTTGTCACTTCATGCATGCACGAAAACAAGCTTGGGGGGGGAAAATCGCCAATTTTTGCCAATGGGGACCCTATAGTATATTTTCCCCATAATATAATTATATCATACAAAGATGTGTTATCTTACAAGATGCTCTACAAGTGTTCCGTGTTTATGCTGTACAAGATGAAGTGATATGCAGCGTCTCTGACTGTAATATATGAAAGACTCCATACCTATAGTCAAGTGAAAAATAGAATGTGTATACGGCGCGGTGGTTTTTGTGAAAATATTTAAGCGAATGAAGCATAATTAGTAATATACGAATTTAAAAAAATGCAGGATAACACTTAATGATAGCTTGAAAATTCCACTTTTGACTTTTCAGGTACAGTCATTAGAAGATAGTGTAATCTTTTAATGCGCTTGATATCTCATACATGAGAGCATTTTGATTGTATCTATATTTTACGAAAAAGTGAAATACAGTTCAAAATTTTAACACTTTTTTAAAGAGGATATACACCCGATATTTAGAGCTACTTACGGATATATTAATCGATTTGTTGAAGGAATTTCAGTTGTAATAACAGTAACATGATTGATTCCTAAATAAAGAGTCACCACCAGACCATACAGCTAACGTCCAAGTATCTAATTGTAACGTCAGACTGCTGCTATTTGCAATGAACCTCATTTATTTGATTTCTCCATGTATAGTCAATTAAAAGAATGTCTTTTTGACTCTTCTTGGTCTCATCAAGGAATAAATCTTTCTGAACTTATTTTATTCCGATCAACATTGTCAAGACCCCTTCTGTCATTATTACAGGACTTCTAACGTCATGTAATAGATACTTGTGCTAATCAGTTACACAACATACTGGAAAATATGAAGCATAAGATTCAATCCAGCATATTATGGGAGAAGAAAAGTAAGTTCGTGATTTGGACCAGCCCAGCACAATAACTTTCGATGATGCTAACGCAGCCGTAGAATTTTCAACCCACTATTCAGTAAGCCATCCATTCCAGACCTTAATTGTCCCAGAAACCTATCTTCAATAATAGCAAGACTTCGAACAGGCCATTTCAAAGGCATGAAAATAGCACCTGATAACACAAGATCCTATACATCCTGCAGAAACTGTCCAGATTCTGAACTTTCACCAGACCCTATTTTTGACTGCCAAGCAATCATTAGATCCCTGTTTCAACTTGGCGGGCCACCTCAAGAGATTCTCTACAGCTGCCAGGCCATGGAACTTGCGCCCCTCATACAGAAAACTTTCGGCACTATCTAGGACACGACAACAACAACAACATAAGAGAAGAAATCAGATTGAACACCAACCACAAATGTGCCTAATATCGACTTGTTGCTCTTTTCTACATGTTCAGAAAAATAGTTGTATCTGAAAATAAGAATAAAAATCACTGCTTACAATGCATGCGCTTTTATTTTATGTATTTCTGTAAGCAAAGTTTCGTTTGATATTTAATCACTAATAATTTATAACTTCATAACAGATTTTTTCCTACATCCTGTGTTCATTGTGATGTGCAACATTTAAACTTCGAAATTTTACTGCTTGTGATATTGGAAAGTGTTTTATCTTATAAGGCATAATTACTTTACTACATAGTCAATTATTATGTGTGCTTTCCCGTATATTCATTAGCAATCAAATCAAAGGGATAATACAGGACTTTATTGAACACATTATATATAGAATCTCAAACATCAACCCATAGATTCCTACAAATTATAGAAAGCGTTAAATAAAAAGAGATACACTTTCAATAAAAATTACAGCTCTGATCGATCTTGGATTTTGCAATGTAAGCATGTGAAATCACTAAATCACTTCCATGAAACTTTTTGATATTTGTTTTTATAATTTCGAGAAAATCCTTAACCGTAAAATGTTTATGATTTAGCATGGTTTATTTTCTTTTAAATGATTACTATGCTTATATATGATTATGTATAATTTATCTTTACAAATATCCTTACCTTAAAAATTATCAAGATATTTGCCATGAATAAATAATGATTAATAATATATTATAACAACAGAAAACAATAAACTATTTAAGTGGGAAATGTAAGAGAAAATAATTTAAATAAAATATTAAATTACTCATTAAAATTTAACTATTTTTAAAAATCTTGCGTCTAAAAGTAATGAATATAAATGTGTATTAGATTATTTCTAACTTCCTGTTGTTTTATGAAGGAAAATATGGTTTTACCTAGCCAATTTGCTGCAGCTTATAAAGAATGACTATAAATGTTCACAAGAAAGATTCTGACTTGCTGTAAGTTTGTAAACGTTTCGCTAGAACTGTAAAATTTCTAGTTCTTAATAATAAATAATTGTTAATGCAATGCTTAGAACATTAAATCCAAAAGTTTAATTTTGCCACATTACATTTTTTATCCCGAAAAGAAATAAAAATGTCACTCAAAATGTATGAACTTCAAGCAGAACATGGAAAAAATATTGTCTAAAAAGATTCAGGTCTAATAAAGATTCAGAAGTTTTAGGGGAGAAAGTTTAATTCAAAAAAGACAACGTAAAATGCTCTTCTTTGCATGTATCTATAAAAAAAAATTATGAATTTATGCAACCAATTCCAGGAGATATTAACCATATCAAATATCCTAAAAAATACAGTCCATGATTATTTGAAGACGAAAGCCGATTTAAAATTCGGGTTTGCCATAAATTAACACAAATGAACATGCTTACCCAGATTTTCTTTAAAGAATTCTGAACTGCAATGAGATGAAGACCCTTTCTTTCAAATGGTTCATTATTGCCAATAGAAATATTAATGCATTATACAGAAAAGATTCTAAACTATGTCAAATTAATCTTCTAAGGAAGGATCAAAAGGGAAGATTGTATGAGAAAAATACAATACCTAATTCATGGTAGGGAAACCAATTATTTTTTATTCTTATATATATAATATAAATAAATTATATATATAATTATATATATATATATATATATATATATATATATATATATATATATATATATATATATATATATATATATATATATATATATATATATATATATATATATATATATATATATATATATATATATATATAAGAATCGTATGTACAGAAAATTCACATATAAACCAATGTTCATATGAAAGTGATTAACGAAACAGTTAGGCTGAAGTTTAAATTTTAACTTCAGTCTTTCTTATTTTCAATATTATGGTAATATCTAACAAACTTTACGAAAATATAAAATTTTAAATTTTTCAAAAATAGTATATTATCAAAGAATATTAAGTAATTTTCTATTCCCTGTTTAGCTATTAAAGCATAAAGTATTTATTTTGTTAGGTGTGTTGCAGGTGTAGAAAATTAAATGGTTAAGTATGTACATGAATGAGTGGCAATACATTCAATGAAACATATCTAAATGTACTGTAAATTTAATAAAGGCCATTTGAATAAATATTATTCTCTAAATTTTGCTCCAAAATTTTATTAAATCATTCCTTTATTCGTTAACTTAAAAAAAATATAAAAAGTTGTCGCTAAATAGAGAAAGTAATAAGGAATCTGCTATTTCTCAAATATTTAAAAAACTCAATTACTTGCTATTTTCTTATAGTTTTTGTGAGAATACATAAGTTTTCGTTAGTTTCTTAAAGATATTTTCTAACATTTTAGAGAGAGTGATAAATACAATGAAGATAATACTTATTATTTTCATAGCTATATTTGTTACGACAAATTGATTTTCTTCCAAATCAGATAGGAAATGCTGATACATATGTTTCGAATCTGCTTTTGAGAAAACTAATTTCCGTATACTTTGGGAAAGGTTTCGAATAATACCCGAATCAGCTCTCGACATTGTTCGGAAGATAAATATGAAAATAATATGCCAAAATCTTTACACACATATTGATTAAAACGACAATTCATTTAGAACACCTTCTCAATTAATTAGCTTCACAGAAGATTTCAATAGAAATCTTGGTCAAAATATCTTTACTTTACCACAACCTTGTTTTCTAAGATTTACAAGTCATTATATTAAAAAGCAAAATGTAATATTTGAATTAACTCTTATTATATTGAAAATAATCAGTTCACCATTTTACAATATTATAATATTGAAATGTGTAATTGATTTCTGCATGATTTTTACAGATTTTATGATTACTTTAATAATAAATTTACTAAAGGACTAAGTATTTTACTTATATATATGATTAAAAAATTTAGATCAATTTTAGAGTGCTTTAAAGAATTTTCTGAGCTATTTTATTCAATTTTTTATAAGAAATTTTTAACCAGTCATGAAATCTTCAAATGAAATTTTCATACGATATGAAAGATTTCATTTTAATGATTTGTGGAACGACATATCAAAAAATTTTTTGATTTCTTTTTTTTTTTAGTTACATTCACATTTTTACGCTGTTTCTTTCCTCAACATATTTTTAAAACTGACACGTTTTCCGTATTTTTACTAATATATTTCCTTATAAATTTTAAATTAATCAACAAAGGTGAATCGATGACAAAATTTTATTTTTATGAAATTCTTTAAAAGAAGTTTGGAAGTAAATTAAGAACTCACTAAGTAATATAATATGTAACTAACTAAGTAATATTGAAATTCCATATTAAATTTTACGTTACATTTTTGAGAATGAGAAAAATTTTGATAAAATACTTTTTAGATATTTGCAAAATATCCTTAGAAAATATTTTGTTACAAAGGTTATTAATAAATAACTACTGGAATTAAGAACTAGACAAAAATTATAATTCTTGCAATTTGAAGCAAGAAAAAAGAATAAGATATGATTTCTGAAATTCAAGTCTACATTCTTTCTATTGACTTTCTACTTGGATTTTTAACCAGAATTTTTAATTACATTTACCTCGAATGGCGTAGAGTTACTATTTAAATAGTTTCAAGTATGTATAATTTGAGATTGATGTTTTACTTATACCGTTATCCTGAAAACGTTTTTTTAATTAGAGTATAAATTTTTGAGGAATTCTGTGGTGGTTACACATTATCTAAATGAATGCTTTGGCAAAAAAAATTTGTCACCAAAAATGTTGTCAGTTTTAAACTTTTATTTTCGAAAATGTGAAGGAAAACACTGAGCAATTTACTTCAACCTCCATTGAAACATAGACAATACAAACAAAACGTTGTGTTTCAAATTTAAATTTTTTTAATAATAAAATTTAAAAAAATTGCTCGTGTTCAAAATAAAAAATGTAGAACGTGATCTTAAATTAGTAAAAATTATCATACGTGAGCGAAGTTATTAAACTCTGAAAATTAATGAGGATGAATAAAGGAAAAATATTTTGTTCTAGTAATATTATCATCATTTTCGAAACTCCAAGATTTTCTGTTAGACTGAATTCAATAATAGTGTAAAAGTAATTCAGTTAAAGAATTTAAACTAAAATCCAAAGTTCTGTAAAACAGAGTCTCAATGTATTTTGAAAATTTTAGAATTTCCAGGTGCATTAAATAAACCTAAATTTGTGATCAATTTGCATTTATTAAACAAATAAAACCAAATACTTACATTAAATGCGTTATAATAAGGCACCCCAACCATCCAGAAGATATTTTTCAGGGGAAAGGGTGTACTGTAAATTGAACTTACTTTACAAAAATAGATATTTTACTGAGTAGCCGCGAGACAGAAGTGTCCTCAGTGTTCATAATCTGCAACGTTCGTTGGTCTGGAACAAATTAAAATTTTTCTGCCGTCAACCTATGCAAAGTTATCAATATTTTCAACAATGGTAAGTTATTACTTCCTAAAGTGTTATAATTTTGTTCGAGTTGCACATAAAATATGTCGTGCTCTGAAATTTAACTTTTCCATTTTAATATCTTATTTAGATCCTTTTAATTGTTTTTTGCATTTTTTATTTATTGATTTTACATCTTTTATTTTTATTATAATTTCAGGCTGCTTGGATGAATTAACCTCTTTTACATCACTGCAAAAGTTGGAAGTGAAGGCACTTTGTCTATGGGGCAACTAATAGCTATGCTATCTTGGACTCTGAAAGTGGGGGAATCTTCTTAATTTAGAAGCAAGGGCTAAGCAGGCTGCTTGGATTAATTTACCACCTTCACAGCAATACAAGAGATGGAAGTGAAGACACTTTGTCTATGGGGCAACCAAAAGCTGTGCCCTCTTGAACCCTGAAAGTGGCTGAATCTTCTTAATTTAGAAGCAAGGGCTAAGCAGGCTGCTTGGATTAATTTACCACCTTCATAGCAATACATTAGAGATGGAAGTGAAGACACTTTGTCTATGGGGCAACCAAAAGCTGTGCCCTCTTGAACCCTGAAAGTGGCTGAATCTTCTTAATTTAGAAGCAAGGGCTAAGCAGCTGCTTGGATTAATTTACCACCTTCACAGCAATACAAGAGGTGGGACTGAAGGCACTTTGTCTATGGGGCAACCAATAGCTGTGCCCTCTTGGACCCTGAAAATAGATGAATCTTCTTGATTTAAAAGCAAGGGCTAAGCAGGCTGCTTGAATGAATTTACCACCTTTACAGCAATACAAGTGATGGAACTGAAGGCACTTTGTCTAGTGATGCAACCAATAGCTATGTCATCTTGGAATCTGAAAGTGGGTGAATCTTCTTAATTTAGAAGCAAGGGCTAAGCAGGCTGCTTGGATTAATTTACCACCTACTCAGCAACACAAGAGGTAGAAATGAAGACACTTCGTCTAGTGGGACGACCAATAGGTATGTCATGTTAGACCCAGAAAGTGGGTGGAGCTTCTTAATTTAGAAGCAGGGACTAAGCAGATTGTCCTCAAATATAACCTACCAACGCAGAGGTATTATTTTCTATGGAAGACATTGGGAGCACGACATATTTTATGTGCAACAGTCATCACGATTAGCGAACAGATCTGATCATATGTTGGATCTGAATTCAAACTCACTAGATTCCAATAACGAAAACAAACACCCTAACCAACTTGGTGACCACAATCATAATTTTCATATCTTAACAATCTACAATTTTAAGATTGATATCGTGTTGGATGAGAGAGAAATAAAATAAAAACCTGTTTAATCAGCCACGTGTTTAAAATGAAAAACGTGGAATTAAGTTACCGATTAGGTAACTGAGGTGGTCAACTGAGAAGGGACTAGAAAAATCCAAAATTAAACTTTTTCTATTATTCATAAAAGCAAAACGGCACTCTTCGTTACTCTTACGACATTAATTTAATCACTGACTCTTGAAATGTGTGATATGCCTTCCAAATATTATATATTTAGGGTATTTTTCTTGGTTAATAATCTGCTAATGGCCTTGATTATTTGATAAGTAAGATTCTTTTTATCTTGGAAAATAAAAATTTAGTTCTTTTATTTTGGTAGAAAGAAAATAAAGAGATAATAATTTTCTTGCTCAAGATTTAATTTAACTGCTTTTTTTTCGATTTCGTCTGTCATATGTTACGACATATAAGATTACTTATTTTCTCATAAGGATTATTTTTTCCTGTACAATTTCTTTCCAGAAATCTTTTCTCACTGGTAAAGTCAGAAATGAAATAATGCTGGGGATCTTTTAGTAATCTTTTCTTATTTAATAATTTCCCACTTTTCTTCGCGAAAAAATTTTCTAAGCAGAAAAATATTTTATTTATTTTTTTTTTTGTTTTACTTTTCTTGGAAAGACAAAAAATAAAAAGTTTATGTTCCTTACTTAAAAATTTGTAAAACCTTTCCTTAATTAAAATAAAAACGTGATCTTCTCAAGAGTTTTGAGAAAAGTATCAATACAAATCAAAGACACGTTATTATCCAAAATAACCATCAGTCATCTTATGTCTAAACTAAACTAAACTGATTGATACAATAACAAATATTAAGTTTCTGCATTACTTGTATTAGTTCAGCTCATTGGAACAGCTGGCAACCGAATAGTTAGTGTTCTTGGCTTTGTATAACAGTTCGTGGTTATAAATCCCACCTTGGACTTGGATGTTTGCAGTGCTTCGGAATCTACTTTAAACTCTAAGACACTGTTTAATAAGCCTCAGTGTGGAAACCTTATCTGTTGAGCTATAAACTTACAAATCAGCTCAGCACAGTGTGCTCATCTAATATTATAAGAAAACATTCTTTATGTGATATTATGATTCAAATATTAAGAGGAACGATTTATTCAAACATTATGAGAAAACATTCAAAGCCTGCAGTGCTTCTTCTTACACTAAAAGAGAGAATGCGTAAAAGAGCGTCAGTTTTTATAAGTTCATAAAAAAATTAACTTCGTACCAAATTCTTAAGTCAAATATCGTAAGTAATTTTTTTAATAACGGCGGGCACTTGGGTTACTAACCCTTCGCCACAACAAGGCCGGAAACTGCTACTCATTTGTCGTTACCCGGCGGGCACCTGTGAACCAAGTCACGGAGGCGAGTAGCGTTACCCGCGTCATACCACCACAGACCCGTTTATAGGGAGGGCCACATTCATACATCAACACACAAGAAAGGACAGAGAAACACAGAGAGATAGTAACATCCATGCCCGAACCGGGAATCGAACCCGGGACCCACAGCTCAAGAGTCAGGAACGCTAACCACTCAGCCATTGGTCGGCACTTTTTGCATTAAGTCAGGTATCAACTGTAAATTAATTAAGCCAGATTTAGAAAGACTTAAGCAAAAAACAGCGATGGTTTGATTGTTTGTCGCTCAACGGTCGTTTTTTGCACACGAGGGCAAAATTAGACCGGGACATACCGTTTAAAGTGGATTCCGAACCACTACAAACATCCATGCCCAAGGTGGGATTCAAACCCACGAACTGTTGAACCGAAGGCAAGAGCGCAAACCATACGGCTGCCAGCTCGGCACGAAAAACAGCGAATCAAGTACACTTAGCAAGTATTTTGATATATGTTTACACTACAAGTATCGCCACTTTCATTTACCATGATCAAATGTTGTAAATTATTGCATTTGCACTATTATTAATAAGAGAAAAGTACAATGTAAAGAATGTCTACATGATATACATAAAATTGGTTAGCTTAAACATAATAATATCAAGTTTTACATATTTTTATTTCATTTTTCCTTGAAATGACCCTCTCTCTTTTTTAATTGCATAATATAATGCTTATAAAAAACTCTGATATCGCTATTAATAGCAAAAATGACTTTTTAAAAAGAAAATTATTTTTTTTATCCAATACGTTAAAAGAAAACAAAAAGAATGCTGAGACTTTTATATTTCTTATCGTATAATTTCCTATTTTTTCAATTGTGTAAATTCTCTCCATCAAGACATAATGTTTTTTATTATTTGCTTCCACTTTTCTATGATTTTTTAAATAAAAAAATGGAGGCTCTTAAACATCCTTTTAAAAAAGTAAGTTGTAAAATGCTTACTAAACAATTCTTTTGTTTTCTAATTTTTATTTAATTAAATAATGAAATGCAGTATAATGAAAGTGATAATTTTGTTTTCGAGACGTTATGAATTAAAGTATTTTATTTCTACACAGTTTAAATTAAATATTCACAAAAATTCCACGTTATTTGAGAATTTTTTTTTACTTCAATTCTATTTCAGATATTAATTGATAATTAATTTAATACCTGGACAATCAAAATGGCTAAAATTCAATGAAATCCTTTTCGAATATGTAACTTAGATATATTCGAATAAGAGGTTTGTTTAATTTTACATGTTTTCAATGCTCATAAATTAAAGTTACTTTTGTTAATAAGAATAATGTTTCTCATCTACACAATATTAATTTATATCGCTTATCATAAGCGATATAAACCTTTTAAAAATCAGTATCATCTGCATATGACATTTTTACGCGCGCGCGAAAATGTTATTAAAATTTGTGATTCAGTTACTTAACTCACAAAGAATACTATTAGTTTTTTACTACATCTTTTTGAACATTTTAATCAAATAATAATAAAAATGAAAAAGTTAATTTTCAAAAGAGCACAAGGGAAGTGTTTTTATTTTTCCATATTTTGAGAGTTATTAATTTACATTGAATAATGTTCTAGAACTTTACTGGCATTTTTATTTTCATTATTTTAAAATAATTCAATATGTGCTAAATGAAATGATCTTAGGAATATTTCAGGTGATATATAAAATATGTTAATAAATGGTTGATTACAATAAAATGTATCTTAATTTAATCGAACTTAAATTTTCTACTTACTTTTTAAAAAAAAAAAGAAATCCTCAAAACATCATTGCTTAGAGCATGTGATAAGTTATTATAAAAGAAATCTCGAATGAATTACTTTAAACAGTAGTTAGTCTCAAAGAATAATTATATATACAGTGTGATCTTTTTTTAAAGTGACAGTGTTTGGAGCGTCCTGTAGCGCGATCTAATAGCCGAAACGACGTCAAACTTGGTATTTAAACTAATCAAAACACGGAAAAAAAGATTCCGTGAAAAAAATTTTAGTTCCGAAAATTGCCGCTAGAGTATTTTGTAACTCATTACAATGTATAAAATGTGAGAAAAGTAAAATACTATCACATACAATCGTGCAGTTAAATTATGAATGTTTATTTACTACATTAACTTCCCCAGTGAGGAATTAGACCACATTCAATGTGAGCACCGTTCTCAGAAATAACACCGTGCATTCTGTGCACGACGTTCTCCACAGCCGTACATAACATATCTCGAGGAATATCCCGCACTGTCTTCGTTATGTTTTTCTTTAAAAAAGAAAAAATTGGTACTCCACCAACATAAACGCACATTCCGGTAACGTGAGAGGTATGGCCACTGGAGCTCATTTACTTCAGCTAAGATTATATGTTGGAGCTGTCTACTATTTGCTTTTATATGCCCTATTGCAGGCAGTGTCATTGCACAACATTTGCATTTTCATTGAAACCCGTTTTTTAAGCTAATTTTGGTTATTGTAAGCTAAAGTAGTGCCAAAAAATACCTTAGCGGCAACTTTTGGAACTACTTTATTTTCACTGAATCCTTTTTCCCATGTCTCGATTAGTCTAAATATCAAGTTTGATGTCATTTCGGCTATTAAATCGCGCTACACGCCGCTTCAAACATTGTCTCTTTACAAAAAATCACCCTGTATATCTATATATATATATATATATATATATATTATTGAAAGATGGAATATATTGCAACCGTTTTAATAAACAGAACCAGCTGATATCAACACAGCCAGCTTCATCAGGGGGTGTTGACCATGTTGGTGCAAGAATGGATGTTATATAACGAATAAAGACGAAAATCTAAACTAAGCCATTATACCTCAAAACTCTACCAAATCATAAAACAGCTATGGCATAAAAGACCTAAATATAAATGTAGAGGAAAAATGTCAAATGTTTTCAAAGTAACAAGGAAAAAACCATTAAATTCATCCTCAATTCTAAACCATAAAAAATTGCAAATTAAATACATAAATTATATTACTAGGTGTAAACTCTATTGGCTTTTTCAATCTTCTTATAAAACTTTTAAAGCTTAGGTGACCCTTCTGTAGCTTATAACTACACCTTACTTCACTCTTATAAGGAATCCTCTACTAGCCAAATACTATTTAAGGAAACTAATTGGAGCTCTATGATTTAGTTAAGTATTTTAAACATTTATTTTTTTACAAATGTTATCTAAATTATTGCGTATTAAATATATTCTCTATATTTAGTTGACTAAAAATTTTATTTTTTAAATGTTTTAATGCTTCTAAAATATATTAGAATTCCAAAAAATCTTCTTACTTTAAAATTTAATTTTTTGCTTTGTTATAATTGTTAGTATTAGTATTTTGCTCTTTTACTTTAATATAAATGTCCAAAAATTCTGATTTTAAAATTATTTTCATTTGTTTTAGTTAGTTTTAATTCTAATTTCTTAAATTTTTATAAATTTCAATTAATGTAAAGATAAAAATGTGTAATGAACATTTTTCCCTCTCTCATTTGATTGTTTCAAAATTACAAAAATTTCTTGAACTGTAGAGGTCACAGTTTGGAAAAATTTCTATATCACATAAAATTAGTTTTTTGGAATCCATTTGCTAACTAGTCGTTGAAGCATTGAAGTCGTTGAAATCGTTGAAGTAATGCATTTGGTTTTAACTGGTTGTCCATCAACATTTATTACAAAATTCAACAAACTCGTTGAACATCTTTACTTCCATAGTTTCACATACTTTTCTTTTGCTCATTTTTCTAGAAGATGTTTTGTGAAGTCTACAATTTAACTCAGAGTTTGGCATGAAGAATGTGGTGAACAACTGGTAAATCCAAATCAAACGATGGAATTTTCAACTTTATGACCATTCTACAATGTTTCTTTTAAAGGAATACGTAAACTATTTGCCTTTTTGGTAAGGGTCATCAAGGAGGGAGATAATGTAGAAAAAATTGGTGTTTTATGGAACCTCATCTTACTGTGAATATGATGCACAGTGAACAGCATTTGATGTTCTCAGATATTACTTTTTATTTAACTGAGAAATGCAATGTTGTGAATATAATTCAGAATATTCAAAAATGAAGTGAAAAAACACAGCAGATACAACTTCAGAAATAAAATATAAAAGAAAACTTAAAAGTTTTTCATCAATAGTTTTAACCCTTTGACCGCATTCGACGTATCAGAACGTTATGCATTAATTTGACCAAAGTCGCACGTGACGTTCTGCTACGTCGTTGAAAATGAGACAATATTTAACATGTACATTCTTGTTTATTTCAAAGTAACAATGATAGTGGTGATGATAGTGAAATAAAATCAAGATGCAAAAGAAGTACAAGATACTTATCAAGCAGTGATAGTGAATCTTCTCCCGAGAAATTAGATCGATGGATTTGGGAAGAAAAAGACAATGTACCTAATGTAAAACAGTTTCGTGAAGTGCCTGGAATAAATCCTTTGTGTCTGCGAAGGCTAGGTGCTAATCCTATGCATTTGGATGTTTTGAATGAAGTCCTAAATGAAGATTTTTGGAATAGCATAGTGGAAGAGACAAATAGATATGCCAGACAAGTGATCGAAAAAGGTTTTGGAAAAAAAGAAACAAAAGGTGGAAGCCAATAAATTCTAATAATTGCATAAAATATGCTGTTCTTACAAATTACTCTACCAAAAAAAATGAAATGTGCTCCAAATGCAAAAAATTATTCGAATAAATGTGCATCCAAAAGGTTAAATACATATTTGTTGGATAATATTTAAAATACTTTGATTCTTTAAAATTGAACATAAAAATTATTTCAATCTTAGAATAAAATGAAGTGTTCTATTTTCTCTTATTTTGTTATTTAAATTCACTCGAATTCGAATAATATAAAAAAGCATTCACTCTATCGTTAATAACATAAAATTATCTTAGAGATTTTTTTTATCGAATGCACTTTTACAGGAATGCCTTAAAGTTAAACACGTGTTTAGTTGTATTTTTATTGTTCATTTTGGGACTAAACTGTTAAATCTTTTTATTTAATTTCTGTTTACAAAATTTATAAGTTTTACTCCTATGCATGTTTGAATTCTTTGCGGCTCAATTTCCATAAAATACATTAAATAAATCCGACATATGTATTTCTTTAAAAGTTGAAGTCATAATCCACATCCAAAACAATATTTTATTTTCTAACAGAGGAATGAAAGGAGTTTTCTCAGAAACATTTGAATATTGCATTGTGATAAGAGCAATTAATTTAACTAGATTATTTACTGTAGTTTTCCCAAATAAAAATAAAACGGGACAAAGAGTTGCGAAATGAATTTCTCGCTACATAAAAGAATGGATTAGTTAGTGTGTATGATTATGTGTTATATTCATACGTTGAGAAAGTAATTTAAGCTCGGGACATCTTATACGGTGGAAATAGAGTCAGAAAAGAAAGAAAGAAACGGAAGTAATCGATATACCTGTTTATTTATACTTCTTAAAATTAATGAATATTACATTTCTAATGCTGTTTCAGTCACATTTCAGATTTTATTTGTATCGTGTATTAAAAATGTTAAAAATTATTTGTTTAAATTACCAAGACTAATATTAAATACAAAACATAATTAAATGTTTTAAAATTGTTTTCCAGTATATTAAAACCTCATCTGCATTTAAATTTTACATCAACTCTTCCCTCAAAAATCGTTCACTATTTTATAAATAGAAAATATATACAGGAGATTGGATTTTGGTAAATATTGGATTTGGGGTAGAGAAGTCCAAACAATGCAATAGACTCCAATGATGTAACAATACAAATATGCATCTTGCTCTTGTGGACGATGTCCACCCCTATATGCTCATTGTTTTTTCTCAAGAGTGTGGCAGCTACCAGCAAGATATTGCGAGTTGTCATGCAGTACACGTGCGTAGTTCAAATAGCTCTATATTTAATTTAACACTCTACACTGTCCAGTAAACTATATGACTTAAACTTGATCGAGAATCTTTGGAAACATCCTAGTCGGGTTGTTTGCGAAGTGGATCCTCACCCGCATAATCTAGCCAAACTGGTCAAGGCGTTTAGTCAGTAGGGGGTTAACATTCCAGTGAACAACCTTTAGGATCCTATCTCTCCTCCTGTATATCTCGCAGAAGTCAGAATTTCGAAAGTTGATTGTTCTGCCTTTTGACAGGTGGTCACGTTAATGTTACTGAACTCTATAATACTTTAAATTAAAAAAAATTCTTAAAGTATACAGGGTGTCCCAAAACGACCACATAAACTCTGCACAGCTAGGTTCTTCATTGGAAGTACATAAAAAATGCCCAAAGAATCGTTCCTGTACGATCCATAGTTTACGAAAAACACGTAAAAACAAAGTACGACGTCACTGACGGTACAAGAAAAAACACTTTATTGAACATATCAACAACAGTATATATGCAGACAGACAACGAGAAGAAGAGGCCCTGTTCTATTCCTATTGGCTATCAGGTTGTGCCTCTACTTCAGTCTAGAATGTCGGACACCCTGCACGGAGTGCCAGGTGCCCGCTGGGAACCGTAATCTGGGAGCTTGAGCCTTAAGAGGTTCTCCAGAACGCTCGACACATTGTTTGAGAGACGAATGCTTTACAAAGTTGGGGCTTTCAAGCCTACAGTGATCTACGCAGTAGACCACTGTATCACAGTTCGGAATACAAATTTGAAATAACAGAA
Source organism: Latrodectus hesperus (assembly GCA_037975125.1). Lineage (NCBI taxonomy): Eukaryota > Metazoa > Arthropoda > Arachnida > Araneae > Theridiidae > Latrodectus > Latrodectus hesperus. The sequence goes on along the minus strand of JAJQOW010000015.1, from coordinate 3,875,206 downwards.
TTAATAACATAGGATCAAGTGAAACAGAAAAATAAATGTTAACAGGATCTAAATAAATTTAAGTAAGGATGGCTGAAATATTTACATAAATTACGAACAGAAATTGATTATAGTTAATGAAATTTAGAAGTTTATAGGAATAAAATGTAATTAGTTCTTTACATGTCTTGAAATTTAGATAAGTACAAAGTACTAGTAATTTTGGAAATTGAAAAACTGGTGATTAGTTTGTTTGTTACTTGAATTGAAAAATTTAGTTAATTTTCGAGATCTGTTGACTCTGCTTCTGAGTTATAAGGTTCCTGTTGGTGAGCAGCCAGGTCTTTACACATTTGGAGTCCTTTTTCATGAAGGAAAGTAATTATTTGTATTAATTTTTTTGTTCTGAACTTGTTCGTTGTGCAGAATTTTAGGAACTGGTAGTTGGTTTGAATAGATGATTTTTTGATATGTAGATCTTTGGTTTGAGGACATTCTGTGATATATGCAGTAGTGTACCAATTTGGCCACATATGCAAGATGGAGATCTGGATTTGTTAATTCTGTGGAAGTAGCTGGGGCAGGGCGCATGGTTTGTTAAGATACAATTTAAATAAGGATTGGAATATAGCACATCTGATGAAACTTTTGGTATTAGTCTTCTTGTATGGTGACCATTCGGCGAGTTGTTCCATAGAGATTGCCAGCTTTGCTGTATATAATTTTTAATTTTTGATGTCAGACTGGCTCTGGACCACTTTAAAGGTGTCAACAGAAGAGTTGGATGGGTTGCTGCTTGTTTTGCCGCTTGATCAGCTGCCTCATTCCCCGTGATTCCAGTATGTGCTCTTAACCAACTTAGTTGGATGTTCGTATTCTGGTTGTGAAAAAGTAAATTTTGAACGGATCTTATTATTGGGGATTTGTGTAACGGGTTATTTAAAGCCATTAGGGAAGATAAACTGTCTGTCCAAATTGTGACACTTTGTAGTTTATGCTGGATCGAATAAAGCAGTGATTCTTTTATTGCTAGGGCTTCTGCCTGGAAGACTGAATTATACTTGTGTAGTTTTATGAGATGTTGATGCAGTAGATTGGAGTTTTCAAAAACTACAAATGCTGCTCCTGTTTGATTATCTAAATGAGACCCGTCAGTATAAATATTAAATCGTGTTGTTATCATAACTGGATTAGATGATGCTTTTGGCAGATTGAAAATTTTAGTTTGATGGCTTCTGATAATCGGATGTAATTCATCTTTATTGTACGGATATTCATAGTTAGAGAAGAGCAGGGCAGTGTTGTCTTCAAGAGTTGCATCTTGGCACAATTGTAGGATTTTTGTCTTAACTGTAGTTGCTTTTAATGTTAGGTGCAAGGGTGGAAGACCGGCCAAGACATTTGCGGCAGCTGTTGATGTTGTTTTGAATGTCTTAGTTATTAGTATGGTAAAGTGCCTTTGCAGTGATGACAGTTGGGCTTTTTTCCTTGAGGTTAAGGGCAAAGCCCAAGCTGAAGAACCATATGAAATTATTTTTTCTACTACGGTGCTATATATTATTTTTAGAAATTTACTCTTTAGTCCCCAATTATAACCAATCATTGAGCGTAAGTTTTGTGCGATGGGGAGAACTTTTGGCTTAAGTGATCTGATATGAGCGAGGAAATTTAGATTCTTATCTATTTGGACTCCTAGATAAGGCAATACTTTTGTATGCTTTAGGCTTTTACCTAGTAGGGTTAATTTTGGGTTGGATCTTAAGGATTTATCATGTTTTCCAACTATCATAGCTTTGCTTTTTGGGATGGAAATCTCTAATTTTAAACTTTCACACAGTTTGGAAAAGATATCTAGAGACTGGTTGCAATTTTGTTTGAGATTTTCTTTTGTTGAGCCATTAACAATAAGTAGCGTGTCGTCTGCGAAGGCTATAACTGTAGTGTGATTCGGCCAATTATAATTGAGAATAGCGTTAAAGTATAAATTCCACAGCAGAGGTCCACTTACAGAGCCTTGGGGACATCCTCTTGACTGTTTACAGAACACTTGGCCTCCGTCATAAGACGTGTAAAATTCACGGTCGCTTAAGAAGCTGATAAGTATTTTGACAATATTGGCTGGGGCTTGAAGGGTTGTAAGTGTTTTCTTTAATCCCGGCCACCACAGGGAATCGAAGGCCTGAGAGATGTCTAAGCTTAATAATGCTGAGTAGAGGTTTTGGTCCTTGTTACGATTGATTGTAATTAGTGTTGATTGTAGGGCATGTTCTGTAGACTTATTCGTTATAAAACCAAACTGGTTTGGATGAATGACATTATTTTTGAATACATAATGCTTTAGTCTGTTTAATATTAATCGCTCTAAGATTTTTCCCAAGGCAGGAAGTAAGCAGATTGGTCTATAAGATGTTGCATCTCCTGGGTTTTTATTCTTTTTCAGAAAGAATATTACGTTACTTTTTTTGAAGTGTTTGGGAAAGTATGTAAGTTTTAGACATATATTTAGATATGGCAGGAGGAGATTTGGCGCCGTAAGGTAAAGTAATTTCATTATTTGATTGTCCAAGCCGTCCAATCCCGGCGCTTTAGAAATATTTAAGTGCTTGATTGTATGTTCCAGTTCGAAACGGGTGAAAGGAGGGTCTTCTGGTCCAGAAAATGAGAAATTGGAGTTCCTGATATTTGAATGCGTTGGGGTGTCTGTGGCTGGATCATCGGATGGAAATGCAGATTGCAGGAGGTTTTGTAAAACAGATGGAGTGTCTTGGTTTTGGGGTTGCAATGAGTTCAGTGCTTGGAATTTTGTCGGATGAAAACGTTTATTAGTGGCGAGTTTCTGTAGAATCCCGTATGGTTCTGTGTGTTCTGTGCAGAATTTTTTCCAGCTATTGAGTTTTGCTTTTAAAATTTCCTTTTTGTAAATGGCCAAGCTTTGTTTATATAAAGTACTTAATTTCTTTCTTTCCTCTTCAATTTTACTTGATTTTAGGAGTCTCCTAAGTGCTTTGGTCTTACTTTTGAGACTTCTTAGATTTTTATTCCACCAATTCAGTTTATTTATTTGTTTTGGTTGTCGAATTTTGAAGCTTTGTTCAGCTGAATTCTGAAGCACCGATATTAGTTCGTTTGTTACTTTATCTAGATGTATTACAGTTTTGCAAGAATTTAGAAGTGACTCTATTGGTTGAATATTCGAGTGTAGGCATTTTTTAAATTTTTGGGTATTATTAATTGATTTATATCTTTTGTTGAAGAATATGGTTTGCACTTTGTTAATTTCAAATGTGATGTAAGCGTGATCGGAGCAGGACTCTTCATCGCTTACTGCCCAATTTTGGATAGAGTGAAACGCTCGGTGATTGGTAAGAGTTAAGTCTGGCCAACCTTGGCCATTAGGTCCAGTGAAGGTTGGGTTTGAAGGTTGAACATTGTTAAGAAAAAGTTGCTGCTCCGCTAGAAAGTCTTCTATTATTAGACCTCTATTATTGTTATTGGGATAGCCCCAAAGCACATTTTGTCCATTAAAATCTCCAGAAATTAATATTGGAAGATTCTTGTAAGGGTGTAAATGGTGTTTTAGTAAATCCAGAGTTCTATTTATATCCTCCGCTGGGGAAGAATATACACTACAAAATATAGTTGGTTCTGGTTCAGTGTCTAAGCGTATTATTACGACATCTCTGTGTTTTAGAATGATCAAAGGATTAAGTGGTGATTTGAAGATAATTGCTGCTCTTGGAGCTTGATCAGGGTTTGTTTCGTAGTAAAGTTTCCAACTCAATGGACTTCCTCGTAGTTCTCCTGATTTTGCATAGGGCTCTTGAATAAAAGCTATATCAATATTATTTTCGGAGATGAAGTGAATTAATTGGGCTGTTGCTGAGCGGCTTCTTTGGAGATTTATTTGAACTAGTTTAAAATGTTTAATTGATTTTGAATCCATTAATTATTAGTGGTGAATATCTTGGAGGTGTAAAAGCTAGTGTTATTTATTAGAGACGGAGTAGGACCTTACTAAAAATAGTTATTTCAGTGGTATACTGGGTAGAGTAGTGATCTGTAGATAGGGCAATGTGGAGAATAAGCTTCGTGATTTGAATCAAAGTTTGCTCCATGTTTGTTGGCTATGTAACAGTTAATACAATCTGCATAGTCTGCAGAGCATTCGCTTTCGGAATGGCCATATCCGCATCGACCGCAAACTCTTTTTGAGTTGCAAGACTTACTAAAATGGCCGAAGTCCTGGCAGTTATAACAAGGTATAATTGGCCGATACTGGCGGACGTAGGTTGTCTGAAAGCCAAAATGAATATGTTTCTGTGTAGTTAGAATCCGTGCTAGAATTTTGTCGGTTTCTATAACTAAGTGCTGTAGTTTCTCATTAGAACGATGTGATTTTATTTCTATTATTTTGATTGTTGTATTTTTGTCCAGATTCGGATAATTTGCGAGGATTATAGAAGAAATATTATCTTCGTTAATTGAGTTTGGGGTGTTTAGAAGTATTAATTTTTTGTTTGGTGGTGATGGATCTAGTATGTTGAATTTACTTTCCTTAAGTTGACTTTTAAGTTTTTCTTTGGACTCTGCTGAGTTACATTGTACTTTAGCCACATTTTTACCCCAGATGACCTTCCTGAGACAGATGTTGCTCTTGACATTTTGAAGATTTGTTTTGAGGGAGGTTAGTGATTCCTTTTTTGCAGGTTTTATGATGATGGATGTCTTTAAATCTTTTTCGCTTCTTCGCTTAAGAATCTCACTGTAGGATGGTTTTGTGAGTTGCAAACTGTTATTGTTGCTAACGAGGGATTTCGTTGTCTGTTGTAGTTGTCTTATTTCTTCAATTTTAACATTTATTTGGGCGAGCTGATGGTTGATTTGTACAATCTCTGCATGCTTGTCTGAGCTTGGAGAGGGGCGCAAATGCCCCTTGAGTTGTCCCAATAGGTTTAAAGCCTGATTTCTTTTGTAGCCCGGAAGATTAAATTTGTCCCTTGTTTTTGAAGTGATTATGCGCTCAAGGTTTTCCAAAATGTTGGTGGGAAAAACATCTTTATTTGTGTCGTCATTAGCTGTATGTTCGAAGGGGGAAATTAATTTTTGTTCTTCAACAATGGATCTACGATTTAATTCGTTCATTAATGGATTAAGACCCACAATATCCGTGGTCGAGGGGTTCGAAGATGATTTAGACAATTTTAGAGTGGAAGTGATATTTGTAGACAATGCCATGATAGAGAGTTGAAGAAGTGTTAAATTGAGCTGTTGCGAAATAATAAAAAGCTAAGTATTGAAGGAAGGATTGCAATGATACATCGGAAGCGGCCCAGATATCAAGTCATTCCCGCCGCACACCACTCACGCACCCAATGTACAAACCATTAGAGCAAACTCCTGTGAAAAAAAAAAAAAAAAAAACATATCGATAGCAAGGAATACTCTGGGAAGCCATCACTGATTGAGATCCCTATGTGAAGATGTTTCTACTTTTGCTAAGAGTTAACACCAAGCAAAATGACAAAAGCAAAAATAATAATAGTAAAATAAATAAATGAAATGAAATTGTGTGCTAATTTAGCAAGAAATTATGAAAGGCTGGAGGAAGTAAACCAAGAAATGGACTAAAAGTGATATATATATATATATATATATATATATATATATATATATATATATATATATAAAAATAGAAATAAAATAAGTAAATAAATAAATAAATGAAAAAAAAAATAAAAATAATAAAAAAAAAATAAATACTTAAAAAAAAAAATACAAGTAAAGGAAAAAAAAATAATAATAATAAAATAAAAAAAATAAATTGAAAATATAAAAAAAAAAATTAAAATAAAAAAAAATAGAAATAAAAAATAGTATATAAAAAAAATAAATAAATAAAAAATAATTATAATAAAAATAAAAAAATAAATAAATTAAATAAAATAAAAAGAAACCAACTAAGATTTACTGAGTAAATTCATTAGGAGCGCATAAAACTGAAAATAATAATAAAAATAAATTAATAAAGTGAAGAAAAGCGCTGTGGTTAGTATTTAGTCTAATTAATTAAGAGCGGGTGTTTTGGTGCCTAAAGGGTTAAGGTGCAGTTGAACAAAGGGACATGGAGGGTACGTAAAATCGGACATCACGTTCATCGAGGAAGGAATGAAAACCATAGGGAGAAAAAAACAGATTTTAACAACACTAAACAGACAACATCTAATCTACTAATGATTATTTTGAAAAGAGAAAAAAAAGAAAAAAAACATGTTTAATCACAGGAATCTGCTCCGAATAAATATGAAAAGAATGGAGTGGATTGATAAATATTTAAAATGTTATTGGGATTTTAAAATGAAAATTACTGCTAAAACTCATAGAAAAACACAAAATAATGTCTTCAAATAAAAGTTTGAAAAATTATTAAAAAATTTAACATTTAACATAGAATTATAATATATACATTTTTAAAATCGTTAGAATATCCACTCTAAATAGAATTTATTCTGAGTTGATAGGACAATTAGGGACGAAGTTATCAATGCCTAATTAATAAAGAGGAGTTATATTTTTTTGAAAAACTGCCAAAAAAAACATGGATTTTTTATTTTATTAAAATATTTACAACTTCACACCCAGTCATCCTACCAACCTAATTTGCACAATAAAATGCTCAGAATAAGTGTGCGGCATGAAACAAAATAACACCTGGGCACTTACCTTTTAATTTAGCCTCTCATGTTGATTAATATTGTATCCATTGCACAAAGATAAAAAATAAAAAAAAGTTTTTTTTTGTGTTCAATTAATATGGTTGATAAGCACACTTTTTCTTGACGCACTATTACAAAATTTGAGCAGATTGAAAACTGAATAAATTAGCACAAATCCGTTACAATTCCCAATGAGGGGTGACCTTCAAATTAACCGTTGTATCTTTCACACGTAGCTCCGTTGCTGGGGGTGTTCGGCCGGTTGCTGGGCGGTCTTTGTTAGAAGGAACGTCCCGCTGTATTGAGAAATGCTGTTATATTTGCACAAAAATGCTTATAAAACTCACAAAAATGATTCGAATTACGTCAAATTTTTACAGGACGTGCACAGTTTGTTGACACTCACAAAGGTATAGAAATTCTACTGTTTCTAGTAATTTTTTATGTTTTTAGAGGGAAAGTTCAGGAGCGCGGGAAAAAGACGTCCTTCTTCCTCGCGAGTTGGGGCTCGACTCACAGTATATATGCAGCGGATATCGGCAGGCTTATTCCCTAGTAGTTTATATGGTATTTCCATTATATCGGCCGTACATCAAGTACGTGTCGCAGTATTCACAAACGGAATAAATGGCCACCATACGAAGACTACCGTTAGCTGCAACATGCAGCCTTTTAAATGCCAGTTCAACGGCAACTTAATGTCATTCCATGGTGCGCGCATTAATGACACGATATGCGCGGTGAACGTTTTAAATATTATCGTCTGGAAAGATATGAAGGAATATTGTGGATATGTCCATTAAGAGTTTGTTTTTTGCACAGTCAGTGATGTCATGTTTTGTTTTTTGTATTTTTCTCGTAAACTAGGGATCGTACAGGAACGCGTCTTTGAGCAGTTTTTATATACTCCCCAACGAGGAATCTAGCTGTGCACAGTTTATGCGGTTGTTTTGAGACAGCCTGTATTACTTCAATAATAAAATATGTTTTAATAAATTTTCTAGTAAAGTCCAATTAAATTTTTTATTGTTGTTGTTACTATAAAATGACACTTGGACAAGCCAAGCTCGCTATGCTATGCGAATTTAAGTCATATGGGAGCGTCTTTCGTTTTAATCAGAGCACCGTGTAGGTGAAAGTACGACTTTGCTCTACACACTTGCCATAGGTACCCGTTTATAGGGTAGGCAACCATTCACAACCCATTCATACAAGGAAAGGACAAAGACAGGATAGATAGAGAGAGAAAGTACATCCATGCCCGAACCGGGATTCCAACCCAGGACCTCCTTATCCGTAGTCAGGGAACGCTGACCACTAGACAAGTTGGGTGGCAATTTTTTTATTAAAATTCCTGTTATATTTATTCATTTCTATATAAAAATGCTTATTAACTACAAAGTTACTTCAATAGGAAAACAGATAAAGCCTCTGTGAAACTTATATAAATATATATGTGTATGTATACATAATGACATATATATACATAGTAGCATCGTTTCCAGTAGAATAGGAAGTAGTCCAGTTAAGAATGGAAAAAAATTACATGCACTGATCTATACTTAGGTTTATAAACTGTATATACATACATAGTGATGCAGACGAGCCCCGAACCGTGCCCCTAGGTTAACGCGTTTGAAGCACTCACCCATCACTATGGACATCATACATTTGAACCACAATCAGGTGACGAGGCCACACCTGAGTTGGTACCCTCCTCTCCACATCCATGCAAAACTAGCGGAAGGACTTCAGACATCACATGGACAGGTCCCCAACCCATGGAGCTCCAGCAACCCAGTGAGGGAGAGTACGTGGTCACTGCCCGCGGCAAATGATGCTTCCCTTTGTTGATCTTAACGGGAAGCGCGGCGTGAAGTTGCTGAACCACTGATGCTCATAACCTGTATATATGTGGAAGATCAGTGCATGGGGAAATCTTCAGGTCCCTCAGTGTTATGCCTTCAACTCAACAGCGCCTTTAAAGAATAGAAAGCTATTTATTTTATTATAAGCCGACCGCCCTGTCTAGTGGTCAGAGTCCCTGACTACGGATAGGGAGGTCCTGGGTTTGAATCCCGGTTCAAGCATGGATGTACTTTCTCTCTCTATCTATCCTGTCTTTGTCCTTTCCTTGTGTGAATGGTTGCCTACCCCATAAACGGGTCCCTATGGCATGTGTGTACTAAAGAATTCGGACTCCACACCAAAATAGGGTTCAGTTGAAAAAATGGAGCAGCGCACCCCATGTTGCCAGCCTGGCTGGCACACGACAACAACATATATTTAAAATAAAAATAAGAGGAATGTATATTTAGCATAAGATTTGTAACACCACTTTTTTAATCATAAATTTCATGAATTGCTTATGCCTTTATTTTCAACCTGCTTCATCATATAACATATTTTTTAATAAAACATTTTTCTTTAATTACAGTAGTTACATGTTTTCTACTACGAATAAACGATATAAATTTATTGATACAAATTTATCAAGAGGAATGTATGTTTATGTGAAATATCGTAACGTGTTCATTTGATATTTAACAAAATACATAACTTTAATTATTTTGTTTCAAGAAAACTGCTATTAAAACACAATTTTAAATTTGAGAAACACAATGGCTGTCAAAATTTTATTCTGTACATTTTTGTTGTATTATGAGGAGGGATCGAAAGTCCATGTACGTCAAGCTTATAAAATTTATGATCACAAAATAAAGGGAAGAAGTATGAAGTGCTTATCTTTATAGCAATCATTCAATTAAAAAATTTAATGTTCTTACTGCAATCCAAATACGCTTTGTATAGAAAATGAATGTTGTTTTCATAATTTGCATATTTTAGAAGTTTTTTTTCTGCATAATTCTTTTCATATTGTCACAAATATATTTTAGAAGAATTAGCCTATTTATAAAATTTTCGCAAATGTAATTGTTACAAGTTGTCAAAGCTTTTGTGAAACAATAATTGAAACGAATAAACTAACAACTTACTGCACAATTATTCAACTAAATTTATTTTCAAAATATAATATATGTAAATTATGATTATTTAAATAAAATATGGCAAAACAATATTATAAACAGTTATGAATAATAAAATAAGATAAAACAAAGATCTTTGTAAATTCCATAATACTCAATAATAATTTTATGGATTATAATGCCCTTCCTTTTCAAGAATGTTTATAATGACATTTTTCATTTTTTAAACAGCAGTAGATATAGACTTACCAATATTATTATTTAACATAAATAGGCACCTAATTATTTATTTTATAATATCAATACAAAATGCTACTGGAAAATGTGTTTCCAAAAGTAAACTTCGAAAATAAAAAATTCTTTAAATGTTGGCAAAATGACAACATAGTTTTGATGTTTAAAAATAGACACAGAAACTAAGTGATTACCTTTGAAACAAACCAGATACCAAGACTTGGGAAAATTTTGATGTTATTCATTAAATTTTTGTATTTTTTCCATTATTTTGGTAGTTATTTAAAGTTTAATGAATTAATTTAGTATTTATTTATTGTTATACTTTTGATGTCACGTGGTATAAGAAAAATTGCCTGTTTTTGATTATTTAATCTAAGTTCTTCATTTTAATCAAATATTTGATCACTAATAATAGTAAATAAATTTGTTTAAGTTAATTAATATTTGAATAAAATCTTGTTTTTAAAAAAATAAGTATAAATTTCTTGCTTTACTGTTTATGTGACCTATTTATTTTACTTAAAAGAATTGAGCTTAATATTTTCTTATGTAGGTAGTTTAATTTTATATTATATATACCTGATTTACATATTATACCAAAATGTTTATGATGAGTTTTAAATTCTTAAGGATGATTAAACTGAAGAAAAATAGCGTTATTAGGCAATGAAAACCTTAAGTTTAAGAAAGTGTTAGAAGCATTTTAAAATCTTTTAAACCGCATTCTATCACTAATATTTTTATATCTTATTACCCTCAATTAATTAAGCAACGTTATCTTTTCTACGTTATAGATTTCTAAAGAGAAAATATATTTTTAGAAAGGAGATTTAATTTTCATTTAATTACAAAGTTTATAATATTTTGTCTTTAAAAAAAGTTTAATTAAAATTGGGCTAATTAATAATTTCCTTAACTTTTGTTTTCTTTAAAATACAAAACAACATAAGCATTTTTAATAAGATTGCTTTCGTTTACACAATAACCAGCTGATTTTTCTTTATTTTGGAATATTAAATTGCCTTTTTTAAGTCTTTAACGTAGCATCTTTTTTTTATATCAACGAAACATTTTAATTGAAATTTCAAATTCATAAAAAAAACATATTTTAGAATTAATATATAAAAATATTAATTTCATTTTATTTGTATATAAATATATACTTAAAATTGTCTATAATAATAATTTTTCCTAAAATTTTAGAATTTACAGTTTGAGACGCAGTCAAGAAATTTTCATTTTGGCCCTATTTTCATATTTTTTGTGAATAAATAAGAAACACAACACATTCATTAAAATGTAGTTTTCATCCTATAATATCAAGAAAGTATTTGATTTGATGTGATGTTTGTTCGATAAAAAAGTTTGTACAATCATATAAAAAGTTTTATTCGCAAGAAAAAGAAGTATGTATCCCAATATATTTTGAAGTAGTGAGTATTATGTAAATATATATATATATATATATATATATATATATATATATATATATATATATATATATATATATATATATATATATATATATATATATATATATATATATATATATATATATATGTTTGTATGTATACATATAATAAAAATAAACAAATATAATTGTTTGGAGTTTATTTTAAAACGGAAAATCTAATTTAGTAAAAAAATTTTGTTCCAGCAAAAAAAATATGTTTCTATAAATGATTTAAATTGAATAGTGTATATTCATCAGCTTGGTTACCCTTTTCTAAATTCCTGCTATATAGAAAAATCTAGACATGTGCTCTAGAACTATATATTTATATAGCTGACAAAAATAGCTTTTTATGCTCTTACGGTTTAGAAGAAAAGAATTATACAACATATATATATATATATATATATACCATATATAAATCATTTTCATGCAAGATGGAGCTCCTCCTCCACACGTTAACACTCTGTTTTCTATTACACAGCGCCAAATATTCTCCTAGCGGTAACTTTTGGAACTAATATTTTTTTACGGAATCTTTTGTCGTCCCTTTTGTTTAATTTTCCTACAAAATGTGGCACCATTCTGGCAAATAGATAACGCTACAGAACACTGTGAGCACTGTCAGTTTAGTTATGGCCACCTGGTATATATTCAATAACATTACATTCTTTTACTAATGATTCAGATTGATTTTAATGTATTTATTAATTGGATGCTCTATCCCGTATCAGTTCGATGGGGTTCGCAGCTCGATGACAACTCTTCTCAATACAACTCTGAGTGGCCTTCATTAGCTTGATTATAGATAATCGCAGCACATTTCTTTCTAATAATTTAGATTAAGAACAATGATAATAAGGTACTAGATTTCTTTACTGAATCTCCTGTTTTTATACCTACTAATGCAAAGATTACTTGTACTAGAAGAAAGAGGCAGTAAAGTACTTTTAATGAACACTTTCTTATCATTAGATTTTATTCAACTTACTTAAAAATGACATCAACTCAAACAGCTGTCAGTGAGAAGTAAATGTAAATAACTGAACACATGTGCCTCAAATGACATTGAATTCTATGGTTGTTATGTATTAATAATAGGGGATTTTTACTAACGAATAAAATAATTTCGAATAGATGATATTTTTGTTGATGTAGTTTTGTTTATCGTGACATTTATAGCCATAAAGTCACCACTTTATGGTTATAAATGTTACGATGTTCTTTCGTTTCTTTCGTTACTGTTGAGATCATGAGTATGCTACTAGGTAAAAATTTACCGTACGGTCACCCTTGGCGAAATTTTCAAAAAGTCGCCAAGGACGACAGTATGACGAATTTTCGATCGGGAAAAACAGCGGGAGGAAAATAGCTGAAATAGTGACAAATATTTCATACATTGTTAGTATCTAATAATATGCTCAACAAATTTTACAAAATTAACAAAAAACGCAGATTTATAGATTTTAAACATCAACGGTAAAATAATAAAGTTGATATGTTAAATTATCCATAAAATTGTTTCATTAAATTTTATATTAATGAATTTCAATCGGTAAATATTCATGAGAAATTAATGACAAATAGGGTTGCCAAAATACTAGTTTGCTGAGATTCCAGTAAAATTGTTCGCCAAATTTTGCGCCAAAAAAAATGCCAAAGGTGACCGTACCATTAATTTGATCCTGCCACTTTATTACAATTCTCACTGGTTTAAAATATCCATGACATCAGAAAATGTTTCTTCTACGTCACATCATATTGAAAGGGCTTTGTATATACGACTTGTTGACAAATTTGCTGCCTACCTTCAATCACATTCTGCGAGCAGCAGCAAACCAGGAGAAGTTCACTATCAAATATCTGAGAATTGTGTCAAAGTTCATTTTGTTAATAAAACTATTACTCACATGAGATGAGCAAAACATCTGTTACAGAAGCCGTTTTTCATTGATGTAAGCCATTAACAAATGGACAATAGAACAGCTGAAAAATCAAATTGAAAAAGACGACAAAATATCCACTTTATAATAAGTTTGAATCGGCAAGGATGTTTAAATTGGAACAGGCGCCGTATAATCCATGCGCCAAATTCTGAGATTGGCGATTTTTTGGCGGATTTTTTATGTATCTGGCAATCTTATTTTTGTTACGTCATACATATGGAGACCTATAAGAATTAGGCAGAAAATTCTATTTTGGTAACCCGAGTATTTAATAACCCTAGTATTTACGCCATCGCGCACGTCACGATACGTCATCTTGGCAACGTTTCTTCGTCGCCAAAAAAATTCAAAATTTGGAATCATGGATTATACGGCACCTATCCCTTTAAATTTTTAAAATTTTGATTAATTAATAGAATTTTAAAGTAATAATTGCAATATTTGTAAACAATATCTTTTGTATCTTAAGAATATTGATTTGCTTACGCCAACATTAAAATTTTCTTTTAATTAATATTGCTAAAATAATAAAAAGTAGATTTGTAAAACATGAGCTCAAAAATTCATTAAATTTCATAAATTTGTTTCATTAATATTTTTACCTTATCGCATACCAGATCATTTGGAGAAAAAAATCTCAATTTTCCATCCCAATATCACAGAAATGTGTTCATATAAAAGAAGATTATTTGATTTAACGATACTTTCTTCCTTTTCAAATGAAATATATATACTATTTATTTCTTTAATGACTCTATTTCGCTCTTGCACTTACTTCAATTCAAATTAAATTGAGTATTTGTTGTGTGTGTGTGAATAAGTAGAATCATTTATTTTAGTAATCTTTCATATGGTTACATTTAAGAATTAATAAACATTCAAACTGTTTTTTTATTGATTTTTTTGGTTATATAATGCCAACTAAATCTCTTTTTTTATTAAATAACTCAGAAAACATTTTGCTTAAAGTAAATATTATTAATTTATCTTTAAATCTAAAATAAAACAATTTTGCTACCAAAAATTAATATTTTTGTGCAATAATTGATTTATGTAAAAACAAATTGCAATTTTTTTAAAAAATTATATAGTAGTTTTTAATTATTTATTTTTCAATTTTCTTTTAAATCTGATACATTGCATTTTCATGTATTAGTATTTGAAATTTAAGAAATTATATTTCGTTCAATTTAAATAACTTAAAGATAACATATTTCCTTTACTCAAGTCATACAACTCATATATATCAACATGTATACTAAAGCGTGTTGCATATAACTAAATATAAAAATTTATAATCCGTTAAAAAAAACTGCTTCTGTAATTGTTCTTGAAATAAAATCAATATAAGCTGTCTAAATAGCATTCAATATCCTTAGTAATAGAGCAGAAAACAGCAAAAATATTTTTTAAAAACACAAAAGCGCAGAACACAATAATTTACATGAATTTCGAAAATATAGCATTTCAGTATCTCATTTCCTGGCAACTGGAGTTAGACTCATTGTTTTCTATCCTTGTTGCCATTCCATGACAACTAAATATTTATTACCACTAGAAGTCTCATAAAATAATTTTATTACATTTTTAAAAAACAAAAGATATTTTTTACCCTTCATTTGATTTGGAACATATGTGAAATATTTGTGTCTCTAAATATACGTTGACCTTCAATATAAATTTCTGTTAAAATAATAAACCATCGACTCTTCTGAAATATTTAATCATTAAAAATTGGTCTAGAAAATCAAGAAAAAGCTTTCTTTTTGTGAGGGTTAATTTGGAAACTCAAAAAATTAGTTTTCGATTTACAGGTATAGAAAATTCGCTTAATTTCTATTGTTGGAAATATGGGGTGCGCGACTCCATTTTTCCAACTGAACCATATTTTGTGTGTTGTCCAACTTTTTCATTACACACATGCCATAGGTACCTGTTTATAGGGTAGGCAACCAACCACACCTCATTCATACAAGGAAAGGACAAAGACAGGATGGATAGAGAGAGAAAGTACATCCATGCCCGAACCGGGATTCGAACACAGGACCTCCTTATCCGCAGTCAGGAACGCTGATCACTAGACAAGATGGGCCTCATAATTTCTATTAATCTAAGTAAATATAAAAAGATTGGACCTAGTGAAATAATTCTTATAAAAGTTATCTTAGAACTTAAACAGTTTTTCAGAATAATTTTTTAACCCGAAGAAATGCTGCAAAGATGCTGAAATTTTCCAAAATTTTATCCATCTTTATGTGGATACTAGCATGAATATTTCAAGGTTTAGTGATTTCAAAAGTTTGAAAATGTTCTTTTTCCTCGAGAAGACCTGAAATTCCCATCTTTTCACATACATACGAGAATTGGAATACTTAACAAAACATTTCCAGCTAGCTATTTATTGTTTTTCATCTTTCTGGTTCGAGCAGCAATTTTCATTGTCATGCAAATGAAATTTAAAATGCTATTAAACATTTGAAACTAGAATGAATAATAAAAAGAAGTAGAATAAATTAATAGAATATTAGAATGCAAATATTGAAAACTTGGAATAAAAATATTTCATTAGAAATATATAATCCGTAGTTTACAAACAGTTAAATAATTAGTAAATATTTTCTGATTCGAAATAATTTTTTTCACTGTTATGCTACGTTATTATAGTTTATAGTCAAAAATATATAAATGTATATTTCTCTGAACATGAAAAGTGATTAATTTTCCTTAATTATTATCTACTTTTATTTAATGCTAGAAATCATATCTTTAAGATATATGCAAAATATCTAATAACTTAAAAGTGTAAGCAATATTAATAAAGATAACTTGAGAATAAATCTTGTAATGAAACTTGTTAAATATGCTTAAAATGCTCGTGTGATAGTTGTTAAATCAAATATTAAAGAATGCATTGGTTATTATTTAGTATTAATGACATTAAAAGTATTTGATATTTTAGACTGACAGAGAATATTTTGTTACAAATAATAAGCCGTCTTATTTACAGCATTACTGGTAATAAGAGTTATACATTAATCTTGATATACTTATTATATTAGCAATGTTTATTTTATGAAACTCAATTTTCCTAACGATGATCTACTGAAGCTTTCGGGATCAATAAAGCAAGATTCATTGTATCAACGGTATTAAATTCAGCAAGATTTTCTTAAGAAGATTGTCGAAACCTTAGATGATTGTTTCTTTTACACCATTAGTTTAAGGGTAGTTACTAGTTACATAGCTGTATATATATATATATATATATATATATATATATATATATATATATATATATATATATATATATATATATATATATATATATATATATATATATATATATATATATATATATATATATATATATATATATATATATATATATATATATATATCATTACCATGCTTGTTCAAGATTTATGATCCTTTTGGAGTTATGCTACATTTGGTGTCCATTTTGGTAACCATTTATTAAGAGATTTTCACACATTAAATTATGTTTGCATGTGATAATTGTAATATATTTTAATTGTGAACTGTAGCAGTTCCTTGAATGTATTTATGAAATATCGCGCACTTCAGAGGCATTGTATATCTAAATATATTTTGTGAGAAGTAATTTGCACTTAAGAGTAAATCCAATCAGCATTAGTTTATTGAAAAGCTGAAATACTATCGAAACAAGATTGTTACTCAATATGGGCATAAGTTAAATGCTATGCATTTTTATTATCTTTAATATCTTTACATTTATCAATCATATATTTACTGTTTTGCAATCTTGTTTATAATCAAGAAAATATTTTATTCATTAGTCGAAGATTAAATCATTGTTTCCTTTGCTTAGCTATTAGGATATACATTCATGACAGTGCCGGTAAGTCCCGGATTGTACCTTTAGGTTAACCGATTGAGAAACCACTGTCAGGTGACGTAGTTACACCTGAGCTGGCACCCTTCTCTCAACATTCACACCATATCAATGGGATAATTTTGTACACCACAGATTAATGTGGACACACTAGTAAACTTTCAAAAATTTCCAACTATTTAGGATGTAACTATGATATAAGTAACACTTTTCCTCTTCATCATCTTCTTCTTCTTCTTACTAATCCCTCTGATCTGAATCAGATCAGATCCATGAGGTCGTCCGCTTTTAATCTGAAGATATAAGTGAACTATTCATAGCCAAGCGCGGAAAATGAGCAGCTTCGCTTAGTACAGCTGGAGTACCTGGAGCACCATAAGTAACATTTCCCTTTTCATTTAAAAGATAATACCATCTTACTCTGGAACTCTTTTTGCTTCAAGAATGAAATGAGTGGATCCATCTCTCTTTTTCAAAATGTCATCTAAATGTAACCAATGAGATTGGTTTGTTTGTTTTGTTTGACGCTCAACGGTCACTGTTTGCACACGACGGCTAATTAGACCGGGACCTACGGTTTAAAGTGGATTCCAAACCACTACAACCATGCCCAAGGTGGGATTCGAACCCACGAACTGTTGAACCGAAGGCAAGAGTGCTTACCATTTGGCTGCCAGCTCGGCTGTAACCAATGAGAGTAAAGAAAAATAGTAATGGTATACAGATATCTCTTCTTACTAAATTTTCTATATGCCCTTTGTACATAAAATAAGAATTTAATTTTTTTTCCCATTTTTTGAAAAAATATTTTTATTACAGATATTTTTCCATTGCAAAATATTTTTTGAATGGAAGAAATATTTTTCAATGGAAAAAATGTCTGGAATAAAAAAAATTGTTTCAAAAAATAAAATAAATAATTGAAGAAAAAACTAAAAATAATCTTTAATTTTTCCCTACAGATAATGTATTGGACAAAGGGAAATGAAATGTACAAAGGGAACTCTGATTTCATTATTTTATAGCTTGTAAAGGGAATTTTAAAGATTTCCACACTTCTAGCTATTACAGCTAATTTATTTTTCAAACTCATAATTATATTATAAAACAGTATTTTGAATAAAGCTAAGTAAAAAATAAATAAAGTCATTTTTCAAATACGTCAAAGTTAAATTATTTGTATGATAATATATTCAGAAGTTTATGCCAGATTAAATTATAGCATCAGTTTAATTGTTTCAAAATTAAGAGTAATCACCCATATATCAATTTATTCGAGCAGTTCTTAATTCAATTTCATAATTATCTTTAAATTGCTCTGATAAGTTTATTTTTTCTCGATATTATTTTAATTGAATTTTATTGAGTTTATATAAATACTTTATTACTTGAATTATAACTTAAATGTTTTTTTCAAGTTTTCTATACAGTATTTCTGTAAAATAAAATAGTTAATAATAAGCATCTTGAAATTGAGGTTGAATTGTGAAATAAATGATTTCTTTTCCTTTATTAAACTTCAGTGCAGTCGTTTTGAAATACATTTATAAAATACCATTTATTTAATTTATTTGAAGTTGTGTTGATTTTAATGTAGTCATTTGTTTGGTAATTTGAAAATTTATTGTATAGTTTATACAATTTTTAATTAAACTTACATCATCTATATTATTTTAAGTAAGGAATACGTTAAATTAAATATAGAGAATATTATACTTATGAAATACACTAAAGGAATACAATAACAGCAATTTATAATGATTAATAATGTATAAATGGCTTGAATGACATATGTTCATTTAATAGAATTACCCGTTAATTGTAGATTTAAAGCCAAATTAAATCAAGTGAATTTACTTCAATGCAGTTAACTCGATTAAGAAGCTATATAAGAAAGAAATAAGAATTCAGGATAAGGCTTATATTATATTCTTTATTCATAACATTAGAATAGATGATTTAATCTTTCTAATCAATTACTGTGTCCTACTTAATCTACTGCAATCTTAATTTACACTAAATAGATTAAGAAAATTGATTATATGTTTTTGTTATTTTTAATTACGTCTAAAATTTATTATTTATGCAAATGTAATTAACTATAATACACCTTAACTGCAAAGTATTAAGTCAGTATTGTCTTAAAAGATAAAATGGCGTTTTCTATGGATAGCCATTGTAGGTCTCCTTTCAAATGAATAATTTAAAACTACTTTTCATCCTAAATGTAATTTAGGAGGTAGTTTAGAAAGTATCTAATGACAAAATAATTTAATAAGATTTTCTCAACATTGAAATTAGTGTCTTCATAGAATTTTCTTACAAATTTTGTTTATATGAAATACATTTATATAAGCCGTATCTACTTTATTTTTTATTACTTGTATGTTAACTTTTTAAATACATTTATTTTATGCAAATTTTATAAGTACAATTTTATTAGCATATTTTAAGTCATTTACTTTATATTTTCTGCTTTTATTACATACTTGCTATTTTTATATGAGAAAGATATAAGATGAAGAAATTTCCGCCCAACCTGTCTAGTGGACAGCGTGCCTGACTGTGGATAGGGAGGTCCTGGGTTCGAATCCCGGTTTGAGCATGGATGTACTTTCTCTCTATCTATCCTGTCCTTGTGCATTCCTTGTATGAATGGGTTGTGAATGGTTGCCTACCCTATAAACGGGTACCTATGGGATGTGTGTACTGAGGAGGTCAAACTCCACACCAAAATATGGTTCAGTTGGAAAAGTGGAGCAGCACACCCCATTTTGCCGGCCTAGCTGGCACACGACAACAACAACATAAGAAAAAATTGCATTACAAAAAAGAAAAGAAGCTTTTTATTTCACGTAATTTACTTAATTTTGTATCGTTATAAATGTACAGAAGAAAAAGAATTGATAAACCAATTTATATATACCTAATTAATTGAAAAGGCTAAAATTTTTTTCAGATTCCGTGCGCAGAGAGTTTATGCCTATTTATGAAAAAAAGAATTTATGTGATAAAATTTTGCAACATGGAATAAATTTGCATTAAGTACAAAATTTGCAATTTCGAGGATTTTTCGACTTATAGTATTTTTGAAAACGCAAATAAAATCATCCAACCACACACATCCCTCCGTGTAAAGTAAATCCTTTTGGGATTTTGCTCCAGAAAAAGACACTCATTCAGTGTTAAAAATTTCTAAAAATCTTAACATTATGTATTTTTATATCCCAGTTGATAATTTTTAAAAGCCCTGATCAGGTAAACACAGACATTTATATTTTTCTGTATTCATAATTAAAATGTAACATATAACCATACTGTAGGCCTTATTTTTTAATTAAACATCAGCCGGAAATTGGCAGCCTATATTTTTATTCATTTGATTTAGTGAAAGAGATTTTCGGAACAGTAAAATAAACATAATAAACAGGATATATTAGCTTGGGATTAAGTTCATAACGTTTTTATCAAAGACTTTTATTTAAACAAAAAACAATAGTTATATAATAAGTTAATCAATTATATATTTGCCGTTGCTGTTTACCACATCTGCCTACCTCTCGTCCAATTTGATGATGCCGTTCCGCCAAAAATCGCCTGGTCTGGTGTTAAATATGTTGTTGAGACAGTTTTTAAGGACCTCTTGGTGCACTGGGAAATGCTCGAAAAGAATGCTACAGTCAACAAGGAGCTTGAAAAGAGCTGATCGACAGGCTCAAACCATATTCCTTCATGACAACGCCAGGCCCCATGTTGCACACGTCGATAAAACCGCACTCCAAGAGCTCGAATGGGAGGTCCTCAGCTTCCGCCATATTCTCCGGACCTTGCACTGATCAATTACCATCTTTTCTGTTCCTTGTCAAATCATATGAAGGGCGTTACCTTCGATAATAAAGAGGTCCTTAAAAACTGGCTCAACAACTTCTTTGACACCAGGCCTGACAATTTTTTTGCGGAACGGCATTAACAAACGGGTCGAGACGTGGGAAGAGGTTGTAAACAGCAACGGCGAATATATAATTGAATAACTTATTGATGTAAATATTGGTTTTTGTTTAAATAAAAGTCTTTCGTTAAAACGCTACGAACTTATTCCCCAACCTAATAGAAATTAAATTTACGTTTTGAATTTGCATGAACAATGAAGCTGACTGTAGTTAACATAATTGATGCTAAAATATTGTCCAACATAACAGTATTTTAAATGTAAATTTCATGCGTAAATTTCTTTTCCTTCCGTCAGGTGGCCGCTTCTTTGAATATTATATTCGCCTCTTCTCCAAAGTTAATAGCATAATACAATATTTCTCAAATCGTTTTTCTCTTTCTGTTCAATCTGAAAACTCATAAAAATATCTCATAATACATTGAAAAAATTTACATAATGTTGTTAAAATTAATACTACAAAAATAAAAACGATTATGCGTTTTCTTCGGCATTTGGTTGATTTAGGGATAGATATAATCCTCCATTTGTGATTAAAAATTATAGTAAATTAATGTCAACAAAATTAGAGATTTGTGATGAAATTTGTGAATTATTCCCACTTATTTGGTATATTCTTCTTGCACTGAAGTTTAGATAAATCAGGTGATACTGTTAAACATTCAACTAGAGCAAGTAACCCCTGGTTCACTAAAATAAAGTCCATTATTAGGATTGAATATTTATAAAGGTAATTTCAATGCTTATTACTTTATTTTAAATTTAAATACCTAAGGCATTTTTAACTATCCTAATGAGGACTTTAAGTTCAATTATCATGATGTAAATACTTTAGTGCTAAAATACATGGTATTTAAAGTAATAGATGATTAATAAATAAATAATATAATGTGCTTTATTTGATCCAAGGCATTAATTTGCTTAATAAAAGTTTAGTTATTCTTAATTAAGATTATATGAATTAAATTAACATTATTCAAATGTGTTGGTGTACGAATTTAGACCAAAAATTAGAGTAGTCATCTACAGTTGTTTTAAAATTTTTTTAATAGAACGCAAATAATTTTCTACAGAACTATTCAAACAAATTAAGACCAAAATTTGCTTGGCAGATGAAAGAGATATTTTGATTAATAGATTTTACTAACAAAATTAATTATGTTTGATTTTTAAAGAGGGAATTTTAAAATGTTAAGTATATTTGGCACAATCTATAAACATATGATAGTTTAATATTTATTTTTTCTAGCAGCAAACACACTTTCTGGTAGCTTAGATATTTTTATCATAATGTGGTTGCTTCTTTCGTTCCACTTGAATTTATGACTACACCATTTTATCACAATTCCCATTGGTTTAAAATATCCATGACGTCAGGTAACGTTTCATTTAAGTCACTTCATACTGAAAGTGCACCGTAATCCGGCTTGTCGACGAATCTGCTGCCGGTCATCAAATCACATTCTTTCACCGACAGCTAACAAGGCGAAGATCACAATCGAATGCCTGAGAATATTGTTGAAATTCAATTTGTTAATACTCTGCTGACCACCTTAAATGCAACACTCTGGGGGAAGCAGGCAAATAACATGAAATTTACAAAATCCATTAGCGGAGGTGAAATATGCAACTGATTAAAATTTCAGCGCAGACGCACATCACGCGCTAATGTGGCGCAACTTCAAAGCGCTATTTAAGTGCTTTGAAAATTTCGACGAGAGAGAGAAATTTCAAGTTCGTTATTGTGTTTTTCTTGTAGTTTTTTCAAAAAGAAGATCAATTATACCTCGTAGAAAACAGCGATCATTTTTTGATCAAGTATCCAAGTTCGACAGAGGAAGAATAGTGGCCTACCAAGACTGTGGATTATCTTTCGGGGAAATCGGTAGTCGTGTTGGTCGAAACCAAACAACAGTAATGCATATATGTGATCGTTGGATGCAGGAGGGTGCGACGAACCAACGCGTGTTCTATCGTATCCACCTCAGTGCACCACTTCTCGTGATGACAGGCAAATTTAGCGCATGGCAATAACAGATCGCACAGTCACATTACGAACCATAGCACAGAACATTCAGTCTGTTAAGCATCACCCATTGTCTGCGCGTACTATTCGATGCCGTTTACAGCAGAGTGGTCGGTTTGCAAGACGTCCATTTTTTTTTCATCTACCCTTGACGCTGAACCACAGACGTAACCGTCGTCAATGATGCGATGAAAGACAGATGAATGACAGAATGGAATGAAATTGTCATTACTGACGAGTCACGCTTCTATCTGAAATACCACGAAGGTCGCATTTGAGTCTGGAGACAACGTGGTGAGAGGAAGTTGAACAGCTGCGTTATGCACCGCCATACTTGTCCTGAACAGTGTATTATAGTATGGGGTGATATTGAATATGACTCTCTCTCTCTCTCTCTCTCTCTCTCTCTCTCTATATATATATATATATATATATATATATATATATATATATATATATATATATATATATATATATATATATATATATATATATATATAATATATATTATATATATTTTATATCCTCCAGTATGCATTGCCGATACTTTAAACAGCCAGCGCTTCATCTCTAAGTTGCTGGAGACAGTTGTCCTTCCTTATCTTCAGGGCTTTCCCACAGTTATATTTCAACATGATAATGAGCAACCACACGTGGCACGCATTGTCCAAGGTTTCTTCATCAATCACCAGATTGAACTGCTTACTTGCGGGCTCGCTCTCTGGATTTTTCACCGATCGAAAATATGTGGTCTTTGGTGGCTCAACGATTGACTCAGATTACATCCCCAGCTACCACACCAGATCAACTTAGGCAACGTGTGAAAGCTGCTTGGACTGCTGTATCCCAATTCATGCATATTTAAAATTAACTATTAGTGTATATTTGCTCTTTTTCTAATAGAATCTTAATATGGTACGTCATGTGATATAACACCTCTCTCTATCTAACCACTATATATAAAACTGGGGGTTTATATTCAAGTTTGCTTTGAGTCTTCAGAAATAACCAATTTAGCAATTTTAGTGCAATATATGTTCATTATTATTTCTAGTAATGTTAGAGTGTCTGTAAAATATTTTGCTATATATTTTATTCACTTTTTTAAGACCTTTTTATTATTTATTGTATTGTAATTATATTTTTGTTCAATAATTTTCTTAATCGTGGTTACTACAGTGCACAGACTGAGCTGCTGCAAAATTTTAACTGAATCAGCAGATTGTAATCTGTTATACTTTAAATATTCTACATGTTTATCACCTACAGCAAATGTTAAATGTTCAATAGGATACCATTCATGCATATGTAATCTTAACTATCTGCGTGTAGACAATGCAGTCCTTTGGTATTGCGAAAAATGCAATGTTACATTAAAGGACCCAGTTAAAGCATGAGGGAGTTACTAGTACTTATTGAAAATCTGTCCCAGTTATTTGCTCTTTTTTATACTCTTCTACTTAAACTTAATTATATTGCTTGCATATTTGTGTTATAAACTACTTATATCGTCTGCTATGACCATCATCAAGATAATTAATTTGTATTTTTTACCAAGGTTACTTGGAGTGTTAGGATAATCTATTTTCACAATTTTATTGCAATATTTAACTCATGTCATCTCCCATAGTGAAAATTTTGTAAATGTTTTGTTGTTGATGTTATATTTCTGTCAAATTATTAATTTCAAATATTAGAGACCTATTGAAATTCAATTTTGTTATCAAATTTCGTGACAATTCTGTCACACCAGATGTATTACGTGATGGAGCTATACCTGATAACCTAAGGTACAGACCAGGTGTTCCATTGCGTATGTCTTTGTCTATGCATGCCAAGAACACATCCAAAGTCTCTTTGACTCAATACCAAGGCGTGTGGTAGCGGTGATCTCCAGCAATGGTTGCTACTCTGGCAACTGATTTTGGCAGGAACCATACATCAGAGAAGTCTATAAATTTGATCATTTGATACTTGGTCAACATGTTATCTATAAAATAAATTTTGGTGTGATATCTTTTGTCTTTTTTGGTGTTTCAATTTGGGTGGCCAGTAGTGTAAAACGGTTTCTAATATGAGGACCAAAGCACAAGTTTAAAAGGTCGTTTTCTATTGATTCAAGCTATTAACACATGGACAATAGAACCGCAGTAAAAGAAAAATGAAAAAGACAAGACAAAACATTCACTTTGTGTTTAGTTTAAATCGACAAGGGCAGTTTATATTTTTTTTAAATTTAATTAATGAATCGAATTATAAATTAATAATCGCAATATTTTTTCTTTTAATAATTACTTAATACATTTTATAATTACAAAAATTTTCTATATAAATAACCATCTGAATTCATTTAAAGGAAAATGACAAAAAAAATTGTACGAGCTTTCAGAACTTTATTTATCATAATTTTACTAAGCAAATAATTTCTTTGTTAAATAGGAGTAATCTGTTTAAATAATATATATTTATCATGATTAAATATTTGGCATATAGCAAGGAATTCTCATTAAACTTATTTAACTATTAAATATTTTCTCAATAGTTTTTTCATTGTCAAAAATATATTCTATTTCCAAAGTAGCTTCAAATTAAGAGACTATATTTTTCCTTTCAACCTTAGTATGCAATATTTACCTAACATGCTACTGATTCCCATGCATCCTTCTGGAATACATTCTAAAAATAATTATCATCTTTCAACATGAAGAAACGGTTCAACAATTAGAAACAATACTTGCACCTTAACATGTATTTCATATTTTTTTAAAAATAATTTTTCTAATAAAAGTTTGTATGTATTACTAAAATATAGTTTTTATTTTTAAAATTATAAAAATAATATAATATTTCTTGTCAAATAATATATGCGATTTTTTTCGTTCCTACAAAAATCACCAAAAGCAATTTATCGCCAAATATAGCTTGATGTTGACGAAGAAATTTAACTAAAATATATTATTAGTAACTAATTTAACTAAAACATATAATTAGTAACTATTTAAACATATTCATTCATTCATTTCTTAAATATATATAGGATTCTAACTAGGATAATCAATTTTCGAAATCATGCTGTTGTCTTATCAATATATTTTAAAATTTCATGCTATTTATTTTTATAGCATATTTTCTTAAATTTCTGCTTCTAAATTTTTTTTTAAAAATTTTTATTAAATATTAATTTTTCATTGTGTTTTTAAATATCATTAACATTAGCGATTTTAAAATATTAACATTTTGTTTCTCAATTTCTTACATGGTTTCTAGAGACAATTTAGATGTATTAAGATGGTTGACCGAATTCTGATGTTTACATCCACAGTTTGGCATGAAAAATATCGCCAAATGATACTTTCTTGACTATTAAGTTCACTTTTAACATTTCCTATATAATTAAAAGAAATTTTTAACCTTTACACATAATGTTCACTTTTATCTCAGACAATCTAAACGTAATAATTCTTCGAGCATAAAAAACTTTTTGAGCAAAACTAAGTAAACTAGTTTTGCTCAAAAAGTTGTCATATCGAATATATTACATTAAAGTAATACATTACATTTTATTTCATACTTTGACTTTACGGGCGGCACCTGAAGCCACCCGTAAAGTCAAAGTATGAACAAAATGTAATGTATTAAATATGATTACTCCTGTTTACTGTAAGTGCGGGAAGTGCCCTTCACCACATCATCACTTATGTCAGCAAACTTGAAGAGATTTATACACACCCTTCACAGTTCTGGTGTTGAGATCTTGAATTCTGATTTCAAATTCTTCGATTGCGTGGGGAATTGTTTCATATATTCTTCTCTTTAACAGCTCCCACAAGTACGTATCACAGGAAGATGGGTCAAGTGACCAGGGAGACTACAAGCACCTTGTTGGTCTTCTCAAATGTAAGTTTTTCATACATACGAGACAATCATGATTTGATGCATGGCATGTTCGACCATCCTGTTTAAAGTAACATAACTGAAGTTTTTCTTCTGTAAAGTTTTATTTAAATTCCTCTAGGATTTTTTAATCGAATACACTGTTCACTGTCATCTCAAAGAATACAGTTCCCAGGCATAAGGAATTTGTTACCGAAAAAGTAATTTATGAATATAAACAAATAATAGTAAAAATCTTAATATTATATAATACTAGGAAAACAAGAAGATCCTGGCCGTTTTTAATGACAAATGTACCTGGCCCTGAGATGGACTTTACCAGTTGGATAGAAGCAGCAGGATGGAGTCTTCGTGATTCTGAAGCACGGAGCAAGGAGAAGATTCCCAAGACTTGACCTGCCACCCCCAGATGCGTCACCTCACCTGGAGGACATTGTGGCCAGATTTAGTGAGCCCCGGCCACCTTTAGCGAAAACAACGGAACCAAGGCCAGCCTGGGACTCAATCCCACTTCCTTCCGAAAGTGAGAATGAATCCCTTATTAACCAGGTCCCGTGGCTTCAATTTTGGGATGGGATATAAAATTACATAGGAAAACAATGGTACAAAAATACATATGATTATGAAATTGCAAGAATATGTAGAATCACATAGTTGCAAAAATACGTGGAATTACACACTTACAGGTATACAATTTGAATTAATATCATTACAAGATATTTCAGTTAGTTTTTAAAACTATCGAAGACTTGCAAAATGTACCAAATATATCTTATCTTGTTCGTAAAAAATGCCGCACAATCATTTCTCTCAATCACCATCATCGGATTCTGTATCCTCGCTAGACGATCCAGAATGCTGCTCAGAATCCTTTTCACAGGGAATATTATTTTCCGATCTATCAAGATTTCCAATCATGTGTAATTTAAATTTTAGCAAAATAATTTTTTTGATTGAAAAATCATGGTACTGGATTCGGTTTTACATTACTTCCACGAAATAACGGTGCCGACGAACCTTTTTCCGATCTCATAACTGTTATATGCCGCCCAACTTGTCTAGTGGTCAGCGTGCCTGACTGCGGATAAGGAGGTCCTGGGTTCAAATCCAGGTTCGGGCAAGGATGTACTTTCTCTAAATATCCTGTCTTTGTCCTTTCCTTATATGAATGAGGTGTGAATGGTTGCCTACCCTATAAACGAGTACCTATGGCATGTGTGTACTGAGGAAGTCGGACTCCACACCAAAATAGAATTCAGCTAGAAAAGTGGAGCAGCGCACCCCATGTTGCCAGCCTAGCTGGCACACGAGAACAACAACAACTGTTATTTATTTTTGAAATCCAATACTTTAACATTGCATTAGAACATTATGCATCTATTCATGTTGCATATCATGAGGTCAAATTAAGCTCTATATTTCAGCCAGTTTCCAACATTGTCTCCAACTTTAATCCTTGGTTGTACTACTTTTATTATTAAATTGAACATAGAGTTGTGAACCTAAAGACACTTTTATTTGCCATTTGCATGTTGCAAATTTCAATAGAGAATTCATAGTACTATTACAAAACATGTCACACTCTACATTTGCATCAAGGGTGTTGCAACAAAGTTTAATAACCATCATATAATTTCATTTTTTTATTATTTAGATGTTTCATTTAATCTGATCTTATAATCACTTATTTGTATCGATCCAAATCTAATATTTAAATTTTTGAGAGTAGAAAAAACTAAATTCGATTCCATTTTCTGATAATTCGGGGGAGGTGTACTTTGCGCTTTTGTTTCTACGTACTCACCAATTAGTGTGGATGCTTTGAAATTTTTGGCTTCTTCCAAAATGATCTGAATTTTCATAGAACAAAAATCACACCACATTTTTAAAATATATATTTTTTTCAATATGGTATTAAATTATTAAATTGTACCAATTAAGAAATGAATCTGGATTCAATTTTGTAATTTCTATTTAGTATATTTTAATATACTTAGAAGAAAAAAATTCGCATTTCGATATGATTTTTATAGAATCCTTATGTGTGGAGAAGTTTTGTAGAAAAGTATTTATAATGTTCGTTATTACTTTTTCGTACTTGAATATTACCCCGTTGATTACCTCTGCGAAAAATATACGTAGTCTTATATCGCAGTTCAATGACCAAACTTATATTTTATATTTTTTATTAGATTTGAAATCGTGATTTACATTTTTTTTTACTATTCTTAGAGCATGCACGTTATGAATGGAAAATGGAAATACAAATTAAAATAAAGATTTTATCTGCATTTATTTCAATAAAAATGTAACTTAAATGCTCTTTCTTCTCTCTCTTTCTCTTTCTTCTTGGAAATAAGGAATTAAAACTTGCAGAATTTGATGAAATTTTAGATAAAAAATAACAGAATTAGGATAATACAGATTTAACCCTTATTTCAATGTTTTGAAAATAAAATTTATATATATATATATATATATATATATATATATATATATATATATATATATATATATATATATATATATATATATATATATATATATATATATATATATATAATAGACATCAGATTTAATTGAATAAAAGTGCAAGACTTTTATTTATTTACGTATTAGCTAAATTAATGAGTATATTTTAATTACATTAGAGTTAAAGTAAAGGCAATGCGTTATTTAAGTAAAATTAACTTTTAATAATTTTTTGAACAAATTTCTATAAAAAAGTGGAATATTATTTATGAAAATATAAATTTTATCGAGCCTTACTTATTGAAATAAAATATTCTTCTTTTTGCTTTAAATAATGCATATTTCTAAATTTATTCCTAAATTAATATGAATATTTTATAATGTATAATATGAATTCCTATACTTTGAATTAATATGAATTCCTTATACTTTGGAAATGAAAGTAATCTTTTATCCTTTGTGCAATTAATCCACAAATAAATGCTACATCTTCTGCGTTATCTGAATTTATTTGGAGAAGTACAAGTTTCTCTCATAAATAGAATTCCAATTAATTTGTATCCTTAACTAAGTGCATAGGCGGTCATTATACGAAAGTCAGATGCTTTGTTATATTGGAAATGAAAATTTCAGAGTATACTTGAGTGGGAAACTAACTCTAGAATTACCAATTACTTTTCGAATTTAACGCAGCTTTTAAGGACAAAATCAAATTAGCAATGTAAAATGAATACAGCTTGAGTTGAATGCATTCACAAAATATTTACTTCTATAGCAAGCTGCATTAAATTAGGCTTGAATATAATGTTTCCATCGTCCTCAATATTTCTAGTAAATGTCTCGCTCAAACTATTGTCGCTATTTTTCTCTTATTTGAAGTAATTATATTACAAATGAAATGAAACGCCATTTAAAAATATGCATTTGAATTTATATACTTAATGTATGAGCAATTTCGTAATATATTCACCCGTCTTAGCTTCATCCTTAAGAAAATAGGGAGATTTAGATTATTATACAATTAAATAAATGTAATTGTACGGCTGCATATATATATATATATATATATATATATATATATATATATATATATATATATATTTCAACATAGTTAATTATTGGTCTTAAATGATAATAAATTCCGTGTTTCTTAAATTAGCTTAGTTATAGCATGAGAGATAATACTTTGTGCAATTATATTTATTGATGGTGATCCCGCGTTCGAATCCCAGTTCGGGCATGGATGTTTATTTCCTTCTCTGTCCTCTCTTCTGTGATGTGTGTATATTTGTGGTGTGAATGTGACCCACCCTATAAATGGGTTTGTGGTGGTATGGTGCGGGTAACGCTACTCGCCTCCGTGACTTGGTTCATAGGTACCCGCTGGGTAACGACAAATGAGTAGCAGTTTCTGGCCTTGTTGTGGCATAGGGTTCGTCACCCAAATGTGTCCGTCGTTGGAAAAAAATTATATTTATTGAAAACAATCATATATGTTTTTGTTATCTTTAATCAAATCTGCAAATGATAATAACCATCTCCAGTCAAAATAAAGGATGATGACTAGAAGAGGATATGACGTTTTTTACTATGCAACCTCCTTTTTTATACAGAATATTTTGGGATATTCAGTAGTTAATAAATATAATGAGCATTGAAGAAGATCTGACCACCGTCTCGAAGCATATCTTGAAGAATCCGTGCAGTGAAAACATCTTCTAACAGATATTTTATTTAAAATTTTAATAATGGTAATAAAAAATAAATTCTGTTACGCGCAAATTGTATGCGAAGAATAAAAATATTTAAAATTTAAATTAACTCAGTGATTATCTTGGTGATCTTTGATGAACAATGACTGCTGTAAAAATTAAGAAGATAACAAATATCTGCATTGATTTATATAAAAATACCATAAATAAAATTAATTTTAAAGTATTATATGATATTTATAACGTTCATTAATTAAATATATTTTTATATAATAACATATATAATGATATTTTATATTAGATTATTTATATCTGCATTCAGTTCATGAATTTGTAATAATGTGAATTCTTCTATTCACACACACACACACAAACTCTTCAAAATATTGTACTGTACTGTATTTGTCAATTTATTATGTGTTCCTTTTCTCAATGTGTATAAATTTATGTAATAATATTCAATTTCGTTCTATATATATTTTACTTTCATAATATTACTTTATTTGGTATTGTTTATTATATATTTGATATATTATACTAGCTAACTATTATGTATTAACATTGTCTATGACTTCATTTATTTAGAGATCGTTTCCATTTCTTTACCCTATTGAACATTAGATTAAATTTGCCAAATGATCAAGGCTTTTGGTCATAGATATTAAATAGATTTTTTTTACATTTTTACGTATATAATTTTAAAATATAAATGAAAAAAATTCTTAACTTTCAAAAAAACATCCAGGTTTACCGGGAATATTTCAAATTTATAAAAATTTACCATATTTTTAAAATCATAAAATTTTTCTTCATCTAATAATTTTTGACTTGAGATGTTTTTTATTTTATTTCTCGAAGACCGTTGACTAATCGTTGTTACATTGGAAAATATTGAGTGTTTGTAAATTATTTGCTTAACTTAAATAAGCATCATGTTTTCAATAGTTAAAAAACACTCATTTTAAATTTTGGTCATGTTTATTATTTCCATATAGTTTTCAATTTGATTAGCTAAATATTCCAAACAAATAACATTTTTATTTTTCAATAAACAAAGAAATTTTTGAGTGGAAATTATTTAAATTTTTAAGTAAGTTTCAAGGATGTCTACACATAAGCATTCGATTTAACGTTTTTTAAAGGGATTTTATTCAGATAATTCAGTATCATACTTTACAATTCTCTCTTTGCCTGAATTGCTAATTAATATTTTTTTAACATTACTTTAATTTTGAAAAAAAACTACATGATTTAAATTTTTTATACTAGAAGAGCTGCAAATGTAAAAACTTTATCCAGACATTCAATTTTACTTTTAATTTGTATAATCACTTTTCAATAAATATTTTGATTGAATTATTGTAAATATGACTATTTATTAATACTAAATTATTTTTTTTAAATCTGCCAATTAACGCTGCATAATTACAAAAGTAACATTAAAACAAAATTGAGAAATTAAAATATTTATCCTCAAATATAAATGTTCTATTTGATCAAAACATTCTGAAATATAGAGCATTAAAAAGAATTTCTAAATTAAATATTTTGAAGTTTTTAAAATTTAACTACTGTTGCTTTTGAATTACTTGCAACCGCATTACACCCATATACATGCATATTGTAACACACAATATCAAAACAATATTTCAAAACATTATATTGCAGCAATGTGATTGAAAACATTAATTCAAAATATAGAAATAATCTAATTTATTCAAGCATTAAAAAATATGTATATTCTTAGTCATAGTTATTACTCTTACACACATAGGAATAAGGTAATTATTAACAAATTATATCAGAGAGAGGAATTATTTTTCATAAGTTAAACTTAGATTCTTTGTTAACTTATTAGATAATTTTAACCTCTACGCAAGAGTTAAGCTATATCTAATAAATTAACGGTATATCGATTATTAGGCACAAAACTATCAAACATTTTAAATCCTAATTTGAATTATTCTTCACTTCTTGTCAAATAATACTACAGGAATACGTATATAATAAATTCATTTCTAATTCCTTAATTACTTTAATAATTTTATTAACTTTATTCCAGTTAATATATTTTTTAAACATTTAAACTATAAGCTCTTTATTGAAGAAGATTTGTGACTTTTGCATATAATTATGGAGGAAATAAAACAATTGCTCAAGAAAATGTCCATTTCGCTTGCCCTGCTGAGTGAAAGATTTATGTTAGTCTGCTCACAGCTGACGGCTTACCTAAAGAAATAACGCTAACACTTAATCTTGGCATTAGTTTGAATCTCGCTAAAGGAAAAGCATTATAATTTATGATTATTGTTTTCTTTCTCTTCTACCTTTTATTATCACAACGTTTATTTTATATATCAATTTCTTGTAGAAACTGATTTTCAACATCACTAACCATTTGCGGTTTTATTTCAAGTTTTTTTCCAAACATGTCATTAAATGAATGAAAATCTTTAAACTTCGCATTTTTATTCTTTCTTCCTAAAGAATATTTTTGGTTTTCTGATACTGGGGGTTATTATATTCTTATTTATATATTGATTATAATATTTTACTTTGAAAATATTTGAATAAAAATAAATTTTTTAATTGTAATAATTGCTGTTATGTTGCAATGCTTTTGACTTTTGTAAAAAAATTGGTTTTTTAAAACTGTTTTCCGTAAAAGGATTTTTAAGCAGATAAACCTAATTTAGTTATATAAACAAATATAATTATAAAAGCAATGAATCAACAATTTACAACGATCTACAATGTACGCAGATATATCAATCGGATATGCTTTCTTTTTCAATAACGGTAACATTATCTTTGAAAATTATTTTATTATTGAAAATTAGTCAATTAGTTGATTGATTGATTGATTGATTTTGATTTTGCTGGAACAAGATTCTCAAATGGAACAAGCTGCGGCAAAAAAAATTAACGTTTGATAAAGACAAATGCTTGAATAAATGATTGTTTAAAAACTAATTGAAAATGTTGAGATGAATGACTCTTCCGAACAAAGGCATTAAAACAAATTCATGAAAAGCCCGAAAAATGAGACAGATAATTGTTATATAAAAAAATTGTAGTTTTTTTGAGAAGCAAGACAGTTTTATGAAATTAATGTCATTCAGAGCCGGTTTTATTTGAATGTTTTTTGTGCTTGTCATTTGTACATAATGAAGAGGTTTGAGATGTAAAGGAAGAAATCCATTTCCATATCTGTTTCAGAAGATGATATATCAATTGTTCTTTTAATACTTTTCTCTCGAGATTTTGGTTTTTAAATTTTGTATTATCAGTCTTAGATTTATTGGTAGTGGAAGTAAATTTCTTTGTGCTATTAGAAGTTGATGGTTAAGTGGATTTAGATGAGAAAGTTGAAAATAAATTATATTTTGGTAAATTACTCTTCTTTGCTGGATTGCTGTTTATTTTTACATCTGTTTGTAAAGCAGAAGTAGAAAAAGCCAACTTTTATTGTTCTGTTTTTTACAATTTGTCTTGCTTCCGGAAAAAGTAATACTTTGTTTCATTTTGATTGCACTTACCTCTTTCTCAATGATCCATAAAGGGCAAGATGAAGCGTAAGCACCAGATGTAGCATGTGCACCAGAACAGTTACAACATTTAAAATTTCGGAAATACAAACATTTGTTTCACCACAAGATTGGACACATTTTCGACACATAGAATCAGCATTTCTACATGCTTATTGAGAGTAGCCATATCTCTGACATTTAAAACACTTAAGAGGTTTAGCAATACATGGACGAAGTTTGCAGAATCTTTTGTGCTTTTGTGAACTTTGGCAATATTGGTGTCTCATGTTAGGACTACATGTTAAGTGTGGGTACGTTCAGCGTCACATCGAATGTTTATACGACATGCAGCACAAATTCCTTGATCACGTAGTTCTTCCAAGAATTTTGCTTTTGTAACATGTATGAAATCGAGGTTAGAAAGGACATCACGAGACTCGTTTAAAATTTTATTGAATGAGGTTTCGACTGGATAAATGAAACCAATTTTTTTTAATTACTGTTTATTGAAAATTTTTAGTGTCAACATGAAAAAGAAAATCTCCTGATGATAATTTTTTTAACATTTTCTATGTTACCAATAATTGAAGTTTTTGTATCAGAAAAAGCAACAACGCATATATATTACCTTGTGGGATTATCAGTATGTAGCGAATAGATAAATTGACTTCAATGATGCAAGAATTAGAACTTGTAGAATATTTGTAAAAGTTCAGGTTCAACGTCATTTCCCACCACAGAGCCCTACAAGGGATGTCAGTCACCGCCTCTGGATATTTACAACTTCTTTGTTTATCATAGTGCTAGTCAATACCCATATGCTAGGATTCACCCCTGGAGACAGTGAGCTCACCTGACGCCAATCCCAAGGATCACTTGATTCCTAGCAGACTAGCCGTAACTATAGCTAGGTACCACCGATTGATACACTAGGGACCACAGTGTACCATCCGTCCAAAGAGTTGCCATGCACGGCCAATACGTGGAAACTTGACTGTCCATAAGAAGCAAACAGACTGCTATGCCTACTCATAGAGGGTTCCCTCGCTTGCCGTCGAGGGATGGAAATAATATTGAGAAGATTAGAAAGAGAATAGAAGAAAAAAAAGGAGAGAATATAGATTCCTTGGTATCCCGGGATTGTGACACCCGTACTAAAGTACTAAAGAAGGTAAGCCCCATAAGGGGAAATGTCAATTAAATAACACATTTTCATTTTCTTTGATGGCTGTAAACTTAATTGAATTGAATAAAATAACGTTTTTAAATGTAATAAATATAGATTAAAAGAAGAATAAAATGCATTAATTTTATAAACTGAAACTAAACTGGAATGTTTTCATTCAATCAGAGGCATCACATTAGTTATTAATTAGCTGAGCATACGTAAACTAGACAAAAATATGCGTGACAATCGGGTTTAGCGATAAAATTTATAAAAGCAAATTTAGTTGAAAACCATTAAAAATTCTCCGTTAATTAACAATTTACGCTGAAGATCCAAAACAATATTATGACTTTACCTACTGGTAGACATTTTACTCCCTTTGATGGTATACAATACACTCGATAATGATTTGTATACTATCAAAGGGGATACAATGCTTTGGGTACAATTTATAAATAAACACAGCGAACGTAAAACGTCATTCTAGAAATCACGAATGTATCATGGGAAAGATTTCTTATCTAAGCAAATTTCACAGTGGTGACGCATTGTTATGGTCCAAAAACTCAGAATAAGTACTTCTAAAACCACTTGCCTTATCAGATTCTTACGAAACAGATGCCGCGATGTTGGTTGTCCACACATCATTAACGACACAAAAACTCGGAGGTTGTATCGTTTGTAAAGTAAGATCAGCGACTCGATTGGCAACCAAATACAATGGGGATCAAGCTAAAAGAATTTCTAAGTAGTGGTTCTATATATTAATTTATATTAGTTAGGTATTTTCCACTGTATGTTACCTATCTAATTTCACGAAGAAGGGAATCTTCCGACATTCTTTATTATTAAAGATATGTGAACATCCAAATCTGGTCTCTGCTACTCATTTCACAATCACTTGGCATATGTACAGCATGTGAGCAGCCGATAAATCATACAGTTTCAGAGATACTTATTTAATTTTTGGGCCATCACAATTTGCCTTCTGTCCAACTCCTAACGAGTTCCAGTGGCTAAGTAATTTCACGCCACTCCCCGTTATAATCTTCAAAGGTAAGCATCGTTTGCTATTCGTTTGAAGATGACCACATTCGCCTTTGCTGGTGCTCCGTGGGTTGAAGACGTGTTCACGTTAATTTCTGAAATCCAAAGTCCTTCCATTGGGATGGGGTGGATATGGAGAGGAGAGTCCCTGCTCAAGTGTGCCTGGTCACCTGAATGCGGTTCAAAATGACGAGGCGCTTCTTGATGGGCGAGTATTCCAAACTCGTTAACCTTAAGCTATAACCCAGGCTCACCAGCAATACTGTGAATATATGTCCACCTCCAAAGTTACCAACCTCGTGAGATCTTTATCGGAAATCTTTATGAATACCTATATGCTAAGTTGACGAATAATAGTAATATGAATAGTATATGTCTGTCTTTTACACATTCAACCTAGAATATCAGAGACTGTTTTGTTTGGTAATAAAAGATCGGCAACAGATAGCGACTCAGATAATGACAGAATACAATATGGATCAAAATAAAACTGTTTCTAAGCATGTGAGTTGCTAGTGTTTGTTACTGTCTATTAAAGATCTTACTCAGCGGCAAGGGACAACGTGCGCCATTTTGTGTCTCAAAGATGTATTAACATCCAAAATTCTGGTATCTCCTACTTGTTTCACTACTATTCATCGACTTGGAATAAAACTCCCGTACTCACAAAGACAGCACGCTAACAGCCAATAAACTCATTCTGATTTCTAGATTTGGGGCCATTATAATCTACCTTTAGTCAGTTAGATCAGTAGTTTTTTTTTATGAAGCACACAGGTAATCACACCAATAATGCTTCGCACTCTTCGAAGTAAATTACATATCGTTCCCTCAGAGTTGCGTATCTCATACAAAAGACGAGTAGGCTCAGTGTCAACTGTGGAGATTATCATAATGTTTTGGCTCTTTAGTGTGTTTGCCATTGTATTAGATTAAGATAACATTTTTGCAGATCTTTAGACATAATAAATCTTACAAGAAATGATTAATAAAATTGTTTAAAATATAAAATGATTTTCAAAAGAACGTTAGTTTAAAAATATCTTTTTAATTATCTAATAGTATGAATATTTAGTAAACTTTCCTATAGAAATAAATATCTAACGAATTAGGTTTTCTCTCCAGCTTGAAGTAAATAAATTTGCTGTCTATAATCTATTACTGCATAAAATTGAATGTAATCACGTTGTATACAAAATCCAAATTCAATGCAAACTTATTTTGGGATGACCAGGAAAATTTCATTCCTAAATATATGTCTCAGAAATTAAATATTTTAGCAATATTATTATTGCAGATTGAAACCACGTGCCAAGTCGTAAGTAATAT
This sequence comes from Latrodectus hesperus, assembly GCA_037975125.1. Taxonomy (NCBI): domain Eukaryota; kingdom Metazoa; phylum Arthropoda; class Arachnida; order Araneae; family Theridiidae; genus Latrodectus; species Latrodectus hesperus. Next base: position 3,836,890 of record JAJQOW010000015.1, on the reverse strand, counting down.
AGCATCATTTTTAATACCCTGGTTTCAAGAATTTGTATTCTATATTTAGATTCAAATTATGTTCTTTGAAGCATACTATTCGTGCATAACATATGAAATATTTTCACTAGAAATCATGAATGAGATTAAAGAGATTACGAAAGAAACGAATTCCAGAAAATACATTTCGCTGCGCGAATTCATTATGAATATTTTATGATAAAATATAAAGTCGCTAATTTCAATGAAAAAATGTGGTTTTGAAATTCTGTTATGAGCAAATATACAAATAAGTTATCGAAAACTGAAATTTCGTATGCATTTCAATCGATTAAGGGAAACACACATTCACAAAGATTTAGCTAGAATTTTTATTATTATTACAAACTGTATTTAGTAAATATTTTTCTAATAATTCGGAACATACTTAAATAGCGAACCTTGATGAATTAAAAATTTGTAATAATTCTTATATTTTAATTTCTCTCATTTCTGTGATTATTTTTTATTTAATTTCTTTCCATACATATATATGGACAAATACTTGCTTTTTAATATATATATATATATATATATATATATATATATATATATATATATATATATATATATATATATATATATATATATGTGGGACGGGGAGTGGCCAAGGCGAGATTAACTAATTAACAATTCTTATACAAAGCCTAATATTTAATTAACATGTATTTACAAATATAAATATATACAAGTTTGAGATATTTACAATTAATCATCTTAATAGATTGAAATTTAAAGTTCAAGTTTAAAGTTATGGGGGACAGGAGCAGTCGTCTTGCTGCTATCAAAAAGGAACGTCTTAGCGTCTTTCAGATAATTTCTCTTCTGCCCCGCTCACTGGGGAAGCTGTTGCGCCTCTCGAGCTCCTTCTCAAGTGGGCACTTGAAATAGTGACGTCGGCTATTAAGTGGTTCACCCACCACATATATATATATATATATATATATATATATATATATATATATATATATTCTAAATTAGTATTCAGAAAATTTTATAAGAAACAGAGTGCTTCTTTAAAATTCTTTCATTTTCTTCCAGTAAAAGCACCTTTTATTTTTCCTGCGATAACGTTGAGTAATTGAGTGGAACGAACATCTCATTATTATAAATGATTAAAATTTGAAACCAATTATCTTTATAATAAAAATCCTTATTAATATTTTTCTCACAAGGTAAGATATCCACAAAAATAAAAAATACTTTTTCAATAATTCCATATATTCGCGAAATATATGTTCATTTTACAATAATCTGTTTTACTTTTTTATTTTAAATATATTATTATAATAATGACTGATTAAAATATAAGCGCGTTCTATGTAATCTTTATGTAAGAACAAATTATTTCCAAACCAAAGATTCTAATAATAGCTAAGAAAACTCAACCATATCAAATGAGATTTTTAATAAGATGAGTTACATAATAATACATTTTATGTCCTTTTTTTCGGCAAAACTTGATTCAAATTCAAATGATTTATACTTTTATTAAGATAACTTATGAAATATAAAAATGGTTACTCTGCAAATTGTTAAAATTAACTTTAAATGATAAATTGTCTTTCTCTCTCTCTCTCTCTCTTCTCTCTCTCTCTCTCTCTCTCTCTAACTATAATTATTACCAGGTTTCCTTAAAAGGCATGATAATCATGTACTATTTAACAATTGAAAAATTCTTTTATAAACACATTAAAACTTGTATAAATTTCAAAGATCATATTTTAAAATGAATTTTTAATAAATATTTTAAAATGTCTTAAATTGAAACTATTTATTGTTGATAAAATGAGATTTATAATTATGTAATAAAAAAATTCAATTTGATAAACGAAGAAAATTCATTTTAAAATTGGGTAAAAATTTATAATAATGTGTTAAAGACTATAATGAAAAATTTGTAAAAAAAATTAAATTATGTCGCACAGTTTTTTTTTTTTATTTAACTCACGTCTTTTTTCGGAGACTAAAAAAATTTTTAATGTGTTTTCAGATGACTTGTTGTGTTATTCCGGTGAAATTCAATATAAAAATTCTCAAGGCTTAAACTTATCAACAAATAGAAAAATAATATTTACTTGATTGTAGGGGCTTAAGGAATACTCAAGTAAATACTTTTCTAGTTTAAAAGCAAAATATTTGAATGAAATAAACTTTATAATTTGTGAAAAAATGCTTTTTAAGTTTCTTTATTTAGTTTAATATTTTTCTAATCAATGTATTTAAACTTCAATTAAACCTTTTTTTTTTTTTGCTTTTAAGATGATCAAAAACAAAAGCTGTTTCGATACATCTAAAACTTCGCAAGAATTAATTTTTATAGCTACTTGCGCATAAAAATAACAAATCCGTCATGTTTTAAAATAAGCAAATTGTCACACATAAAAATCTACTTTTGTTAAAAGCTACTTTATAAAAAAAAATAAAGAAGATTAAGCTGTAAAAATATTTCACATAGTTATATGTGAGATTTATTAATAGATCACGTGCAAAAAATAAAAAATGTGCCATTCAAAAACTTACAAAATTTAAGGAATAAATGCAGATTTGAATTAACTAAAATTAAGATTTTGTGTGAAATCCGGAAACATGCAATCAAATAGAATTCAGTAAAATTTTTTTTTCTGTGATTTTTGTTCAAAGTCGTACTATCACGTTGCGGCCGATAGCTGAGTGTTTAGAGTTTCTGACTCTTAAGCTGTGGGTACCGGGTTCAAATCCCGGTGCGGGCATGGATGTTTCCTTCTCTCTGTGTTTCTCTGACCTTCTTTCTGAGGTAGTGACTCTTGCCTTCGGTTCAACAAATCGTGGGTTCGAATCCCACCTTGGACATGGATGTTTGTAGTGGTTCGGAATCCCCTTTAAACCGTGGGTCCCGGTCTAGTTAGCCCTCGTGTGCAAAAAATGACCATTGAGCGACAAACCAACCTGAGATAGTTAATATATAATGTGATGGAGTGACGCGGATGACTGTACTAATCATCCGCGTGCTAGTGGTCGTTTAATACATAGGTACCCGCTGGGTAATGATAAATGAGTACCAGTTTTGGGCTTTGTTGTGGGGAAGGTTTAGTCACCCAGTGCCCGCCATTAGAATAGAAAATTGTACTATGCAGATGATGACTTTATAAGATTAACTAATTTAGCCACAAGTATATTTAGATTGATTTTAATTCCAAAAATGTGTGTGAATTTTTTGCCTTAAGCTATAACAGTATTTCTCTTTCTGTAAGGACAAATTTAATTATGCTGTTTTAGCAACTCTCAATATTGTTGCTCAATGAGAAAATCAATGTGAAAAAATTCTTACAAAGAATAATATTTTTATTCCAAGAAATTTCAGAGGTTTGACTAAAATGATGCACTGCATTAATAGGTTTTTTTTAAGAATTTTAAAATTACTTGCAAAATTTAAAGGTTTTTATCAAATTTCCGTTGTGTTCTCTTAGATTTAATATCGATAATAATAAACACTACATACACATTGTACATTTATTTTTAGCTTACATTTTAAATTCAAAGATTTATAAAGCTTAAATCATGTTCTTTTAATATAATTGTTAATGAATTTCTTCTAATAGGGGATATGGTTTTATATGATTATATTTTTCACAAAAAAGAATATTTATATTTAATAATTTGTATATTTGTATTTTTGCATTTCAACTCATGAATTTGTAGCAATAACTTAATTCAACAGGTGTTAAGCAGCCTAAATAATTAATTTTTTAATGGAAAACTGTTTGCTCAATTCTTCTGATAACTCATCTTCTTCGAGGCTGATATATATTGCAAAATACCTTTTAACTGTATGATTTATTACCTCCAAATTTGCTATTTGATAAAATACAAAAGAAAACACAAGCAGCATATTAAGTTTTCATTCAAAAAAGTTTGAATTTTGGTCTATCTAAAATCCATTAATTCTTAAGATGCAGTTTTGCATACACTTCATCCTCTGTACTACATTTTTAACCTAATTATTTACTTCAAATGCTTCAACAAGCGGCTATTACAACAGAAGTCCCGACCGCTTTGAAACAAATCTCAGAAATGACGGCATCATAACCACAAATGTATGTAAATCCCCTTTATTCAGGAACAGCAACTCAACATAAGACCTGCAAAGCTGGTCTATTGTTTCCAGAAGCATCCTTTTAGACATTACAACCTCCATTTGTTTTACATAGCCAATCCTCCATTGGCGAACAAGGCGGATTGTTAGTTAGGTGGTACACAACTGACTGTCTACCTTCCGATTGTGGGAACGGCTACTTTTCCAACCAGGCTATCACAGCTATCATACACTGCTGGCAACCGAAATTGCAACATCAAGAAAGACAAGAGATATCACAACAAAATTTATTTACTAGATAATATGTTGACCAAGTATCAAATGATTACGTTTATAGACTTCTGTGAAGTGTGGTTCCTTCCAAAATCAGAAGCCAGAGTAGCAGCCTTTGTTGGAAGTCACCACTGCCACACGACTCGGCGTTGATTCAAAGAGACTTTGGATGTTTTCTTGGTGTACAGCAAACCAAGAAGCTTCCACGCGTTGCCACAATTGATCTGATGTGACAGCTGGTGGTGTAATCTGGGTCAATCGTTGAGCAACCATGGATCACATTTTTTCTATCGGTGAAAGATCCGGGAAGCTAGCTGGCCAGAGAAGCAATTCAATCTGCCGATCGATGAAGAACCTTTGGACAATGCACGTCACGTGTGGTCATGCATTATCTTGTTGTAATATGGCTGTGGACAAGCACTAAATGTAAAGATGGACAACTGGCTCCGATACCTCGGAGATGAAGAGTTGGCTGTTTAAAGTATCAGAAATGCGTACTAGAGGAGTGCAAGAGTCATATCCAATACCAACCCATACCATAATACCCAATGCCGGACTAGTGTGGCGGTGCATAATGCAGCTGTTCAGCATCCTCTCGCCACGGTGTCTTCAAACCCAAGTGTGACCATCGATGTGTTGCAGACAGAAGCGTGACTCGTCAGTAAAGACAATTTAATTCCATTCTGCCGTTCATATCCTTCTTTCATCACACCATTGGCGGCTGTGGTTCTGTGTCAAAGGTAGACGAAACAATGGACATCTTGCGGACTGACCATTCTGTTGTAAACGGCGTCGAATAGTATAGGCGGACAATGGATGATGCTTTACAGACTGAATGTTCTGTGCTATGGTTCGTGACGTGGCTGAGCGATCCATTACTGCTTCGTGCACAATTTGCCTCCCATCACGTGAAGTGGTGCACAGAGGTGCATGCGATCGAACACGTCCATCCGTCGTAGCCTCCTGCATCCAACGATCATATATCCACATTAAAGTTGTTTGATTTCATCCAACACGACTACCAATTTCCCTGAAGGATAATCCACAAACTCGTAGGTCACTATCCTTAATATGTCTAACTAGGATATTCGATCAAAAAATGATCACTGTTTTCTACGAGGTATAATTGATAATTAAAAAAAAAAACACAAGAAGAACACAGTTGCCGAACTTGAAATCGTCGGAATCTAAGAGACTTAAACAGTGTTTTGAAGTGGCACCACAGACGTGCATGATATGCCCGCGTTTGGGCTGAAATTCTAATCATTTCATATCTCACCTCAGATAATGGGTGTTGTAAATTTCATGTTATTTGTATAATCCTTGCTTCCTTCAGGGAGTGGCTTTTACGGTGGCAAGCAGTATAAAAATGTTCAGTAGCTATCAGTATCTATGCGTTTCAATACTTCACATGGAGGGCATTAGGACCCCATATTTTATGTTTCCAAGGCACCATTATCAAACATTATGCAATTGATATTACTAATTTGAACCCCATCGATTACTTAACAAAATACAATATAGAATAAATTAGTATACTCATAAATTGAAAGTGGTATGCAAATTTGCAAGATTAAGTAAATGATTTGAATTGATTCAATTTTAAAAACTTTTATTGAAGTAAATTGTCTTAATTTAACGGAATACAGCTGGGTTAATATTTAATTGGATATCATATTTTTCTGTGAGCAATGAAGTATATCGTTTGGATATGTGATCAAAAATTGATATCTGGTTTTTTACTGAAAATCCTGAATCATTTCGCCCAGCCTTCTTTGTCACAACCCTTCTTTTGATGTTTTCCCAAACGTGTTCTGAAATGAATTCAGATAACTAGTCGGACAATTTATGACATTAAGCATTTTAAATTTTAAATCACTTTAAATGTGATTTTGGGATTATTATTCTGATGAAAATTTCAAGTAGGATTTATTTATTACGTATATTCAGACTTGTGTGCTTGATTCTTGAGATCCGCTTGTAAGTCTTCGTCGATAATAGGACAAATAGCACAATGACAGATGTACAACCACAGAAGAATAATGAAGAAAACATCCAGGGCCACGGTGGGAATCGAACCCACACTCCTACGCTTTCAGGCGATTAGTGGAGTGATACTTTGACCACTCGGCCACGGAGCGCCCTTAATATGTAACGTCTAAAGTCTTTTCACTGGTATGGTTTTGAATATGGAGTGAAGGGTGCCAGCTCAGGTGCGACATCATCTTCTGATCATGATTCAAAATTAACGTTGCGCTTGTGATAGGCAAGTATTCCAAACACATGAACCTGAAGATATAGTTCAGGTCTCACCAGCAGATCTATATATGGCAATTATTAAAAAACTAAAAAAATTTTACATCTCAAAATTTCGGCTTTCAAATTTCCGCTAGATATTTTTAAACTGTCAATTTTCCCACAGATCATTTGTATCGCAGCATGTGAGACTATTAAATTTTCAAATTACACATTTACATTATTAAAAGATGTTTTGCCTAGAAGAGCACATATACAATGTATCTCAAAACTTTACACATATGCACATTATCTGAAAGTTCCGCTTAAAATAAATTGCGCAGTTTGATTTTATATCAAGCAAAATTTAAATCTGAATTAATGTTTCTGAACTTTTCCTAATTATTTTAGAGAAAAAGCATACTTGACATATGACTAATACAATCAAAAATCTTACAAATGTAATATCTAATGACAGCTAAATTTCCTTTCAACTAAATTCGATTTAATTTGATGTCAGTTTTTTTTTTATTTCTGTTTCCTTTAAAAATAAAGTTATCGAAATGTAACATTTCATTTCAATAACGTTTTACATTTTTGACATTAGCATTTTTTCTTTCTTACATTTATTTCTTGCTTTCTTATCAGTTTTATTTTATTTTTTTCTTTAAATGTTTAAGTAATTGGTATACTTCAAAACTTCTGGTTTCATCCATAAATCTTTTAATCTAGAATACTGTACTTTTATTTTTTTCATTCTAGTTTTTTTAGGAAATTGCATTTATTTTTCTTTCAATTCATTTTATTTGATGTTTTAATATTGTTTGTTACATTTAAAACCCATCATTTTACTCTGATAATATTTTTTAATTTATTTTATGGATGGTATTTGCAATCCAAAATATCGTATGCGTATAGCACCTGCGCTCTAGCCATTCAGCTATTACAACCTTTAAGCAATAAATAATGAAGATTGAATAATATTTTAGCATATTCTTTCAATTATTCAAATATTACATTTTTTTGCCTCATTACAAAACTTCACCCTTTAAATACTCACTTGATATTTTGTTAAAAAAATATTATGAATTTTTCTACATATGTTTACTTGCGAACAAAGTACGATAATTATAAATGGAAATTAATTCACATCATTAAAAAAATTTCTCTTGCATTAAAAATTAAAAATACATAAATTTCTCTAAAATATGGTTTATTGTATCGTTTTCAAATTTTTATTTTTAACCTTAAGCGCGTAAATTTTGATTAATTTGTTATTAATTGAAAAGTGTGTCAATATGAACCAACAACATATTATATTATGAATCATTTTCAGTTTATTAATTATTAAATTTTTTCTTAACTGTTTTAAGAAATTTAATAATTTGAGCGCATTTTCAGTATAGGCATCTTTCATTTGATAAGTTTTCTTCATTTAGAAATTTTAAAGACTATTGTTCAGACATTAAGTGAATGTTTTATAAATTTAGGCATTTTGATCATCATTCTTGTAGTTTGTGAGTTCGATTCTGTACTGTTTACAATCACTTAGACCTGATTTTAAATCGTTGTTTCTAATTAAAATAATCTTCATCAGCAAAATATTGATAATAAAGGAAAGAAATTGAAGGTAAACTTTTCTATATTCGCTGGTTAAAATCAATAAATATAGAAAAATTTATATTCATCGCTTTTTTTAATTTTCTATTCCAATTCCCAAGTACTGAAAAACAAGAAATTTAGTAAATACTTTATTGTTTCTTTATTGCTGAATTCAAGATTAGTCTTTGTTATGCTTATTTAGATTGAAATCCCAATAATACTCATAAGAAAAATGAATATGAAAAGTAAATTTATTTGAAAGGAAATCTGAACAATACTCATAGAAACCATTTGTTGATCCACATGGAAGCGCATTAATGAGCAAAATTTATCTTACACTGGAAATAAACTGATAAAAATTTAAACACACAACTAATAAACAAAAGACTTAAAATTTTGCACTAATTGATAAAATGGCACAGGTGCCGTATAATCCATGATTCCAAATTCTGAATTTTTTTGGTGATGAGGATATGTTGCCAAGATGACCTATCGTGATGTGCGCGATGATGTAGGTTTACCAAAATAGAATTTTCTGCATAATTCTTAAAGGTTTCCATATGTATGACGTAATAAAAACGAGGATGTCATATACATAAGAAAATCCGCCAAAAAATCGTCAATATCAGAATTTGGAATCATGGATTATACGGCACCTGTACCGGTAAAATCCTAAGAAAGTTCACACCCTTATCGACAAACAGAAAAAAAGCTCCAAGCCAGAACGAGATTCCAAAAATAGTTTGGTTAACCATATCTAGTGCATCGAAATGAATTATCAATATTGACAAGTCACAATTATTACCAACCAAAATCATTCGCACCAAAGGCGTGGGCTCTGCTAGGATCCAACGGCACTAATTTATTAAATTTTTGATATAAGTTGACTATACATCACAACTTTAAGAGTCAGTGATTGTACACTTGTAATCACTGATTATATCTAAGTATAAAATTCATTAAACCAAAAATAAAAATGATTGCCTTATCTTTGTAAAAATTAAAATGTAAAATTGCTTCTTATCAATCATTCAAGAAATCATTATTCAGCGATGGAAAATATTTAGTACTTTACAGCGTTTACAACAGTTTTAACTGTTAAGCCATCCACTGAATGGCTTAAAAATATTTGCAAATAGAAAATTACTGTAGTCTAAGGATAGATCTAAGCTCTTAGCAGTTGATTATTCCTGCTACAGTCTTAACAAACTTTTTGAAAAAGGAGAGATCTGTACAATTTTTTCTGCATATTTTCCTTTAGGATTCAGATGTGTTAAGTGTATTATTTTGATATTTTTCTGTGTTTCTTTCTATGTGGTATATAAAACAATCAACTACGTGTAAAATAAAACAAAATCCTATTAATGTTAAAAAGTATTTAGAATATTCAAAACATGAGATTAAATATTTCCAAAACTATTCAAATCAAAAAAATTTTTTCATAAATATAAATCTAATCTAAAAATATTTTCATTAATTGACTTTTTATTATGATCAGTTATTACTATTTCTGATCAAATTTTGTTTTCAAATTTAACGCCCTCGTCGTGCTATTTTTACCTTCTATGTTAACTTTGATTAAATTATATGTTATTTTTCCGGTATTTTATCTTTAAGAAAGGCATTTTTCTTCTATTGAAACTTTTATTATTCCAAGGAAATTATTCCTCTTATATCTGCTTTTCGATGAGATTTAATTGGAAATAAATAATAATTTGAAACATTAACTATAAATTAGTTTCACAAAATGTAATGCAATATATTATTAATTTAGTTGCTTTATTATAAAACTATTGATTAATAATTTCAAAGTCAAAGTCCGAAAATGTCATATTGTGAATATTGATTACAAATATTACTTTTAATGATTAAATACCTTAATGTCAAGGTGGATATGTTTTGAAAATGTTGCATTTTATACAGTCATTGGAATTTTTAGATTTTGCGAAACATACTTGGTAAGAATTATTGTTTCTTTTTAATCATTTAGTGTTTTTTATAGATAAAGAAGCAAACTTTTGTAACACTTTCCAAAAAGGTTGAACTATTCAGCTTCAAAAATAACAATTTTTTGTTCACCACTTTTCAGGTACAGAAGGTTGGTTGGTTGGTTGGGTTTTATGGCGCAAGGTCCAAAATTGGACATGCTGCGCCAAGACGTTTTTGTTGCTTTAAATATTTATTTAATTATTTTATTATTTATTTATTTATTTTAAAACCCAATCAACATTTAAAATTTTTAAAATACAAAAATCTGTGTATATAATATTTTAAAATAAATTTAATAAAATGAAATGTATGTACAATTTTAAAATTTAATAATTAAATCAAATAAAATGTATGAAACCTATTGCTCTTAAAAAAGCGAATAGGTTTCTATGGGGTGGATCCCCTATTAAATCAAATAATGTTATAAAATCAGTATTAAAATAGTGTAAACGTTGTTGGTTAAAAACATGACATGAAAATAAAATATTATATATAGTAAATGGTTCATCACACGCTTCACACCATGGATTTAGTTCATTTAGGAACAAATGTCTGTGTGTGAAACGTGTGTGTCCGATACGAAGGCGAGTTAATCTAACATCTGCACTTCGTAACGGTAAAACTGATAATGAGGTGAGGGATGAGAAGATGGTATGTAGTTTGTTTCCGACCTGCAAGTTCCATGATTCTTCCCAAAGGGAACAAATAAAGCTTTTTATACTCTTTCTCACATCTGAGAGCGGAACTGATGGTAAAACTGGATCTTCAGCAGCCTTTGCAGCTGCATCCGCTCTCTCGTTTCCATCAAGACCTACGTGACTTGGTATCCAACAAAATACAATTTCTTTTCCCTTGCCAGCAAGAGAATCCAATGCTTTGAAAATTCTCGACACAACAGGATGACAGTTAACGCTATTGTTTTTCAAGGCTTCAATCATGCTCATGCTGTCAGTGTAAATACAAAAGTCATGACAATCATCTGTATTCACATGCTGAAGCGCGTAGCAGATGGCATTTGCTTCAGCAGTAAAGACGGAGCAGGATGAATGTAGGCTGTGACTAAAAGCTGTATTATTGATAAAAACTCCACAGCCCACATGTCCCGCTGCTTTAGAACCGTCTGTGAATACAGGTTTGTATGATTGATACTGACAGCGATGAGAAGAATATAGCTGCTGAAAAACAATAGGTGTTGTGTCAGATTTTCTATAGTAAGCAAAGGCATTGATAAAAGTATATGTTGGATTATACCAAGGCGGATGAGCATATTGATCAACAGACTCAATCCGAATATCACATAGGTCTGTGAGCCACAGATGTGATTTGGCTCGTGTGAGAAACGGAGGGATGCTCATTGGACGAGCATCATATAGTCTCATGAGAGAAGTATTTGGAACCATGGAACGTATCGGATGATTAGGGGTCGACATGACCTTAGCATAATAATTGAGAGACTGCTGCATTCGTCTCAGGTCTAACGGTAATTGATGACATATCACGTATAGACTCTGGACGGGGGATGTGCGGAATGCCCCAGAGCATATCCTCAAAGCAGAGTGATGAACTGTGTCCAACCTTCGTAACACGGAAGATCTAGCTGATCCATAAACAACATTTCCGTAGTCAATGCGGGACAAGATCAATGACTGATATAATCGAAGAAGTGATGCGCGATCTGCACCCCAAGATGTATTTGACAACACCTTGAGGATATTAAGTGATCGCTCACACTTCTTCCGCAAATATAAAACGTGCGGAAGAAAAGTTAATTTTCGGTCAAAGATAATGCCCAAGAATTTTATTTCATTGACTACTTGTATTGGAGTGTTGTTGATGTAAATTATTGGATCATTATGCAGGCTAGTCTTTCTACAAAAGTGGACACATATACTCTTGCTTGGTGATAAGGTATGGCCATTCTCAGCACACCATGCAGCAAGTTTGTTAACTGCTGTTTGCAGATGTCTCTCAATTAATCTTATATTAGACCCCTCACATGATATTTGCAGGTCGTCGACAAACAAAGTGCCATGTACTGATGATGGAAGTTGATGAAGTATGTTACTGATGAAGAGACTAAAAAGTGTGACACTTAAAATTGAGCCCTGAGGAACACCCTCAGATTGTGTAAAAGTATTGGATGTATAGCTTCCAATACGTACTTTAAAACCACGGGAGCATAAAAAATTCTGTAGGAATATCGGCAGATTACCCCGAAAGCCAAAATCATATAATGTACGGAGAATTCCATATCGCCATGTACGGTCGTATGCCTTCTCGATGTCAAAGAAAATGGAAACTAAGTGATTTCTCCGCACAAAAGCGTTGCGGATTTGGGTCTCCAAATATGTGATGTTATCAAGAGTGGATCTCCCTTTACGGAAGCCACTCTGATTAATATGTATATATTTATTTTTTTCTAAGACATATACGAGACGGGCGTTGACCATACGTTCGAGAGTCTTACATAAGCAACTCGTCAGAGCAATTGGTCGATAATTTGAAGGATCTGAAGGATCCTTACAAGCCTTTAGGTCAGGAATCACTATTGCTTCTTGCCATATAGATGGAAATTCATTTTCCGTCCAGATCCTATTGAACAGGTAATGGTTGGTTGGTTGGTTGGTTGGGTTTTATGGCGCAAGGTCCAAAATTGGACATGCTGCGCCAAGAATAAGTTTTATGTAAGTTTATTTCATTTTAATTATTTTTTTATTTATTTTCAAAAACCCAAGCAACATTAAAATATTAAAAAACAAAAATAAGTGTATATATTATATTAAAATCTAGTTATAAAATATAGAAAATGAAAATAACAATTATTTGTATAATTTTTTTTTTTAAATCTAAAATACAGATTAAATATAATGTATAAAACCTATTGCCCTCAAGAAAGCGAATAGGTTTTTATGGGGTGGATCCCCTATTATATAAAATAAAATTATAAAATCAGTTTTAAAAAAGTGTAAACGTTGTTGGTTAAAATCTGGACATGATATTAAAATATGATAAACAGTATAAGGTTCATCACACGTTTCACACCAAGGATTTAATTCATTCAAAAACAAATGTCTGTGTGTGAAACGTGTGTGTCCGATACGAAGGCGAGTCAATCTAACATCTGCACTTCGAACCGGTAAAACTGACAATGAGATGAGGGATGAGAAAATGGTATGTAATTTGTTGACGACCTGCAAGTTCCATGATTCTTGCCAAAGACCATATATAAAATTTTTTATAGCCTTTCTCACATCTGAGAGAGGAACCGATGGTAATATTGGATCTGATGCAGCCTTTGCAGCTGCATCTGCTCTCTCATTTCCTTCAAGACCCATGTGGATTGGTATCCAACAAAATACAATTTCTTTTCCCTTGCCAGCAAGGGAATCCAATGCTTTAAAAATTCTCGACACAACAGGATGACAGATAACGCTATTGTTTTTCAAGGCTTCAATAATACTCATGCTGTCAGTATATATACAATATTGATGATAGTCATCTGTATTCACAAGCTGAAGCGCGTAGTAAATGGCAGTTGCTTCAGCAGTAAAGATGGAGCAGGATGGATGTAGGCTGTAATTAAAATCTGTATTATTGGTAAAAATTCCACAGCCCACATGTCCTGCTGTTTTAGAACCATCTGTGAATACAGGTTTATATGATTGATACTGACAGCGATGAGAAGTATATAGCTGTTGAAAAACAATAGGTGTTGTGTCGGATTTTTTGAACTGAGCAAAGGTATTTATAAAGGTATTTGTTGGTTCATACCAAGGTGGATAGAGAAATTGATCAATTGACTCTATCCGAACATCACATAGGTCTGTGAGCCAAAGATGTGATTTGGCTCTTGTGAGAAAAGGAGGGATGCTCAATGACCGAGCATCATATAGTCTTTTAAGAGAGGCATTAGGTACCATGGAACGTAGTGGATGGTCATGGGTCGACATGATTTTAGAATAATAATTGAGAGACTGCTGCATTCGTCTCAGGTCTAACGGTAATTGATGACATATAACGTATAGACTCTGGACGGGGGATGTGCGGAATGCACCTGAACATATTCTCAGAGCAGAATGATGGATAGTGTCCAGTCTGCGTAAAACAGAAGACCTAGCGAATCCGTAAACAACACAACCGTAGTCTATGCGGGATAAAATTAAAGATTGGTAAACTCGGAGGAGTGACGTGCGATCAGCACCCCAAGATGTGTTTGAAAGCACATTGAGGATATTGAGCGACCGCTCGCACTTCTTCCGCAGATATAATATATGCGGAAGAAAGGTTAATTTACGGTCAAATATCACTCCGAGGAATTTTAACGCACTGACCACTGGTATAAGTGTGTTGTTTATATGAATAACGGGATCATTGTGGAGGCTAGTCTTCCTGCAGAAATGGACACAATTGCTCTTGCTAGGAGATAGTGTATGGCCATTCTCAGCACACCATGCAGCAATTTTATTAACAGATGTTTGTAATTGTCTCTCAATTAAATTCATGTTAGACCCTTCACAAGATATTTGCAGGTCATCAACATACAAAGTACCATGTACAGGAGGTGAAAGTTGATGAAGTATGGTACTGATATGAATATTAAAAAGTGTGACACTTAAAATACTTCCCTGAGGAACACCTTCAGGTTAGTTAAAAGTATTGGACAAAAGGGTACCAATACGAACTTTAAAACCACGGGAGCATAAAACGTTTTGTATAAATATCGGCAAATTACCCCTAAAGCCAAAATCATGCATCCTACGGATAATTCCATACCGCCATGTACGGTCGTATGCCTTCTCGATGTCAAAGAAAATGGAGACCAGATGGTTCCTCCGCACAAAGGCATTGCGGATTTGGGTCTCCAAATATGTGATATTATCAAGAGTGGATCTCCCTTTGCGGAAGCCACTCTGATTAATATGTATACATTTATTTTTTTCTAAGACATATACGAGACGGGCGTTGACCATACGTTCGAGAGTCTTACACAAGCAACTCGCCAGAGCTATTGGTCGATAACTTGAAGGAACAGAAGGATCCTTACCAGCCTTAAGGATCGGAATCACTATTGGTTCGCTCCAAAGTGATGGAAATTTATTTTCAGTCCAGATCCTATTGAACAGGTAAAGTAAGTTCAACAGGGAATCTGGACTTAAATGACGAAGCATTTGATAGCTGATTCCATCTGGTCCTGGGCTAGTATCATGGGCCTGCTGTAATGCTCTCTTCAATTCCAACATCCGAAATTCACAGTTGTAAGGCAAAGCTTGTTGATGGTTGAAACGAATTGGTGTTCGCTCAGCACGACTCTTTGTCCTTAAAAACGAAGGACTATAAGAGTCGTTGCTTGAGACGCTAGCAAAGGTTTCACCAAGGACATTAGCGATGTCCTTAGGAGAAGAGTATATAGCAGCTCCGGATTTCAAAATAGGAATGGAAAATTCTCTATATATTCCATTGGCTGCTTTCACTCTTCTCCACAACTGTTTACTGGATGTGGAAGAAGTAATTGAGGATACATAGCGAAACCAGGATTCCTTCTGACTTCGACGACGAGCTCTTCGAGCTAATGCTTTTGCTCTCTTGAAGGCGATAAGATTCTCCGTTGTGGGGTACCTCCGAAATAACCCCCATAACTTCCTTTGTTTTCTATAAGTTTGTTGACATTCTTTGTTCCACCAAGGTTTGCAACGCCTGTGTGTTGTAAATGAGCTCTTAGGAATTGACGCATCAGCTGCATTCAATATTGCTTCGGTGACCTTATATATGGCATCATCAATATCATCGATCGTAACCATTTCATTATCAATAACTGCCAATTGTGTAAATGACGTCCAATCTGCCCGACTGTACACGTAAGTAGGTAAGCGTTGTCTTACACTACTACCTCCAGTCTGGGAGATGACGAGAGGAAAATGATCGCTGTTATGCAGATCATTTCCTACTATTAGATTTAACAATGGCAGAAGAGATGGAGAACAAATGGCTAGATCGAGAGAATGAAATGTTCTTGTGGGTACATGGAAATATGTCTTCTCGTCGGTATTAAGCAGACAGAGACTATTATCTGAAATAAACCGCTCTATCTGCCGACCGCGAGAATTAGTATCATCATTTCCCCACAAAGAACTATGGCCGTTAAAGTCACCTAACAACAGAAATGGTGTTGGCAGCTGATCTGTTAATGCATCGAGTTCCTCTTGGTGGATGACATCATGTGGTGGTAAAAATAAACTACAGACTGTTAATAAGCATGCAGTATGAATTCTCACAGCAACAGCCTGTAGAGTAGTATTCAATGGATGGGCAGTGCTGGGAAAAGTATTTGATGTTAATATACAAACACCTCCAGACACTGCACCATCATCACCACAGTCTTTTCTAAAGCTTTTAAACCCACGCATGGAAAAGTTATTGCTCGACTTCAGGAATGTTTCCTGAAGTGCAACACATGCGGGGTTGTAAGCTGAAATTATAGACTTGATGTCATCATGATGAGAGCGCAAACCATGGCAGTTCCAAGAAACAAAGGAAGTTATTGTTCAATTTGAAAATCTCCTTTCCCGGAGCTGGAAGGCATGTCATCTGATATCTCCTCTAGCGATAGATCATCGTCCGAGGGATGTAATGAAACAGCGTCAGCCTACAGGGTTAAGGCTTTACGGGTAGATATTGAGGGCCTAATATTGCCCTCTTTAGAAGATTTTAGTTTTAAAGCCTTTAGGGCTTTAGATTTTGCAATCGGAGCTTTTCTACGGGGAATGGTTGTGGAGGTTGATTTTGGCCTTTTCTCAGAGGTAGGGGGTAATTTGACTATTGGAAGTGAAAGAGCATCAGTTTGCGTGCTAGTCGTTCGGGTGACTTTTGCGGTGACAGAAGCATAGCTAACTCCTGCTTGAGGTGTACGTGATGTAACAGTACGTCTCGCCTCAGGATATGAACAATTGTTCTTAACTTTAGTGGTTGTGATCTCCTTTTCCAATATCCAGATAGGACAACTCCTAGCGTAGGAGGGGTGGTCACCTTTACAGTTGACGCACCTCTCCTTTGCAGTACAAGACAAGCTGTCGTGGCCAACTGCTGCGCAGCGAGCGCAAGTCAGTTTGCCTCTGCAATTCGCTTTGGAGTGACCAAATCTCTGGCACTGGAAACAACGCAAAGGATTTGAAATAAATGGCCTTACGGGTAGATGCATATACGCAGCTTTAATATGCTGCGGTAGGTCTGGCGTCGCAAAAGTCAGTACGAGATGTTTAGTATTAATAATCTGCCCATCTCGTCTGATAGTTATGCGTCTTACAGCACAGACCTTTTGATCTTTGAGGTTTTCTAAGATCTCATCCGTAGGCGTGTTAAGCAAATCCCTTGCGGATACCACACCACGTGAGATGTTAAGGTTCATATGAGGTTGGACGGACACCTCAAGGTTAGCTAGCGTATTCATGTTGCTTATCAGAGCTGCTTGTGCATCTGAAGCAACTTCAACCATCTAATCACCAGAACGAAGTTTCCGAATGCTCTTTACTTCGCCGATACTGCCACTGATACCTTTTTTGATTAGGAAAGGGGATACATTATCAAAGGTACCCTCCTTCCTTTTCACAATGTAAAATCTTACTTTTATTAGCTTAAAAGTATGCTCCCGTGGGACAGATGAGAATATTTGTGTTTCCATATTTGAGATGGAATATTCGGGACCTGACGGCACCACCCACCACCGAGTCCAACAAGGGGATGCAGACCAGCTGCACCAGTGCTAGCCAGGTCCTATACGCTCTCAGTACATCCCTAAAGTGGCCTCCACCCTTAACGAGTCACCCAGTAGATGTACCGATCGCTTGATCCATAGAGCCGATTGATGTGCTGAGGACCACAACACACCTCCCGTTTACCTGAAGCAGAGGCCAAAGTAATGTGTTTGTCTCTGCGGGCCTCAATTACCAGGACCCTCCTTTCCAGGACACGGGTCTCCACGCACGGCAAACACGTGGGTGATTTAGTCCCCAAGAGTAGCTAATAGCAACAGAGCGGCGAAAGCTACTCAAGGGGAGCCCTCAACCTCTTCCGAGGCAACCACACTGAGGGAGAAAAGGAAGAAAAAGCAGAAGAGTAGAGGAGAGGGTAAAAAAGAGAGAGAACAGATCACTAGGGTACCTCGGGATTGTGACACCCATGTTTACCTAAAGAAGGTAAACCCCCTGAGGGGTCAGGTACAGCAGGAAAGTTGAATCTATAACCAGTTCATGATCTGAAAATGTTTTGTGGCTTCACAGTGCTGGCATAACCATTATAAAATTTATTTATCATTGTTTATTAATATGAATTATATGACAGGTTTATTGGTGTATTTAAATGATAAATTGAATTCTAAATCATTTCACAATATTTCATGCTTTGCCATGCGTAAGCACTATTTGCCAGGAATGTAAAAAAAAAAAACAAAGTGATGCGACTGATATCAAAATATATATACAGGCGAATCATATATATATATATATATATATATATATATATATATATATATATATATATATATATATATATATATATATATATATATATATATATATATATATATATATACATTAGTTTAATTATCCTATAAATCGGTTGCAAGGTATACATAAAATTTCTGATTTACTAGTCTCAGAAATTTGATACTCTCATCCTTGAATAATTTAATACTATCATCAAAAGAATAATAAAAATTCTATATATTGATAATTATTAAATGCTAAGAAAATTTGCAAAAATTTAAATTGATTAATAATAAATAATTACCCTATCTTTATTTTCAAATATTTTTCGAAGGGTTATTATTTATTCGAAGGATTTTGGATTATTTTTTGTTCATGGTTATAAAATAGAAATATATTTAATAAAATTTGTTTAATTTAATAGAATTTTTTGTAATTTGTTTGCAAAACGTTTTGCGTGGATTTTGCTATTAATATAAGCAAAAATCTAAAAATAAAGCTTTGAAGTTAAAATATAACTTATAATCTAAGAATAAAGTGGGGAAATCTAAAAGTTAGAGACTCTGAGCATTCATTAAAAATAATTTATTGCAGCAGGTTTTCACACGAATTTGCAAGGATTAAAAAAATATTGAAGAGGCTTCTAAAATATTTTATAAACTAACTTATATATCCCCTCTAATTAATGTAACTAAAGTATATTAATTAAAGATCTTTCACACACACACACACACCTTTTTTAACAGTAAATTATCTAAATATTGTTGAATCATGAAATTTAAAATTAATTTCTTAAACTATACAACATTAAAAATTATTTTTCACAAACGCTGAACACAGAATTTATGAATCACCTTTTTAGTTTAATTCTGAAACATAATTATTCATGTTCTAGAATTAAATTAAGAAATAATGACGCAACAAGGAATATTATGTGATTTAAACTATAAATACGTATTTAGCGCAATAAATAACTTAACAACGGTATCAGTATTTTATAAGGTTAAATCAATTTGTATGTAATATTATTTGTATGTGAACAAGTAACTGAACATGCGATGTACGTGCTCGATAAATCAGTGAAATCGAAAGTCCTGTGGTCGGTCGTTGAGCAGTTACCATGGGTGCAATGGTCTGGAAAAAATTTACTCCCCTTTCATTTCAATGCCAAAATTGAGGGAGTAGATCCTCTGGTGCTGCCATCTATCAGAGGATTTGAAGAGCAAAAGTCATACTTTCACCTTCATGGTGCTCTGATTAAATGAAGGACGTTCCCTATTGACTTAAATTCGCATAGTCAAGGCATAGCGAGCTTGGTTTGTCCAATTGTCATTAGTAACTACAACAACAAGTAAATGATATTTGAATGGGTCTTAATTTAGTTCAAAATATTCACAGATACTCTTTTCATTGTAATAATAATCCCTTTTTCTGCATCCAAAATTTTATAATTCCAGTGCTTCGTAAATTAAATTTTATGCCTTTGTTGCTGCATATGGTTTTCAAAATTAAGTGGAATTACTCAATGAAATAAATGATTAAAGTTTAACATCGCTTGAATAAAGGTATAAAAGACAATGTTCTTTTCCTGTTTGAAAACTATAAATTCATTCCCTAGGCATCGGAAATATATTTACAGTTTAAAATCGAATTTTTCTAGAATGTCAAATTTCATTGAACTGCACAAGTTAAATATAAATTTTTATAAGATTGATACTTTTTCCTGATTGGTAATTTTAAAAAATATAATTTACATCTTTCTAATTTCCAAGAATCAGTTAATTCCAAACTTTTATTTAAAGTATTATTACTAATAATTGAAAAATATTAAATCATTTTCGTATTATATCTACTGTTAGATATTTCAGACATGATGCTACAAGATGAATTTCAGTGTACATTACTTCCAAAATTTTTAAGAATAAAGTTAGGTAAACTAATATCATAATAATCACTAATGTCATGATCGTTATTGAAGCATTTCTTACAGTTTTGTTGTTGTTACTTATGACACTTGAACAAACCAAGCTCGCTATGCCTTGGCAACGCAAATTTAAGTCAATAGAGAGCGTCTTTCGTTTTAATCAGAGCATCACGAAGGTGAAAGTACGTCTTTGCTCTTTTCTTAAATCCTCCGACAGATGGCATCACCAGAGGATCCATTCCCTCAATTTTGAAATTGATCTCAAAGGGGGGAGGGAATTTTCTCCAGACCATTGCACTCATGGTAAATGCTCAACGACCGACCACAGGACTTTCGATTCCACAGATTTAACAAGCACGTATAATCTTACAGTTTTGAATTCTTTAGTTGAACACATACTTATTGGTTTCAAAAATTTAAGAAAAAAACATGTAAAAAATCGATTACTCCTAAAATGAATATTGACATTTAGAAACTAATGAAAGTCAAATGTACAAGACATAATACAGTAAAATTTACTTGAAAAGAGATAATTCATAATTTATTGCCTTTTTTAGAATTTGTCTTGAGCACAAAATTTAACAAATCGTATCAACCAGTTTAGTATTAGAAAAATGTCAAAAGTACAATACTTATAACCTATTGCAATGTTGCCAGTTATACTTGTCGATATTTAGTAAAAAAAAATTGATTTGTGAAAGCACTTTCAAGCCTTTCAAAAAATCGGGGGAGAAGATAAGAATCAATTAAGGCCTTTTTTAAAGCTTCTCAAATATGGTCAGTGAAAATCACTTCTATTTCATTATATCTTTCCAACGAATTGACCTTTTGATGTTCTGTAGCGTTACATCGTTTCAACAGTGTTACTCTGATTTGAAACTTAATCTCACTATCTGTTTTTACTGCTTTAGATAATATTCAAAATAAAAATTTTGAAGATTACCTAAGCTAATCTTCAAAAATGATTATCAGAAAAACAAAATCAAATTATCATAAGAAATTATATAAAACTGTATGGAGTTCATGTTTTATAGACTCAGTGAATTTGCAAAAAGGGGTGCATCCTGAATAAAAATACTGTTTCTTTTGTTTAAATTTATTTCATGGATGTTTGAAATATAAGTTGTTACACATTTCTTCTAAATTTAATATAAGAGGTTGTTTCTTTAGGGGCTGAAACCCGTTACAAAAATAACTTTCACTGCTAAAAATATATCTCCATATTAGTCTAGACAATAAGTCTTGCATAAGGCCTGTTAATATGTCTCTCAGACATTATTGTTTTGTAAGATGGTGGATGACTAACTTGGTTCATGTATACTTTAAGAGAAGATTACCTTCACAGAAAGTCTCATGTACAACAATAATTTACGTCAGTGTTCGAGCAAGTTGTATAAAAGAATGTCTGACTGAGTTGAAATTACGGTTCCTTTCCAACTTACATAAAAAAGCAAAAACTGCGAATTTATCCTTTGATATTAATGCAGCAATTATTCTTTGCCTGAACACTCAGTCCAAAGTTTGAAATTATTTCAATGTTAATAAAAAATATTTTTAAAGTTTTTAACAAAAGTTTTCGTTTTAAGAAACCTAAACTCTCTTTCAGAAATAGATCTGACAAGATATTTCAATCATTGAGTGCAAAATATAGTAAAAAGTAAAGCAAACCGTGTAATGTAATTTTGATTTAAAAAAATATATGAAATCATTTTTTATTTTTTCAGTGTGAAATTCGATGTAATGTTTAAAACTCATCTTTGAAAATAATTTCTTTATTTCGTATATTTATATTTAAATCTATTAACGGCAAATAGAACTGCCACAGTGGTAATAAATTCAACTAAAAACTTATATTCATTTAATAAATATTTTTTCTAAATTTTCAGAGTATACCTCGGTATTCAGCCCAATCAAGTCCATCAGCAATAAGTACACTTATATGACTGGGGAATTAGTAACAACTTGAGATGCAGCTATAATAGGATTCTACAGTTCTGAAGTATGGAGGGAAATGCTATAACCAGATTATTAGGCACATGGTATCTGTAGGCCATATTATTTTTATTGGTGAGAGGTCTTTAGTAAACAGAGTAGCAATGGAACACTTTATGCATTAAGAAAGATCTGAATAATATCATGAACATGAGACTGTTTTATCCTGCTGAAACGTCAATGTCTCAGAGCTATAAAGTGGAGTTTGTGCCTTAACGTAACAAAAATGGGACGGCATTATTCAATGGGTTACAAATGCTAGCAAGAAAAGTCTGTGATATGTATACATTTGCCCCTTATTATGTCACTTTCATCATCAGCATTGGCACGACAGCCCTTTGTGGGCCTTGGCCTTCTTCAGAAGTCTCTGCCATTCCGCCTTTTTTCTAGAAATCGACCTCCTGTTCTTGACTTTAAGTATGTTGAAGTTTTCTTCCAGGCAGTCCTTCCGTCTCTTTTTGGGTTTTCCTCTTGGTCTACTACAGAAAAAGGTGGTGAAGACCTTTATTGGTGTTCTCTCTGTACTCATTCTCATGAGGTGGCCTGCCCAACTCATTCTATATAGTTTTATTGATTTAATGATGTCTTTTTCTCCATAGATTTTTACAGTTCAAAATTATACCTTTTTGGCCAGGTGTTATTTTCCACGACAGCACCTTCTTAAGACCTTTCTCTCAAAAATCGCCAATGTTTTCTCTTCCTTCATCGTCAAGGTCCATGTCTCTGAGGTGTAGCTTAGAACTGGTTTAATCAATGTCTTGTATAACATTATTTTTGTCCTTCTCTTGATTACGTGACATTTCAAAAGAGGTCTTAGACCAAAGAAACAACGGTTTGCGCCAATGATCCTCTTTCTGATTTCAGGAGTGATGTCATTTTGGTAGTCAATCTCCGAGCCCAAATAGCTGAAGTTTCTCACAGACTGAAACTTAAATGTGACATAATAAAGTAGGACAATTTCAAATGCACCAGGCAATGCGGATGCTCCACAATACCACTAAAACAAAAACGACTATCAAGACGTACAAAAAAGAAATTTGATTCTTCTCAAAATGCAATGTCACAACCTTTAGTAGCATCATTTATGATGTCAGTGAAAACTGCTATCCATGATACAACGTCAAGTGCAACTAAATCAACTACTACCTAATTAATGGTCCATTCTGTTATAAATTCTATCAAGTTATTCATGCAGATACTTTTTTCCTTGTAAGTAACGATATTTCTTGACTCAGAACTCATTATGCATCCTTGTGGTCCTTGTAAGTAATATGTCCATCTTCTTGTCTTTTATTAATTGTGACCAGCTGAAATAAAACCCGCCGCCTTTAATAAAGAACTTACTGTGAGCATGCGACAAACAAGCAATGAAGGTGCTCCACAATGCCACCGACTATCAAGACGTAGAAAACAGAAGTTTGATTCTTCTAAAAACACGATATTACAACATTTATTATCATCAAAAATGATGTCAGTAAAGAGCTGCTATCTATTATACAGCTTCAAGGGTTACCAAAGCCACAACCACCGACTTGACGATCCATTCTGTTATAAATTCTATCAAGTTGTTTTTGCAAAGACTTTTTTTCTTACAAGTGACCCCATTTCTTGACTCAGAACTCATTATGCAGCCTTGCGTTCCATGTGCGTAATATGTCCGTCTTCTTGGCTTTTATTAATTGTGGCCAGCTAAGATAAGACCCTTCGCCTTTAATAAGGAACTTATTAGGTAATAATAAGATCATGGTACAGTGTTAATCTGTTAGCGCCAGAAACATGTGCATGTACAGCACCAACGCAATTTAAACCAAATTCCTTCATTATTACTGCAAAATGATTATTTAACACTGTTCTTCTGAATAATGTAATTAAAATTTAATACAAGAATCTCAGGATACAATATGACAGCACAGTTTTTATTTTTTTTATATTACACACAATTTTACATTCGAATGCAACTAACTAACTTGACAACGAATGCAACAAACAACTAACTTGTTGCCAAACTCATTATTCAAAGAAAATACATTTCCAGCAACAGTTAACATAACTTGTTTTTTTTCATTTTACATGCATAAACAAATAATTTAATAAATTACACATTAATTTTATCTTTAAAATTTACACGAAGATTTATTCCTTATTTTAATTAATATTTTAGCACTTTGTTTAATTTACTTCATTGCAAAATAATATTTTGCTAATGATATGATATCGATTATTTTTTCAAAAGAAAACTTGGCTTCTAAAGTCATCTAGTGGTCAATTTACGATCTAGAAACTGTGTACTTACAAATCGTTTAATAACATTCACTTCATCATGACTATATTTAACAGTATTGCATATTCAGGAGAACTAATTGTTTTTCCTACCTTCCTAATCTTGTCAAATCCTTGAGGCATAGCATCTTTTTGTTGTTGTCGTGTGCCAGCTAGGCTGGCAATATGGGGTGCGCTGCTTGACTTTTTCAACTGAAACATATTTTGGTGTGGAGTCCGACTTCTTCAGTACACACATGCCATAGGGACCTGCATCTTATTGATTGAACTGAATAAATACCAGAATTTACAAACCTCTTTGCAAAGAAACATTTTATAAGATTAAAAGCATTCATTAGTTTTACTAACCTTTTTAAAAAAATTGACTGAACCATATTTTGGTGTGGAGTCCGACTTCTTCAGTGCACACATGCCATAGGGACCTGCATCTTATTAATCGAACTGAATAAATACCAGAATTTACAAATCTCTTTGCAAAGAAACATATTATAAGATTAAAAGCATTCATTAGAGTTTCACTTATAACCTTTTTAAAAAAGTCGGGATAATTAACACCATCTTATATAAAAAAGAACTAATACATTTTTAAACTTGAAAATGAAGTTTAAATGTATGAAATATTTCTAGATGTTTTAGTTATATTACAAAAATAAATATATATTATATAACTCCTTCAAATTTTATGTGTGGTATTATGAGTTCAAAATCGTATATTGCTCAGCAATGGAAAGTATATTTTGCATTGAGAAATTTACATAAAGCTTCTTTATTCCTAAGAAATAAGAAAATCCTGAATTTTTCCTCCAATTTTATTTGTTTCATGGTAAATATTCCTCATTCTTCAAAAGCCCGTTAAATTTTGTAAAATAGAATCAGTAGCTCAGCAGATTATATCATTCATATAAAACATAACGTAATGTTTACAAAGACATTTTTACGGTGAATGAATTTAATTCATTTATTTCGAGAATGTTGATTTCCTGAGTACATATTATTCAAAGGACTTATATATTCTTACATTATAAATTTCAGTTAATAAATTGAGAAACTTATTATATAAAATATTAAATAAATAAAATATTTTAAATATCGCATATTATTTTGTAGTTGAGTATTTGTTCATGATTTTTTAGTTATTTATTTGATAAAAGATGCTTTTAAACTAAATTTGCGACATTTTATTGATTCAAGTTAACTTATCCATATAACAGCAAATATATATATACGAAAATATTTAAGAACTAATACTTAAAAGATGTAAAAAATAAATCATAAAGTAACATATTTAGATATATATTTTAGATAGTATTCTATGACGGATATTGTTTTAAAATTTTATAAATTAATTTGTACCTATGTATCATTCAGTAGAAAATTCCCAAGGAAAAAAATGCCATCAAATATTGCAATGTAGCTGCAAATAAATCAGATTAGCCGCTAGAACAATCTGATATATTATGTGCTCATGTTTTATAATTTTAATTTTTTATGTAAAACTTTAGCCTATGAAATGAAACAGATATTGGGTTCATTAAATTGATGCATTTGGACCAATATCGCGGAAATTTGTAACTTTTTAAATTTATGAAATTTTACTTTTATGATTTTATCAATTTTATTATAACGATTATATTTATTAATCATAAAAATTTCTAATTTTTTGTACACACTAATATAAAAATTGGAATGCTGGTCAAAGGTAAAATTTTTGTCTCATGTTTTAATAAAGGTTGCTCCATTTTTTTCTTTAAATTTTGAAAATTTTTAAATTTGAAATACTTGGTGACTTATTCTTTTGGTGAAAACGATCGATATAATAATGTAAGTACTAATTAGTTTTATAATTAAAATTATCAAATTATAGGTATTAAAATAATTATATATACATTTTATTCGTGAAGAAAAATAATTTTGGAAACTTATGTTAATTTTAAATAAAAAAAGTGTTTTAAGTTATAAATAGATTTATTTATTCTAATAATGTGTGTTCTTTTTATATAGCATTTTTCAGAATATGTAAATAAACGACATTGAAAATATTTACTGAACTATACAATTTCCTCTCAATAAAGCTTATGCTTTGCCCCAAATTATATCGAATTTTTCCTCTCAATATATATATTAGAAAAGTTCACGAGTGAGAAAATAGTTGTAAATTTTGTGTGAATAGGTAAAATATCGGCCAACACAACTGTCGAAAATTTTGTTGATGCTCATTTGGGTATAACAAAGTTTTCGAAAACTAAATGTCTCTTTTATTAGAATTGGACAAACACTTTTTTTACTGGCTTTGTTTGAGCTTTCCTATAAAGTTGATTATTTTAAACTCTAATTAAGCAACTCTCAGACGTATAATTTTCATTACTAATTTAATTTCGTAATACCCATTTATTACCTCTCTGAATATTTTGAATAATTAAATTTATTTATACCTATCTTGCCATTACTTAATTTAAATCTCTCGTATTATTTTTAGAGCATGAAAATTTAAAATTTATGATTAAAAAATTGAAATAAAATTAAAAATTCAGTTTTTATCTATTTAATTTATGAATATTAAAATATCTGTGTTTCGTTTTTTTCTTCTCCCCATTTTTAAAAAAAATTATTAAAATTCACAACATTTCACGACATATTTTTATTTTTGTAAAAATGGTTGACAGGATAGTACATAAGTGATAATTTAGTATTTCCCAAAATTTTGCATTATAGTATTATGTTTGTGTTTAGTTTTTCTGTAAAGAATATTACTCACTCTCTTACAAAATTTCTATATGATATTTATTTCTATCTTGAAGCTTTTAATGAAGAATTTTACTATTTTCCAAATTACATTTAATTTCCTATTACAAAATATAGCGTGTAAAGTTTGTTAAATAAATCTGAAAAGTTTTACTTATTAGATTTACCTCCTTATTTCATTAAAAAAGATTTAATTTCCATTTTTCATTGAAAAAGTTGAAAATGCTTTAGTAATAAGGTATGTAAACTCATCATATTTTTATAATACGGTTTTACAATTTTTTAATTTTTGTATATTTTGTTATAATATTACATATACGGATATAGTTTAAGGTGTAATTATCGTCAAATGAAAATGTTCGAATATAATTACACCATAAATTATATCTAAATAATACTTCTGTCAACAACACTTTATTTTTTTATATTTGTATATTTTTTTAGAATATTACATACACGGATATAGTTTTTAGTTGTAAATATTATCGAGTGAAATTGTTCGAATACTTTCATAATTGCTTATTATTCAAAAAAACTGCTTCATATTAATTTGTTTAATTAAAGTGTTTTATTTACTATACATTACAGTGTTAAACACTGAAAATATTGTGAAAGAAACTTATTATTTTATTGCATTCTATTTATTTTACAAATACTAAACATTAGCGTTTAAACCTTTAGTTCACGTTCTCTCTAATACTTCTTGACAATGTACTCATACTGAGAAAGTACCTTACAGTTATATAAATGTTCAAAAATCATTGGTTGATCAGAGTCACACAAAACACAGTTTGGGGAATCCACCATTCTTTCTCTATAAAGATGGTCCTGTAAGCAGTCATGTCCAAACAGTCCTCTAAACTGCTCCACCGCAGTCTTTCTTGGAAAACTGGGAACACTCCTCCCCTGAATCTTCCATTTCTTTTGCCCTGCGCATTGAACCCTGTTTAAGAGTTTTACTAAGGGTCAGGTTAATAAACAATTTAGTTGTGTGAAATCAAAGAAGACAGTTCATACTTTGTTCTATCAAAGCTTCCTCCATAGCTAATATGCATCGGCTTTCTTATTGTCCTTCCACAATAAGCAGGAATCCATTCGAATGAAATTCTATTCTAGTGCCTTAAGCAAGGGTCTACACTCTAAAATTCTTTGAGACATATTTTGATTATTCAAAAGAGATTGAAGTGAATTTTAGAATCTGATAATATGACAATGTCAGCAAATCGGAAGTTACTGAATAACCATGGTAATAGCTTCCATTTTTCTGAGGTAGTAAAAGGTCCAATATTGTGGTAAGTAAAATCTAAAAAGCTCACAGTGGATATCTGCTCCATCATGTGTTCTCGCCAACATAGAGCCATCTGTGAAGACACGCATCCATTAATTTTCAGGATAGCGAATATCAATGTATGTACTCTCCATTTTCAAAAGATCTTAATTGTGAATCATTCATTTCGTTCTTAGCAATTTTTTGTATGAGATCACAAGATTAATATTTAAATTTAAAAATTGCAATGGACAAGAGGGAGGAAGTAAATGTAGATCATTTCTGCTCCAATTCAAAGAAACAGATCATCTCCGAGCAGCTTGTGTACAGACAATTTGAGATTTATTGCCTATTATACAATTGTTATTTTTGAAATATGAGCAATTTTTTTCATTTATTCTACACAGTCTTTGCAAAGTCTATTTATTATGACAAAAAATAAATGTTTGAAAAATGATTCACATTTTTGTAAAAAAGTTTTTAAAAGTTAATGGAAAACTGATAGAATAACAAAACCAATGGTCCGACTCCTATTATCTGAGTTATAAAATATGAATATAATCAAAAAATAAATTCAAACAGTGAATTACACTAAAATTTTATTTATTTTAAAAGTATTATAAAAATTTTAATTGGAACCTATTTTAATCTAATTATTTAATTTACATTGCAATTAATTTTGATAATTTTAATGTTCTTATTAAAGTTGGGCTTAAAATTGTCTTTTTAACCAAAACTACCAAATTTTAATTTTGCTTGGTTCTTCAAAAGAGTTAAGAAATATAAAAGGTAAAAATTTACTTAGGTGCTATTTATTCGTTGTATCAAAATATATAAAGAAATTAATAATTTAATATTAATTAATTTTAATATACAGTAATCCTTCCTATAACACTGTATATTAGTTCAGCGTTATAGAAAAAAAACGTGTTGTACGAGCATTATCGTATAACGCGTTATGTACAAATGATTCACGTTTAACTTCTCTCTTTGCTAGGGGTTTTAATCAAATATTAAGAAAAAACTATGTTATGAAGGAAATAAGTGTTTCACATTAAAATCAAATTAAAAACATTTTTAAAAAAAACTTATACAAATGAAACTAAAAACAATTAATTTCAAATAAAACAAATAACTCCAAAAATAGTTATATGTTTATTTTTACATGTTACATTTATTATTACATGTTTATTTGCTGTAGGATAATATTTTTATTACATGTTACATTTACTATTACATTACTGTTACATTTATTACTACATGTTTGTTTGTTTGGTTGGTTGGTTGGTTGGTTGGTTAGTTTTATGGCGCAAGGTCCAAGAACGGACATGCTGCGCCAAGAATATAGTTATGAAGCATATATTTATTTAATATTTTTTTTATTATTTATTTTTTTTTTACATTATTTTTTTTTCTTAAACCCAAGCAACATTAAAACTTTTAAAATACAAAAATCAGTGTATACATTTTACATTAAAATCATATTATAAAGTATAAAATGAAAATCAAAATAACATATGTTATAAAAACTTAGAAAACAAAAATTAAATATTATGTATAAAACCTATTGCCCTCAAAAAGGCAAATAGGTTCCTGTGGGGTGATTCCCCAAGCAAATCATATAATGTTAAAATATCACAGTTAAAAAAGTGTAAACGATATTGGTTAAAATATGAACATGAAATTAAAATATGATAAACAGTGAATGGTTCATCACACGCTTCACACCAAGGATTTAATTCATTTAGAAACAAATGTCTATGTGTGAAACGTGTGTGTCCGATACGAAGGCGGGTTAATCTTACATCAGCACTTCGTATCGGTAAAACTGACAATGAGGTGAGGGATGAGAAGATAGTATGCAACTTGTTGCCGACCTGCAAGTTCCATGACTCCTGCCAAAGACCATATATAAAACTTTTTATAGCCTTTCTCACATCTGAGAGAGGAACCGATGGTAATATTGGATCTGATGCAGCCTTTGCAGCTGCATCTGCTCTCTCATTTCCTTCAAGACCCATGTGGCTTGGTATCCAACAAAATACAATTTCTTTTCCCTTGCCAGCAAGGGAATCCAATGCTTTAAAAATTTTGGACACAACAGGATGACAGGTAACACTATTGTTTTTCAAAGCTTCAATAATACTCATGCTGTCAGTATAGATACAATATTTATGGTAATCGCCTGTATTCACATGCTGAAGCGCATAGTATATAGCAGTTGCTTCAGCAGTAAAGATGGAGCAGGACGAATGTAGGCTGTAACTAAATGCTGTATTATTAATAAAAACTCCACAGCCCACATGTCCTGCTGTTTTAGAACCATCTGTGAATACAGGTTTGTATAATTGATTCTGACAGCGATGAGAATAGTACAGCTGCTGAAAAACAATAGGTGTTGTGTCCGATTTTTTAAATTGAGCAAAGGTATTTATGAAGGTATTTGTTGGTTCATACCAAGGTGGATAGAGAAATTGATTAGTTGACTCTATCCGAACATCACATAGGTCTGTGAGCCAGAGATGTGATTTGGCTCTTGTGAGAAAAGGTGGGATGCTCAATGGACGAGCATCATATAGTCGTTTCAAAGAGGCATTAGGAATCATAGAACGTAATGGATGATCAGGGGTCGACATGATTTTAGCATAATAACTGAGAGACTGCTGCATACGTCTCAGGTCTAACGGTAATTGATGGCAAACCACGTATAGACTCTGGACGGGGGATGTGCGGAATGCCCCAGAGCATATCCTCAAATCAGAGTGATGAACTGTGTCCAATCTTCGTAAAACAGAAGATCTAGCCGATCCATAAACTACACTTCCGTAGTCAATGCGGGATAAAATCAATGATTGATAAATTCGAAGTAGTGATGTGCGATCTGCACCCCAAGATGTATTTGACAACATCTTGAGGATATTAAGCGATCGCTCACACTTCTTCCGCAAATGTAAAATATGCGGAAGAAAGGTCAATTTTCTGTCAAAGATAATACACAAGAATTTTATTTCATTGACTACTTGTATTGGAGTGTTGTTGATGTAAATTATTGGATCATTATGCAAGCTAGTATTTCTACAGAAGCGGACACATTTACTCTTGCTTGGTGATAAGGTATGGCCATTCTCAGCACACCATGCAGCAAGTTTGTTAACTGCTGTTTGCAGTTGTCTCTCAATTAATCGCATATTAGACCCCTCGCATGATATTTGCAGGTCGTCTACAAACAAAGTACCATGTACGGATGATGGAAGCTGATGAAGAATGTTAGTGATGAAGAGACTAAAAAGTGTGACGCTTAAAATAGAGCCCTGAGGAACACCCTCAGATTGTGTAAAAGTATTGGAAGTATAGTTTCCAATACGTACTTTAAAACCACGGGAGCATAAAAAATTTTGTAGGAATATCGGCAGATTACCCCGAAAGCCAAAATCATATAATGTACGGAGAATTCCATATCGCCATGTACGGTTGGTTGGTTGGTTGGTTGGGTTTTATGGCGCAAGGTCCAAATGAGGACAAGCTGCGCCAGATTTTTTTTTGTATAATATTTTTTTTTTATTATTTTAAACCAATCAACTTTTAAAATTTCTTTAAAAATATAAGAAATATTTATAAAATTAATAACATAAAAAATAGACAAACACCCAACATATAAATGATTAAATTATATCTAAAACATATAAGATAAAAAAACCTAAACTAAATCTGTAAAATGTTTTATGTATTTAATTAAAAATCTTTAATTTAAAATTATATATAATCTATAAAACCAATGCTTCTTAAAAAAGCAAAAATATTTTGATGCGGTGGTTCGCCCAGCAAATCCCGCATCGTTAAAAGATCAGTTTTAAAAAATTTAAAACGATGTTGGTTAAAATCAGAACATGAAATTAAAATATGAAACACAGTGTATGGTTCGTCACACGTTTCACACCAAGGTTTTAATTCATTTAAGAATAGATGCTTATGAGTGAAACGTGTGTGTCCAATACGAAGGCGGGTTAGTTTAACATCCGCACTTCGTAAAGGTAAAACTGAAAATGAAATGAGTGATGAAGTTATGGTATTTAGTTTGTTGTTGACTTGCATCCTCCATGAATCCTGCCAAAGTTTATAAATAAAACTCTTCACACCTTTTCTCGCATCACATAACGGAACGGAAGGCTGAAGTGGAGTAGATGCAGACTTTGCAGCTACATCAGCCCTCTCGTTACCATCAAGACCTACATGCCCTGGGATCCAACAAATGATGATATCGAATCCCCTGCACTTCAAAGAGTCTAACCTGCAAAAAATCTCCGACACAACAGGGTGATAGTTGACATTAATATTTTCCACAGCTTCTAAAACACTCAGGCTGTCAGTGTATATACAAAATTTATTTGATCCTTTACTACCCACATACTGAAGCGCGCATAATATCGCAGTTGCCTCAGCAGTGAAGATGGAGCAGGACATATTAAGGCTGTAACTAAGAGTTATATTATCAATATAAACTCCACAGCCAACATGTCCTGCAGATTTTGAACCATCTGTAAATATAGGTTGATAAGAATCAAACTGACAGCGATGAGAAGAATAGAGCTGATGGAAAACAACAGGAGATGTGTCCAATTTTTTGAACTGTGCAAAGGGATTGATTATTTTACATTGTGGCTCATACCAGGGTGGATGTGAAGTTCGATTTGTGGCAGATATTCGAACGTCATGCAGGTCAGACAATATTAAGTGAGATTTTATTCTAATGAGAAAAGGTGGTATGCTCCTCGGACGAGCATGGTATAGTCTTTTAAGAGCAAATGTAGGAATCATGGAATGTAATGGATGATGAGGGTCAGACATGATCTTAGCATAATAATTGAGAGACTGCTGCATTCGTCTCAGGTCTAAAGGCAGTTGATGACATATTGCATATAGACTCTGGACGGGTGATGTGCGGAATGCGCCTGAACATATTCTCAAAGCAGAGTGATGTATTGTATCCAATCTGCGCAAAACGGAAGACCTAGCAGATCCATACACAGAACACCCATAGTCAATACGAGATAAAA
Organism: Latrodectus hesperus; assembly: GCA_037975125.1. Classification (NCBI taxonomy): domain Eukaryota; kingdom Metazoa; phylum Arthropoda; class Arachnida; order Araneae; family Theridiidae; genus Latrodectus; species Latrodectus hesperus. The sequence continues at coordinate 3,802,962 of JAJQOW010000015.1, read as the reverse complement.
TTAATGACTGGTAGACACGAAGTAGTGCTGTGCGATCAGCACCCCAAGATGTGTTTGAAAGCACCCTGAGGATATTAAGTGATCGCTCACACTTCTTCCGCAGATTTAAAACATGCGGAAGGAAAGTTAATTTTCGATCGAATATTACACCAAGAAATTTCATCTCGCTGACTACAGGTATAATAGTGTTGTCAATCAAAATCTTTGGATCACTATGTATGCTAGTTTTCCTGCAGAAGTGGACACATCTACTCTTGCTAGGAGAAAGAGTATGGCCATTCTCAGCACACCATGCAGCAAGTTTATTAACAGCTGTTTGTAACTGTCTCTCAATTAAATGCATATTTGACCCCTCACAAGATATTTGCAAGTCATCAACGTACAATGTACCATGAACAGAAGGTGATAATTTATGTAATATGCTACTAATGTGAAGGTTAAAAAGGGTTACACTCAAAATACAACCTTGAGGTACACCCTCAGCTTGATTAAAAGTATAAGAATAAAAAGTTCCTATGCGGACTTTAAAAACACGGGAGCGTAAAAAGTTTTCCAGGAATATCGGCAGATTACCCCGGAAGCCAAAATCATATAGTGAACGGAGAATTCCATAACGCCATGTACGGTCATATGCTTTCTCTATGTCGAAGAAAATGGAAACCAAATGATTTCTCCGCACGAAAGCGTTGCGGATTTGGGTTTCCAAATATGTTATGTTATCAAGAGTGGACCTTCCTTTACGGAAACCACTCTGATTAACAGGAATACAATTATTTTTTTCTAAGACATAAACGAGACGAGCATTGACCATACGCTCGAGAGTCTTACAAAAGCAGCTAGTCAGAGCTATGGGTCGATAGTTTAGAGGATCAGAAGGATCTTTACCAGCTTTCAGGACCGGAATTACTATAGCTTTATTCCAATGCGTAGGAAATATATTTTCGGTCCAGATCCTGTTAAACAAGCGAAGTATATTCGCTAAAGAATCTGGACATAAATGTCTAAGCATTTGGTAGCTGATTCCATCTGGTCCTGGGCTAGTATCATGGGCCTGCTGTAATGCTCTCTTCAATTCCAACATCCGAAATTCACAGTTATATGGCAAAGCTTGCCTTTGGTTGAAACGAATTTGTGTTCTCTCGGCGTGACTCTTAATTCTCAAAAAGGAAGAACTGTAAGAGTCAACGCCTGAGACACTAGCAAAAGTTTCACCAAGGAGGTTTGCAATGTCCTGAGGAGAAGAGTGTACAGCAGCTCCGGATTTTAAAATAGGAATGGGAAATTCTCTATATATACCATTGGCTGCTTTCACTCTTCTCCATAACTGCTTACTGGATGTGGAAGAAGTTATTGAGGATACATAGCGAGACCAAGACTCCTTCTTACTTCGACGACGAGCTCTGCGAGCTAATGCTTTTGCTCTCTTAAAGGCGATAAGATTCTCCGTTGTGGGGTATCTCCGAAATAACCCCCATAACTTCCTTTGTTTTTTATATGTTTGTTGACATTCTTTGTTCCACCAAGGTTTGCAACGCCTGTGTGGTATAGAGGAACTCTTAGGTATTGATGCATCAGCTGCATTTATAATTGTTTCGGTAACTTTAGTAACGGCATCATCAATATTCTCGATCTGAACCATTTCATCATCAACATCTGCCAATTATGTAAACAGTGCCCAGTCTGCCCGACTGTACACGTAAGTAGGTTGACGATTTTGTCGCACACTACTACCTCCAGTCTGGAAGATGGCAAGAGGAAAGTGATCACTATTATATAGATCATTTCCTACTGTAAAGCTTAACGATGGCAGAACTGAAGGAGAACATATAGCCAAATCGAGAGAATGAAATGTTCTAGTGGGTAAATGCAAGTAGGTCTTCTCGTCGGTATTCATCAGACAGAGACAATTATCAATAATAAACCTCTCTATCTGACGACCGCGAGAATTTGTATCACTACTTCCCCACAAAGAATTATGTCCGTTAAAGTCACCGAGTAACAAAAATGGTGTAGGCAGCTGATCAACTATTGCGTCGAGTTCCTCTTGGCGTATGACATCGTGTGGTGGTAAATATAAACTACAGACTGTTAATAAGCATGAAGTATGAATTCTTACAGCTACAGCCTGTAGAGTAGTATTCAATGGATGGGCAGTGCTGGGGAAATTATTAGATGTTAATATACAAACACCTCCAGACACTGCACCATCGTCACCACAGTCTTTTCTAAAGCTTTTAAACCCACGCATGGTGAAATTTATGCTGGACCTCAGGAATGTCTCCTGAAGGGCAACACATGCGGGGTTATAGGCTGAAATTATAGACTTGATGTCATCATGATGGGAACGCAAACCATGGCAGTTCCAAGAAACAAAGGAAGTCACTATTCAAATAGAAAAGCTCCTTTTTTGGAGCTGGAAGTCAAGTCCTCTAGCGTTTCCCCGAACGTGGTGTCATCGTCTGAGGGATGCAGAGAGACTGAGTCAGACTCCAAGTAAGAGAAAGCATTATGGGTGGATAAAGGAGGTTCTCTTACACCTTCTTTTGCAATTTTTAATTTCATTGATTTTTTGCTTCTCGATTTAGCAAAAGGAGTCCTTTTAGTGAATATCGGAGATTTCGTAAATTTTGGCTTTGCTGATATCTGGGGTAATCTAACCGGGGAAGGAGAAAAGGTTTCAGTTTGTGTGCTACTCGATTTAGTGACCTTCTTAGCAGCAGTGGCATAACTTATCCCTGAAAGTGGGGTACGAGTTGTAACTTCTCGTCTTGCCTCAGGATATGATAATTTTTTAGTAACCTTCAACGTGGTTATTTCTTTTTCCAGTACCCATTGTGGACAACTTCGAGAATAGGAGGGGTGGTCACCATGACAGTTGACACACCTCTCCTTTGCAGTGCAGTTCGTACTATCGTGGCCAACTGCTGCGCAACGAGCGCAGGTCAGTTTGCCTCTGCACGCATTCTTCGAATGTCCAAAATGCTGGCACTGGAAACATCGTAAGGGATTTGGTATATAAGGCCGGACGGGTAAATTTAAGTAAGCAACTTTAATGTTGTCTGGAAGGTCTGGGGTCGCAAAAGTTAGAATCAGATGTTTGGTGTCCATAAAGACACCTTCTCTTCTAATCCTAATGCGTTCTACTCCACAGACCTTCTGATTTATCAGATTTTCCAAAATTTCCTCCGTCGGCGTATATAGCAAATCCGCAGCAGATATTACACCACGTGAAAAGTTAAGGTTACTATGAGGCATGACTGTTACTTCAAAGTTTGCCATTTTATCCATTTTCAGTATATTTGCTGCTTGCGACTCTGATTTCACTTCAATGAGAAGGTCACCCGAGCGCATCTTCTGAATACCTCTAACTTCTCCAACCATTCCATAGATGCTTTTTTGTATTAGAAAAGGTGACACTGATTTAAAAGTGTCATCCTTTTTCTTCACAATAAAAAACTTTGCACTTAGGCAAGCTAACTGTTGCTCCCGTGGGAGAAGAGATATTTTTCTATTTTCCATAATAAAATTTTAAAATTTCGGGACCTAACCGCACCACCCACCACCGAGTCCAACAAGGGGATGCAGACCAGCTGCACCAGTGCTAGCCAGGTCCTATACGCTCACAGTACATCCCTGAAGTGGCCTCCACCCTTAACGAGTCACCCAGTAGATGTACCGATCGCTTGATCCATAAAGCCGATTGATGTGCTGAGGACCACAACACACCTCCCGTTTACCTGAAGCAGAGGCCAAAGCAATGTGTTGGTCTCTGGAGGCCTCAATTACCAGGATCCTCCTTTCCAGGGACACGGGTCTCCACGCACGGCAAACACGTGGGTGATTTAGTCCCCAAGAGTAGCTAATAGCAACAGAGCGGCGAAAGCTACTCAAGGGGAGCCCTCAACCTCTTGCGAGGCAACCACACTGAGGGAGAAGAGGAAGAAAAAGCAGAAGAGTAGAGTAGAGAAGAAGAGAAAGAAGAGGACAGATCACTGGGGTACCTCGGGATTGTGACACCCGTGTTTACCTAAAGAAGGTAAACCCCCTGAGGGGCCATGTACGGTCGTATGCCTTCTCGATGTCAAAGAAAATGGAGACCAGATGGTTCCTCCGCACAAAAGCATTGCGGATTTGGGTCTCCAAATATGTTATATTATCAAGAGTGGATCTCCCTTTACGGAAGCCACTCTGATTGATATGTATACAATTATTTTTTTCTAAGACATATACGAGACGGGCGTTGACCATACGTTCGAGAGTCTAACATAAGCAGCTCGTCAGAGCAATTGGTCGATAATTTGAAGGATCTGAAGGATCCTTACCAGCCTTTAGGACAGGAATCACTATTGCTTCTTGCCATAGAGATGGAAATTCATTTTCCGTCCAGATCCTATTGAACAGGTAAAGTAAGTTCAACAGGGAGTCTGGACTCAAATGTTGAAGCATGAGATAACTGATTCCATCAGGTCCTGGACTGGTATTTTTGGCCTGCTGTAAAGTTTTCTTCAATTAAAACATTCCAAATTCACAGTTGTACGGTAAAGTATGTCGATGGTTGAAGCGAATTGGTACTCGCTCAGCACGACTCTTAGTCCTCAGGAACGAAGGACTATAAGAGTTCGAGCTTGAGACGTTAGCAAATGCTTCACCAAGGACGTTAGCAATATCCGTAGGAGAAGAGTATATAGCAGCTCCGGATTTTAAAATAGGAATAAAAATTCTCTATAAATTCCATTGGCTGCTTTCACCCTTCTCCACAACTGCTTACTGGAAGTTGAAGATGTTATTGAAGATACATAGCAGGACCAGGATTCCTTCTGACTTCTCCTCGAGCGATAGATCATCGTCCGAGGGATGTAATGAAACAGCGTCAGCCTCCAGGGTTAAGGCTTTACGGGTGGATATTGAGGGCCTAATATTGCCCTCTTTAGCAGATTTTTATTTTAAAGCCTTTAGGGCTTTAGATTTTGCAATCAGAGCTTTTCTACGGGGAATGGTTGTGGAGGTTGATTTTGGCCTCTGTACAGATGTAAGGGGTAATTTTGTTATTGGAAGTGAAAGAGCATCAGTTTGTGTACATGTCGTTCTGGTGACCTTGGCGGCGACAGAAGCATAGCTAACTCCTGTTTGAGGTGTACGTGATGTTACAGTACGTCTCGCCTCAGGATATGAACAATTGTTCTTAACTTTCGTGGTTGTGATCTCCTTTTCCAGTATCCAGATAGGACAACTTCTAGCGTAGGAGGGGTGGTCACCCTTACAGTTGACGCACCTCTCCTTTGCAGTACAAGACGAACTGTCGTGGCCAACTGCTGCGCAGCGAGCGCAAGTCAGTTTGCCCCTGCAGGCCGCTTTGGAGTGACCAAATCTCTGGCACTGGAAACAACGCAAAGGATTTGGAATAAATGGCCTAACGGATAGATGCATATACGCAGCTTTAATATGCTGCGGTAAGTCTGGCGTCGCAAATGTCAATACGAGATGTTGAGTATTGATAATCTGCCCATCTCGTCTGACAGTGATGCGTTTTACAGCACAGACCTTTTGATTTTTCAGATTTTCTAAGATCTCGTCCGTAGGCGTATTTAATAGATCCCTGGCGGATACCACACCACGAGAAAAGTTAAGGTTCAAATGAGGAGAGACAGACACCTCAATGTTAGCAAGCATATTCAAGTTGCTCATAGCGTTGGATTGTGCTTCTGGTGCAACTTCAACCATTAAATCACCAGAACGCATTTTTCTTATGCTCTTCACTTCGCCGATATTTCCACTTACAGCTTTTTGGATTAGGAAAGGAGATACACTATCGAAGGTACCCTCCTTCCTTTTCACAACATAAAACTTGGCTTGTGATAATAACAATGAGTGCTCCCGTGGGAGAGAAGAATAAGCATTTGTTTCCATATTGGAAATGAAAAATTCGGGACCTGACGGCACCACCCACCACCGAGTCCAACAAGGGGATGCAGATCAGCTGCACCAGTGCTAGCCAGGTCCTATACGCTCACAGTACATCCCTGAAGTGGCCTCCGCCCTCTAACGAGTCACCCAGTAGATGTACCGATCACTTGATCCATAAAGCCGATTGATGTGCTGAGGACCACAACACACCTCCCGTTTACCTGAAGCAGAGGCCAAAGTAACGTGTTGGTCTCTGGGGCCTCAATTACCAGGACCCTCCTTTCCAGGGACACGGGTCTCCACGCACGGCAAACACGTGGGTGATTTAGTCCTCAAGAGTAGCTAATAGCAACAGAGCGGCGAAAGCTACTCAAGGGGAGCCCTCAACCTCTTACGAGGCAACCACACTGAGGGAGAAGAGGAAGAAAAAGCAGAAGAGTAGAGAAGAGAAGAAGAGAAAGAAGAGGACAGATCACTGGGGTACCTCGGGATTAGACACCCGTGTTTACCTAAAGAAGGTAAACCCCCTGAGGGGAATGTTTGTTTGTTTCATTAAAATCAAATTAAAAACATTTTAAATAAAAATACTTATACAAATGAAACTAAAAAACAGTTTCAAATGAAACAAATAACTGCAAAAATAGTTATATGTTTATTTTTACATGTTACATTTATTATTACATGTTTATTTGCTGTAGGATAATATTTTTATTACATGTTACATTTACTATTACATTACTGTTACATTTATTATTACATGTTTTATTTGTTTCATTAAAATCAAATTAAAAACATTTTAAATAAAAATACTTATACAAATGAAACTAAAAAACAGTTTCAAATGAAACAAATAACTCCAAAAATAGTTATATGTTTATTTTTACATGTTACATTTATTATTACATGTTTATTTGCTGTAGGAGCTATCTGAAGTAACGTTCCACCAACATTTCTTTTAAACAGATAGTTCAAAGGTCAATAATATAGTCTAATTTTATAAGAACACAATGTGAAAACGTACGCGAAATTGATTGTGAACTGTACAAATCATAATAAATTTCGTAGTACAAAAATATTACGTAGGGAATCAACGCATTATACAGGAAGACAAGTGTTATACGAAGGACATAAAATCGCGTTATAACTGTACCGTTATAGGGGTACACTTGTTATATGTTATAGTGTGTGTGTGTGTGTGTGTGTGTGTGTGTGTGTGTGTGTGTGTGTGTGTGTGTGTGTGTGTGTGTGTGTGTGTGTGTGTGTGTGTGTGTGTGTGTGTGTGTGTGTGTGTGTGTGTGTGTGTGTGTGTGTGTGTGTGTGTGTGTGTGTGTTTAACGAATTTGGTTTTGACATTTTAAATATAATATTGTTGGTTTAACCATATATTTGTTGTTCAAAAATAAATAATATTTTTGTTAATGAGTGTTGGTTGGATTAAAAATATTTCTGTGCTTAATTTTTCTTCCAAAATATTCTTATCATTGGCTTATTTATTATTTGGTATTTACTATATGCTACAAATTTCGCAAAAGAATTCTATTTATCAATATTTCTAACATTCAATATTTAAACCAAGTTAATATTCCTAGAATTCATCAAAAATGATTATTTTGTATTTCAACGGAAATTTAAATTAAAATGATTAGTCTAAATTACATTCCATAACTATAATTTCAAGTTAAAATGATCTGTTTTAAAATTGAAGCACCATGCGTTTGCATATTTCACAATATTTGTTACGAGAGAAATTACAAAAAATGGTTCTGTGTGAAAATTGTTAGGATTACTTGAAAACGTAATGAGGTTTCATCTTAGACTGAAAGTAATTTAGAATAAGTAGAAATATGACAGTTTTGTGATTTGATTTAAACTTATACCTTTTTCGTAAGGAAGATATATAAAAAGAAACCCGTTTTAAAATAGTGACAATTTTTAAGGATTAAATTTTTAATATATTGCGTAGTTATCGTTTTATATTAAAATAAAATGATAATTCATGATAATGACAGTTAAGAAATACAAGTCAAATAATAATAATGCAAATACAAATATATATATATATATATATATATATATATATATATATATATATATATATATATATATATATATATATATATATATATATATATATATAAACAAATTATACTTTTTCTAAAAGTTTAAAGTGCATATATATTTTGTGTATCATTTATTACTGGGTAAAATGTGTATATGAGTTTCATATATAAATTCTCTTAATCAATCTTTTAAACTAAATAATAAAAAAATTACAGTTACGATTAAGAAATTGAGTAAATTCAATTATATGCTGATGTTACAAAATTGTAGTTTGCTTCATTATTTTTTTATTCTTCAACACTCTTTTTCTGAATCAGTAAAAAGTGGTATAGTGAGAAACTAAATCTATTTCTTAAACTAAATATTGAAAGAAATGTGTGAAAACATGTTACAGATGACACGTTACTTTTTCTAGGAGATTTTTTATTTGATATCATTTTTATTCTTGTTTTAGTAAGTGTAAGCCGTAATTACAGATTTGGTGAAAATAGTTTCTTCTGGTACTTACTTTCAGTAAATAAAGCACGTCTCAATATTTTTAACCTACTTGTGGAAAAGCATCATGTTTCAATAAAATTTTATCTTAGTTCAAATGAATTACCTTAAAAACTGACTTTAAGAGATATTTTATATCTTAAATTACATTGTGCCGACCGATGGCTGAATGGTTAGCGTTCCTGACTCCTGAGCTGTTGGTCCCGCGTTCGAATCCTGGTTCGGGCATGGATGTTTCTTTCCTTCTCTGTTCTTTCTGTGTTTCTCTGTCCTTTTTTCTGTGATGATGTATGAATGTGACCCACCCTATAAACGGGTTTGTGGTGGTATGGCGCGGGTAACGCTATTCGCCTCCGGGACTTGGTTCACAGGTGCCCGCTGGGTAACGAAAAATGAGTAGCAGTTTCTGGCCTTGTTGTGGCAAAGGGATAGTTAACCAAATGTGTGCCCGCCATTGGAAAAAAATTTCCATTGTATCTAAACTTGATTAAAATAATTTTCTTTAATTTATCAATAAAGGAATTGATAAGTAATATTTAATAGCCATTTTTATAATTGAACTAAGAAAAATGGAATGTATATAAACAGAATGCATATTCTTAAAATATATTAGTATTTCACTTAATATTTGAGAAAAGCAAAAAACAAAAATTATACCCCTGAAAGAGAAAAGAAAAACACGTGAACACAGATCGAATATATATATATATATATATATATATATATATATATATATATATATATATATATATATATATATATATATATATATATATATAAGTTTTTGTTTTTTCCTTATATTATTATTCGTATTAAATAGCATGATCTCTTCAAAGTTGCATGATGTAGCTATTTTGGAATTACCACGCTTTCGTTTATGACAATTATGGTGCATAATTTTTACGGTGACAGGCTCAATCAACCCAAACACTTGAACACGCGGGTTAATATGACATATAGTTTATCACCATTCTTACAATTGTATATCACAATTAGTTTTCATTATTGGCACTATATCTGGCTCTACAATACGTTGATGACATATTCATTCGATAATACTTTTTCTTAAAAGATACCAACTACAGTTTATCGGCAACATAATCCCAAACCACAATTGGCGCAAATCAGTTGATGCTAGATGTCCGGATATTCCCCTGCTCACCTGTCTCACAAGAGTTTTCGCTAATCGAAAATAAGTAGGACATTTTTTTAATATCATTTGCATACACCATGGCCAAAATTAAGAAAACCTTCGGGAAAAAATCTGACTTTGATGTTTGAATGCTCATAACACTATAGTTCTATAGAATAATATGATATAATTATGCATCAATGGAAAGATAATTTAAACAAGGTATTAATAAAATAATTTATAAAAGCAGTTTTATTAAACTACAAGTTATACTAGTTAAGGTAAGTGAAGAATTGAAACATATGAAAAAAATTCATTATTGTCAGAAAATTCTGTGTTGGATCATCTTTAACGTCAGTAGGCTTACAATCTTTAGCATCTAATGAATTAACTTTTTAAAATCATCGTTTATTATATAATTTGTAACCAAAACTTAATTTTCATTTCCATTGATTGGATTTTATAGATGCATTATTACCCTTTCACAAGGTTTTGCACTGACCTCACAGATTTTCTACAGGATAAAGACCTAAGTTGTCACCAAGTTATTCCGAAAAGAATATGTTTATTATAACATTTTATATAAGTAGACACATGGCTGTATGCAGTACACATTTGAAATGAAAATGCTTGGTTGTCTTGGAAAAAATCATGAAGGAAAAGCTGCATTTTATACTCAAATATTTCCTCCGCGTGTTTTGGGGTATTTAACTCTCCCTTTACCTTATAAAGTCGCTGTACACTTTTTCATATCAAACAACTCCATGCTGACTCTAACTGTGAAATATCGGCGCTGGGACTGGCACTGGAATGGCTCAAAGTTAGACCAGGCAACAGGACTTGTCATATACACAGTGACTCGTTGTCCTCCTTTTACTCTCTGGCCGATCCAAATAACCATAACATCTTGGTTAACAAGGTAAAGGACTCTAACCGGGAAGCTACTAGCGGTAGAGAGGTATATCTGCAATATGTTCGTGCTCATGCTGGTACTTTCGGTAATGAAAGGGCAGATGAACTGGCCAAGGAGGCTGCGAGTTTGCCAGAGCCAACGCTGGACCTGTCACGTCCAAGGTCACACCTTCTAAAGGTGATGCATAAAGAAGCACTGCGAGTATGGCAGCTGAGATGGGAAAGTGATGAAGTTGGTCGCCTCAACTACAGATTCTTCGTAACAGTGATCGAAAAGAGAGTTTTCGGTAATGCTATCATAGCCTAAATAGCGACTGGACACGGGCGTGTTCCGGAATACCTTCATAAACGAGGGTATCCGATTAGTGAGTTATGATGCTCATGTAATGTGGTGGGGTATTGCCTCCACTTCGTGCTGCCTTGTACCAGGTTGGTTGGTTGGTTGTTTGGGTTTTATGGCGCAAGGTCCAAAAACGGACAAGCTGCGCCAAGAGTAAGGTTTTTAAAGTTTAATTTTAATTTTATTTTATTTATTTATTCTTTTTTTAACCCAATCAACATTAAAAATTTAAAAAACAAAAATTAGTGTATACATTACTTTAAAATCTAATTATACAACATAAAACAGGGAAAAATCAAATATATATGTATAATTTTAAAATGAAAATTAAATAAAATGTAAAAAACCTATCGCCCTCAAGAACGCGAATAGGTTTCTATGGGGTGGATCCCCTATTAAATCAGATAAAATTAACAAATTAGTATTAAAAAAGTGTAAACGTTGCTGGTTAAAATCATGACATGAAATTAAAATATGTTGAACAGTGTATGGTTCATCACACGCTTCCCAACATGGAGTTAGTTCACTTAGAAACAAATGTCTGTGTGTGAAACGTGTGTGTCCGATACGAAGGCGAGTTAATCTAACATCAGCACTTCGTAGCGGTAAAACTGATAATGAAATGAGATATGGGAAAATGGTACACAATTTGTTGGTGACCTGCATGCTCCAAAACTCCTGGAAGAGGGAGTAGACATGATTTTTAATATACTTCCTCATATCTGAAAGAGGGATTGAAAATTGTATTGACGTTGAGGCTGCTTTAGCAGCCGCATCTGCCTTTTCATTTCCCTCGAGACCTACGTGACCTGAGATCCAACAAAATTTGATATCATTCCCCTTGCCAGCAAGGGAATCCAATGTTAGGAAAATCTTGAACACAACTGGATGACAATGAATGTTCAAATTTTCCAACACTTTTAATACACTCAAGCTGTCAGTATACACGCAAAAGGAATGAGAATTTACAGTATTCACGAGCTGAAGCGCATTATAAATTGCTGTGGCTTCAGCTGTAAAGTTGGAGCAGGAAGCATAAAGGCTGTAACTGTATGTAACATTATTCATAAAAATACCACAGCCGACATGTCCTGCTGTTTTAGAACCATCCGTGAATACTGGCGTGTAGGAAGAATACTGACAGCGATGTGAAAAATACAGCTGTTGGAAAATTGTAGGGGTTGTGTCCGATTTTCTACAATCAGCAAATGGATTAATAATCAATATTTGTGGATCATACCAAGGTGGATGTACTAATATGTCCGTTTTAATGAAACGGACATCACGTAGGTCAGATAAGGATAAATGGTTTTTTGTTCGAGTGAGGAAGGGTAGGATGCTATATGGTCTAGCATCATATATTCTCTTCAGAGCAGGAGTAAGAGCAAAAGAACATAGTGGATGGTGAGGGTCAGACATAATTTTACAATAATAATTGAGAGACAGCTGCATACGTCGCAGGTCCAAAGGCAAATAGTGGCATATTGCATAAAGACTCTGGACGGGTGATGTGCGGAATGCGCCTGAACATATTCTTAGAGCAGAATGATGTACAGTGTCCAGTCTGCGTAAAAGAGAAGACCTAGCAGATCCGTAAACAACACAACCGTAGTTTATGCGAGATAAAATTAATGATTGGTAAACTCGGAGGAGTGACGTGCGATCAGCACCCCAAGATGTGTTTGAAAGCACCTTGAGGATATTGAGCGATCGCTCGCACTTCTTCCGCAGATATAATATATGCGGAAGAAAGGTTAATTTACGATCAAATATCACTCCGAGGAATTTTATCTCACTGACCACTGGTATAGGTGTGTTGTTTATACGAATGACGGGATCATTGTGGAAGCTAGTCTTCCTGCAGAAATGGACACAATTGCTCTTGCTAGGAGAGAGTGTATGGTCATTCTCAGCACACCATGCAGCAATTTTAGTAACAGATGTTTGCAATTGTCTCTCAATTAAATTCATGTTAGACCCTTCACAAGGTATTTGCAGGTCATCAACGTACAAGGTACCATGCACAGAAGGTGAAAGTTGATGAAGAATGCAACTGATATGAAGATTAAAAAGGGTGACACTTAAAATACTTCCCTGAGGAACACTTTCAGGTTGGTTAAAAGTATTGGACAAAAACGTACCAATACGAACTTTAAAACCACGGGAGCGTAAAAAGTTTTCTATAAATATCGGCAAAAAACCCCTAAAGCCAAAATTATACATCCTACGGAGAATTCCATAACGCCACGCACGGTCGTAAACCTTCTCAATGTCAAAGAAAATGGAGATCAGATGGTTTCTCCGCACAAAAGCATTGCGGATTTGGGTCTCCAAACATGTGATATTATCAAGAGTGGATCTCCCTTTACGGAAGCCACTCTGATTAATATGTATACATTTATTTTTTTCTAAGACATATACGAGACGGGCGTTGACCATACGTTCGAGAGTCTTACACAAGCAACTCGTCAGAGCTATTGGTCGATAACATGAAGGAACAGAAGGATCCTTACCAGCCTTAAGGATCGGAATCACTATTGCTTCGCTCCAAAGTGATGCAAATTTATTTTCAGTCCAGATCCTATTGAACAAGTAAAGTAAGTTTAACAGGGAATCTGGACTTAAATGACGATGCATTTGATAGCTGATTCCATCAGGTCCTGGGCTAGTATCATTGGCCTGCTGTAATGCTCTCTTCAATTCCAACATCCAAAATTCACAGTTGTAAGGCAAAGCTTGTCGATGGTTGAAACGAATTGGTGTTCGCTCAGCACGACTCTTGATCCTCAAGAACGAAGGACCATAAGAGTCGTTGCTTGAGACGCTAGCAAAGGTTTCACCAAGGACGTTAGCAATGTCTTTAGGAGAAGAGTATATGGCAGCTCCGGATTTCAAAATAGGAATTGAAAATTCTCTATATATTCCATTGGCTGCTTTCACTCTTCTCCACAACTGTTTACTGGATGTGGAAGAAGTAATTGAGGATACATAGCGAGACCAGGATTCCTTCTGACTTCGACGACGAGCTCTGCGAGCTAAAGCTTTTGCTCTCTTAAAGGCGATAAGATTCTCCGTTGTGAGGTAACTCCGAAATAACCCCCATAACATCCCTTGTTTTTTATAAGTTTGTTGACGTTCATTATTCCACCATGGTTTGCAACGCCAGTGTGGTAATGAGGAACTTTTGGTATTGATGCATCAGCTGCATTTATAATTGTTTTAGTGACTTTAGATACAGCATTATCAATATCATCGATCATAACCATTTCGTTATCAATATCTGCCAATTGTGTAAATATTGTCCAATCTGCCCGACTGTACACGTAAGTAGGTAGACGCTGTCTTACACTACTACCTCCAGTCTGGGATATGACGAGAGGAAAATGATCGCTGTTGTGCAGATCATTTCCTACAATTAAATTTAACAATGGCAGAAGAGATGGAGAACAAATGGCTAGATCGAGAGAATGAAATGTTCTTGTGGGTACGTGGAAGTAAGTCTTCTCGTCGGTATTAAGCAGACAGAGACTGTTGTCTGAAATAAACCGCTCTATCTGCCGACCGCGAGAATTAGTATCATCATTTCCCCACAAAGAACTATGGCCGTTAAAGTCACCTAACAATAGAAATGGTGTTGGCAGCTGTTCTATTAATGCATCAAGTTCCTCTTGGCGGATGACATCGTGTGGTGGCAAATACAAACTACAGACTGTCAACAAGCATGATGTGTGAACTCGCACAGCTACAGCCTGTAGTGCAGTATTTAAATGTTGGGCAGTGCTGGGATAGCTGTTGGATGTTAATATGCAAACACCTCCAGACACTGCACCATCATCACCACAGTCTTTTCTAAAGCTTTTAAATCAACGTATGGAAATGTTATTGCTGGACTTCAGGAATGTTTCCAGAAGTGCTACACATGCGGGGTTATAGGCTGAAATTATGGACTTGATGTCATCATGATGAGAACGCAAACCATGGCAGTTCCAAGAAACAAAGGAAGTTATTGTTCAATTTGAAAAGCTCATTTCCCGGAGCTGGAAGGCATGTCATCTTACATCTCCTCGAGTGACAGATCTTCGTCGGAGGGATGTAGATAAACAGCGTCAGCTTCCAGGGATAAGGCTTTACGGGTGGATAAGGAGGGCCTAGAATTGCCCTCCTTTGCAGATTTTAGTTTACATGCCTTTAGGTCTTTTGATTTAGCCATCGGAGCTTTTTTACGGAGAGTAGTTGTGGATGTTTTTTGCCTTTTCTCAGATGTAAGGTGTAATTTGACTATTGGAAGCGAAAGAGCATCCGTTTGTGTACTAGTTGTTCTGGTGACTTTGGCAGCAACAGTCGCATAGCTGACTCCTACTTGAGGTGTGCGAGCTGTAACAGCCCGTCTCGCCTCAGGATAGGAACAATTATTCTTAACTTTGGTGGTAGTGATCTCTTTTTCCAGTATCCAGATAGGACAACTTCTAGCGTAGGAGGGGTGGTCACCCTTACAGTTGACGCACCTCTCCTTTGCAGTACAAGACGAGCTGTCGTGGCCAACTGCTGCGCAGCGAGCGCAAGTCAGTTTGCCCCTGCAAGCCGCTTTGGAGTGACCAAATCTCTGGCACTGGAAACAACGCAAAGGATTTGGAATAAATGGCCTAACGGATAGATGCATATACGCAGCTTTAATATGCTGCGGCAGGTCTGGTGTCGCAAATGTCAGTACGAGATGTTTAGTATTTATAATTTGCCCATCTCGTCTGATAGTGATGCGTTTTACAGCACAGACTTTTTGATCTTTGAGATTATCTAAGATCTCGTCCGCAGGCGTATTTAATAAATCCTTGGCGGATAACACACCACGTGAAAAGTTAAGATTAATATGAGGTTGGACGGAGATCTCAAGATTAGCAAGCATGTTCATGTTGCTTATGAGAGTTGATTGTGCATCAGTAGCAACTTCTACCATAAGATCACCAGAACGAAGTTTTCGAATGCTCTTTGCTTCTCCTATATTTCCAGATATACCTTTTTGGATTAGGAAAGGGGATACGTTATCAAATATACCCTCTTTCCGTTTTACAATGTAGAATCTGGCTTTAATTATAGACAAGGTTTGCTCCCGTGCGAGAGAAGAAAATATGTTTGTTTCCATAATGAAAATGGAGAATTCGGGACCTGACGGCACCACCCACCACCGAGTCCAACAAGGGGATGCAGACCAGCTGCACCAGTGCTAGCCAGGTCCTATACGCTCACAGTACATCCCTGAAGTGGCCTCCACCCTTAACGAGTCACCCAGTAGATGTACCGATCGCTTGATCCATAAAGCCGATTGATGTGCTGAGGACCACAACACACCTCCCGTTTACCTGAAGCAGAGGCCAAAGCAATGTGTTGGTCTCTGGAGGCCTCAATTACCAGGATCCTCCTTTCCAGGGACACGGGTCTCCACGCACGGCAAACACGTGGGTGATTTAATCCTCAAGAGTAGCTAATAGCAACAGAGCGGCGAAAGCTACTCAAGGGGAGCCCTCAACCTCTTACGAGGCAACCACACTGAGGGAGAAAAGGAAAAAAGCAGAAGAGTAGAGGAGAGAGGAAATTAAAGAAGAGGACAGATCACTAGGGTACCTCGGGATTGTGACACCCGTGTTTACCTAAAGAAGGTAAACCCCCTGAGGGGCTGCCTTGTACCAGGATCACGGATGAAAGGAGCAAGCTGGTGTACGATAGCGAAAGCTTGAGTACCATCTTGGACCGGCGCAATTGGTTGATCTTGAAAAGGATCATGTCCATTGTGTCGGACGACATTCCAATGATAGAATATCAGCGTGCCACCGACGATGGTCCGGTCGAGAACTGGGAGATAGAGGAATAGTATAGGAATTGACGGTAAAAAAGAGATGTATAGGAATTTACGATAAGGTGACGTACAAATCTTCCACGAGATGTACTGTTTGCCAACATTAGAGAGTGCGTGCCGGCTATACTTCTCGCCGCATCAAGGTATGGTTCTGTAGCTCATTTACCAAAGCAGGTGGCGGCTGTTGGATGACAGATTTGAGTTTACCACCTTCGAATTGCAAGGTATCAAAATTAGTCATAGAAACCTCAGCTTCTGTCACTAAGCCTCGCAAACTCAATCCCCTTCTGTATGCTTCTCTGTAGATGTAACGCACTCAAAATACACATTTTTGTCAATTTTTCGTTTTAGTATTTTAAGCCATCATTATCAAATAAGGAATCAATTTTGTTCTCACCACTGAAAATAACAGTCTCATTGTTCTCTTATCTAAATAAATTTAATTTCAGCCTAGTTTAATCTTTCCAACCATTGTTTGAATAGCTTCGAAAAGGAACTTATTATTAATTCATTTAATCAGCATTTGAAACTAAATAAACAATTTAGACGTGGAATTTAAATTTTTATTTAATCTTACAGCTTATAAAAAGTAGTAATATAATGAAAAACAAATTATTTATTAGCAATCACTAAATTCATTGAAACATGTTTCCCTTTGAATTCCAAAAGATATTATCAAAAATCGAATTTTACTGTAACATGATTAGTACAGTGTTGAAATAAAATAACAATTGATAGTATCTCTAAATATTTAACCTCATTAGCTATGTTTAATTGAAGAAAAATTACTTCATATTAAAAAAACCAGCAAGTTGTGATTCGTTTTTCTTCTGAATTGTTTTTATCGTTTGAAAGAATCCAAAAAATAAAACAGATTTTACAAACTCTTTTGATAAAAAAATGTATTGGACGCGGAGACAAAGCCTATTGACTTTAATTTTTGTTAATTTCACAATTCAAGTGAATTTTCAAGCATTCAACATCTTATTCTATTCACCTTATTCTATATCTTTTTAAGTGACCTATAATAGAGATCTAATTATAGGGTAGAATAATCTCAATTTTCTTCAAAAGATAAAAATAATTTTAACTTGCGAAACTGGTGACTTTGGGCTATTTGTCCATTCTTTAAAAATCCTAAGTTTTTAAAATGAATCATTTCAAGCCATGTTCAAAGCAAACTTTTGTTTCCATAATTTTACAAAATGTAACGCTTTTAGTATATATTTTAAGATTTAGGGGTTTTCACGCAAATTACCGAGTTTTCATGAAAGAATTCCTTTTATTTTGTTCATTTGTATTTATAAAATGTCTATAATCAATATGGGCTGAGGGTAAGATAATTTTTAATATTTTAATATCGATGTAAAATGTTTTCGTAATGTATAAAAAGTTAGATGAATTCACACTCATTATTTGCGCTTCTGTTAGTTTTCATGCATAAAAATCAAAAAGTCGTTATATTATTCTATATATAGGTTATTCTCAAGAAAATCACTGAAAATATTGTAAAACATATAGCCCCGTTCATTAAAAATTACGTTTGTCTTGTATTTGCCTTAAGAATTGAGCTGTTTTATATATTTCTCTAGCCTTTAATTGTCTTAGCATTAAAAGCAAAAATTGAGTAACTGGATATTTTTTATGCAATAGTTAGATTAACACAAGTTTCTTTGACTGATTCTAAGATCGATTTCCGATCACATGATGCATGTTGGTGTTTAAGTAAAAGTAATTTTAATTGGTGTTCCTTTGTCGAAGCAAAGAAGGAAATGAAACAAATTTATTGTTGATTAACAAGATGAACCGATAAATACATCATACGATAAAACCCATCATAAAATATGAGCATTTATTTTCAGAAATGCATAAATTCTATCAAATTCAAAATTCCTTTTAGAATACTGAAGGAATGCACATCTTATAATACTTTTATATAATATATTCTTATAAGAATACATCTCTCTTGTAATATTTTTTATTTACAAAAGCTATAAAAATACAATTGTCATGAATCAGAATCATACAAAAGATATTCAAATAATTATTTGTTTTATCAAATGTAATGATTCATAATTAGAATTTTACAGAATTATTTTTTCAACATAAATTTGATAGCTCATTTTAATTTGACACTTTCATTCTATTTTTAATCATTTTAATATTTGACACACTATTTTATACTTTGTAGGATTTAAAAAAAAGAAATCTAAATATAAATTTAAAAGGACTCATATTACATTTAGGATAAAAATGAAATCCTATATTTAATGGGGGTCGACAATGGTATTATTTTCGGAATTCTTCCCGCACTGATATCTATTTCAAATTTCTCTTGAATCCGATATAGTGCTTCATTTAGATTTCATCAAATTTTCTTTCTGACCCAGGACAGCATTTTTCAAAAAAATAATTAATATATCCGAAAAATTCAACTTTTAATTTTAAATATCAACTAAAAACTTAAATTGCATCATATGTTGTTGTTGTTGTTTACGACACTTGGACAAGCCAAGCTCGCTATGCAGTTGGCAGTGCGAATTAAGTCAATATGATGCGTTTTTCGTTTGGATCAGAGCACTACGAAGGTGAAAGTGCGACTTTGCTCTTTTTAAGGTGCCTCGTAATTTTGAACCACGTTCAGGTGACGAGGCCGCACCTGAGCTGGCACCCTCCTCTCCGCATCCACGTTATTTGAAAAAGTCTGAAAGATATTAACGTATTTTTGTTTGAAATATAGCTATAAATAAAATAAATTCAGAAAATGTTATTACATATTTCAAAATTTCTATGAACACAATATCATTTACACAATTTACTCAACCAACAATGCTCAGATTCTGACGTTATAAGATCGTTAACGTGGACTATATATCCCCAAATTTTATTAAAATAAAATATTTTTTAAAATCATTATTGTTATTGTTTTCCTATGACACTTGGACAAGCCATGCTCGCTATACCTTTGGAAGCGAATTAAGTCAATAGAGAGCGTCTTTCGTTTGGATCAGAGCATTACGAAGATGAGAGTATGACTGCTCTTTTTAAGATGCCTCGTCATTTTGAACCACGGTCAGGTGACGAGGCCACACCTGAGCTGGCACCCTGCTCTCCAACATCCACGCCACACCAGTGTAAGGACTTTGGACGTTACATATCAACGTGGACACGTCCCCAACCCACGGAGCTCCAGCAACCCAGTGAAGGAAGAGTACACCGTGGTCACCCTCCCAACCTCTGCCCGCGGCAAATGATGTTTCACTTTGCTAAACTTACGGGAAGCGGCGTGAAGCTACTGAGCCACTGGAGCTCAAAAAAATCATTATTATAAACTAAGATACAATAATATTCACTACTGAATTTCTTCCTGCTTCTTGTTCTATAGAAATTTGTAGCTAAGAGACAGATTTCATAACAAATTTGAATTCATTAAATTGATATATCAAATCGATGCTTAATTTATAAAAATGTAAATTATGCAATAAATTAATTAAATTATACAATAATATGGAAATTATTTTTTTCCATTTATTAAATATTTAATCTTGCATTACACAATCTTGTTTGAAGTACAAATTACAAAATAAGCACAGCATGCTTAGAATGACATAAATTTGTTAAAATATGAAAGTTAAAATTAATGAATATCTAATTAATTGCTTTAGAAGTTAAAATGAAGAATGCATTTATAAAGTATATCCGAATAAGCATAGGGATTTAAATGTTAGCATGAGTAATTAAAATAGTATCCGTATCTGGAGTAAAATATGATACATTTCATCTTAGTTCATTATGTTTCTATTTAAGTTATGCTTTTAAAATTTTCCGCTGACACATTTTTCAGCTTTACTTCATCTAAAATTATTAAACCACGAAGTAAATCTTTAAATTAAAAACGCAAACAAAGCGTTTAATCATATGCCTACACAATTACCAAATTGCTCACGTCTTTGATTTTTTTGTCACACTTTTAACTTACGATAAAGCGAAGAAGTTAAAAGTACAGAAAATTAAGCTGAATACATGAAAGCTTAAAGAAAAATATAAAATCAATTACATTAACTATTACAAATAAGCAAATTACATGGAGAATAATGGGAAGTGGTCAAAAAAGGATATTTTTGAACAATATGTTTATTAGGTAAAAACACTACAATTCTCACTAATTATGTGGGAAAATATGACATATATATATATATATATATATATATATATATATATATATATATATATATATATATATATATATATATATATATATATATATATATATATATATATTTTTTGTTTATTTTGGTTACTTTTAAATTAAAAATGAATAATTCTTATTTGTAGTTTATTTTGATTTGTATTTAGTTTTTCTTCATTTTTGGCACTATAGCGTAGGGTGGACGCTAACCTGAAAAAGTTCTGTCTTTGATTTTAATTTCCCAGTTGAAAGCATTTAAGGTCTTAAGATCATTCAAAACATCATCCAGCCACTTTTTTTCTTTGATCTATCTCTTAGGCCTATTGGTCATAGGTTTCCAGTGCAAGATCTTAACCACTCGGTTAAGATCTTGATTAAGATAAGATTTCTCAGTGTGCATAAGTCTTGAAGATATCTGCGCTTTGAGGAATCTAACTAAATTTTTATGATTTATAAGAACTCCCAACTTATCATGAGTTCTAATTTTTCATCAATTATTATTTTACTGTGTAATTAACCAAAACATTTTTTAAGTATTTTCCTTTCAAAAATTAGTAAGTTGTTTTTGTCAAAGTCCAAGTCTCACAGCCACAAAATGAATAATATTTTAGTGAATTATTAGTTTAATTGCCTTTTATGTGGGCATCAGATATTGATAAGAAATATAACGGTTCCCCTTCAAGATTCTAAAATTTAATTCTTTTGAAAGAGCATTTGAAAAATTTATATAGTTCCCAAATACTTAAAATTATTAACAGTTTACATATTATGGACAATATATATTTATTTACATGTATAAAAAACCTGAAGTGAAAAATAATGTTTTATTAATGACACATTTAGGAATTACACAAATTTTTATGAAATAATTGTCCAATGTTATATAATGGTCATTCCTATTCAGCGATTCATATATAACAAAGGAAACGTAACACTAAGAAAAATTTTCCAAAAACTATTCATAAATATACTTATAAAATTTAAATCTATTTTAAATACATCAGTAATAAAGGCTTATTCGATAAGAGTCAAATTAAATTTAGTTACATCTTCAAGCTAGAATTATATACTAATTAATTTTTTATTACTTTATGTAATTTTGCCAAATATAACAATTAAGTTTTACTAAACATTATGTTTATTATATAAATTAATTGTAATATGTTCTTTTAAAAATGACAGAAAAAATAAGCAATACAAAATAATCTATCTTATGATTAAGAACAGCCGACCAATGGCTGGATTGTTAGCGTTCCTTGAGCTGTGGGTCCCGGGTTCGAATCCCAGTTCGGCTGTGGCTGCTACTTTATTTCTCTGTTCTCTCTCTGTTTCTCTGTCCATTCTTTTATGATGATGTATGAATGTGGCCCACCCAATAAACGGATTTGTGGTGGTATGGCGCGAGCAACGCTACTCGCCTAAGTGACTTGGTTCTCAGGTGCCCGCTGGGTAACGACAAATGAGTAGCAGTTTCTGGCCTTTTTATGGCATAGGGTTCGTCACCCAAGTGCTCGCCATTTTAAAAAATAATTATTATTAAAAATAGCGTAATTTTATAACGTATACTTAAATGATTCCAAAGCCGCCAAACTTGTCTAGTGGTCAGTGTGCCTGCCTGCGGATAAGGAGGTCCAAGGTTCGAATCCCGGTTCAGGCATGGATATACTTTCTCTCTCTATATCTGTCCTGTCTTTGTCCCTTCTTTGTATGAATGAGGCGTGAATGGTTGCCTACCCTATAAATGTGTACCTATGGCATGTGTGTACTGAAGAAGTCGGACTCCACACCAAATATGGTTCAGTTGAAAAAGTGGAGCAGTGTACCCCATATTGCCAGCCTAGCCACCTTATAATTTAAAAATAATACTGAAATGTATTTTCCTTATTAACGTCAGACCACAACAACAAATGATTCCAGAAATGCACATTTGAACACTAAAAAGTGTATAGAATTATATTTTATTTATGTTCCTAAATATTTAATAAGCTTCTCATTATTCATTAAATTGTTTTCATTTACTTCATCTATTATTGTGTGAAAGGCTTTGAACGCATTTTTCATTCAAACATATCACATTTATAATATTATGTTAAGGAAAAAGAAATATATTACTTTTACATGAGCTTTAAAAATTTATTCTACATTTTTCTACTTGCATTATGCAAATGGTTTAAAATGATTTTGGGCCTATTATTTAGCCTCAGTTCAAAGATATAACCTGGCGTTCAATTTAGATCATTTCTGTGATTTTATCCACATTTTTGACAAAAGGTATATAAATACGAATTGCATTTTTAGCATCGAAAATACCCGAAGAGTCAAAGTAACAAAAATTACATGTAACAGTATCGAGATCATAAACACCATCCCCGATTTCAACCACCTGGCTTGTATTTTAGCCTTTCTGAAAGAAAACCTATAGCATGGGTTTTCTCCTTGTTTAATACTCTGTTTTTCGCAATTGAATGGACCAAACAAGAAACAGCAAAAATGTTTTTAGTGTAATGTTTCACCTTTCCAAAGAGAACAGATCTAAATTTTTGGAATTGATATTTTGCGAAATATCAATCACTACAACCACATCTACCGAAAAAATAATGGATTTCTTTTTTCCCCAACATAAATTTATTCGAAGAACCTGTGAAGAAATATATTTTAAAGAAATAGTTGTCTAATTTATTAAATTTAAAAAAATAACTTAATCAAAAATTAAATATTATTACGAAATTGGATATTAATTTCAATTAGATACTTTCACTTAGAGAAAAAGATGTCAACGAAGGATTGAAAACATAGCCGTGGTTTATATGTTTTCTGTACGTTCCAGCAGATCTTTTGAGACCAGAGAAACAGGAATGCATAAATAGGAATATGTTTTACCATAAATCTATGCTCAAGTGCATTTCTAATTTCTTTTCCTCTTCATTTCAGCATACACAAATGATTAATACTAATTTATCAAGGATTACTGTATACATTTCACAAGATGAATTGTTTACATTCAATTTTCTTCTAGAGATGGTTGGTTGGTTGGTTGGTTGAGTTTTATGGCGCAAGGTCCGAAATCGGACATGCTGCGCCAAGAAATAAGTTTTGAATAAGATATTAATTTTTTTTTAAATTTTTTCTTGTTATTTTATTTTATTTATTAATTTATTTACTTTTTTTGGAAACCCAAACAACATTAAAATTCTAAAAAACAAAAATTAGTGTATATATATCATATTAAAATCCAATTATAAAATATAAATGGAAAGACAATTTATATATACATTTAAAATTTAAAAGTGCAAATTAAATATAATATAAGAAACCTATTGCCCTCAAAAAGGCAAATAGGTTTCTGTGGGGTGGTTCCCCCAGCAAATCAAATTAGTTTAAAATATCACAATTAAAAAAGTGTAAACGATATTGGTTAAAATATGAACATGAAATTAAAATATGATAAACAGTGAATGGTTCATCACACGTTTCACACCAAGGATTTAATTCGTTTAGAAACAAATGTCTATGTGTGAAACGTGTGTGTCCGATACGAAGGCGGGTTAATCTTACATCAGCACTTCGCATCGGTAAAACTGTTAATGAGGTGATGTATGGAAATATGGCATGCAATTTATTACTGACCTGCATGTTCCATGACTCCTGCCAAAGGGAATGGATTAATATTTTAACATTTTTCCTCACGTCAGACAAAGGAACTGATGGAAGACACGGGCCAGATGAAGATTTAGCAGCTGCATCAGCCCTTTCATTACCATCGAGACCTACATGACTTGGGATCCAACAGAAAATAATGTCATATCCCTTGCCAGCAAGGGAATCTAATGCTCGGAAAATTCTAGACACAACAGGATGACAGTCAAAACTACTGTTCCGCAAAGCTTCCAACACACTCAAACTGTCAGTGTACACACAGTATTTATGAGTTTCACATGTATTCATCTGCTGAAGAGCTTGATAAATGGCTAATGCTTCAGCAGAGAAGATGGAACAGGATGGATGGAGGCTGTAGCTAAGAGTTTTATTCTCAATAACTACAGCACAACCAACATGTCCTGTAGATTTTGAGCCATCGGTGAAAACTGGTGTATACATGGTGTACTGACAGCGATGTGAGGCATACAGCTGCTGGAAAACAGTAGTTGCTGTGTCTGATTTTCTAAAACGAGCAAAAGGATTGATGATTTTTATCTGTGGATCATACCAAGGTGGATGTAGAAGAAAGTCCATTTTGTCGAAACGGACATCACATAGGTCTGAATATAATAAGTTGGACTTTGTCCGAGTGAGAAAAGGTGGAATGCTGTATGAACGTGCGTCATACAGTCTTATTAATGCAGGAGTAGCAGTCATGGAACGTAGTGGATGATGAGGGTCAGACATGATTTTTGCATAATAATTGAGAGACAGCTGCATTCGTCTCAGGTCTAAAGGCAGTTGTTCGCAGATTGCATATAGACTCTGGACGGGTGATGTGCGGAATGCGCCTGAGCATATTCTCAAAGCAGAGTGATGTATTGTATCCAGTCTGCGTAGAACAGAAGACCTAGCAGATCCATACACAACACATCCATAGTCCACACGAGATAAAATTATTGATTGGTAGACACGAAGTAGTGCCATGCGATCAGCACCCCAAGATGTATTAGAAAGCACCTTGAGGATATTAAGCGATCGCTCGCACTTCTTCCGCAAATGAAGAACATGCGGAAGAAAATTTAACTTTCGGTCAAATGTTATACCCAAAAACTTTATCTCGTTGACAACAGGGATAGGTGTATTATTTATATAGATAGTAGCATCATTATGTAGGCTAGTCTTCTTGCAGAAATGGACACATTTACTCTTGCCAGGAGACAGCGTGTGGCCATTCTCAGCACACCATGCAGCAAGTTTGTTGACAGTTGTTTGTAGTTGTCTCTCAATTAAACGCATGTTAGAACCCTCACATGATATTTGCAGGTCATCAACATATAGCGTGCCATAAACAGGAGGTGAAATTTGATGAAGAATGCAACTGATGTAAAGGTTAAAAAGTGTAACACTTAAAATAGAGCCTTGGGGTACACCCTCGGCTTGAATAAAAGTATTGGAAAAAGCAGTTCCAATACGTACTTTAAAAAAACGGGAGCGTAGAAAATTTTTTAGGAATATCGGAAGATTACCCCTAAAGCCAAAATCATATAATGTACGGAGAATTCCGTATCGCCATGTACGGTCATATGCCTTCTCGATGTCAAAGAAAATGGAAACCAGATGTTTCCTCCGCACAAAAGCGTTGCGGATTTGGGTTTCCAAGTAAGTAATATTATCAAGAGTGGATCTTCCTTTACGGAAGCCACTCTGATTGATATGAATATTTTTATTTGTTTCTAGGACATATACGAGACGAGCATTGACCATACGTTCGAGAGTCTTACAAAAGCAACTCGTCAGAGCTATTGGTCGGTAGTGTGAAGGAATAGAAGGATCCTTACCAGCCTTAAGGATGGGAATCACTATAGCTTCGCTCCAAAGTGATGGAAATTTGTTTTCAGTCCAGACTCTATTGAACAATAACAATAAGTTCAATAGAGAATCTGGACTTAAATGACGAAGCATTTCATAGCTGATTCCATCAGGTCCTGGACTGGTATTATTGGCCTGCTGTAATGCTCTCTTCAATTCCAACATCCGAAACTCACAGTTATAAGGCAAAGATTGTCCATGGTTGAAACGAATTTGTGTTCGCTCAGCACGACTCTTTGTCCTTAAGAACGAAGGACTATAAGAGTCGTTGCTTGAAACGTTAGCAAAGGTTTCACCAAGGACGTTAGCGATGTCCTTAGGAGAAGAGCATATAGCAGCTCCGGATTTTAAGATTGGAATGGAGAATTCCTTATATATTCCATTGGCTGCTTTTACTCTTCTCCACAACTGTTTACTGGATGTGGAAGAAGTAATTGAGGATACATAGCGAGACCAGGATTCCTTCTGACTTCGGCGACGAGCTCTGCGAGCTAATGCTTTTGCTCTCTTAAAGGCGATAAGATTCTCCGTTGTGGGGTATCTTCTAAATAACCCCCATAACTTCCTCTGTTTCTTATAGGTTTTTTGACATTCTTCATTCCACCAAGGTTTGCAACGCCTGTGTGGTATAGAGGAACTCTTAGGTATTGATGCGTCAGCTGCTTTAATAATTGTTTCGGTGACCCTACAAACGGCATCATCAATATTTTCGATCATAACCATTTCGTTATCAATATCTGCCAATTGTGTAAAAAACGTCCAATCTGCCCGACTGTACACGTAAGTAGGTAGGCGTTGTCCTACACTACTACCTCCAGTCTGGGAGATGACGAGAGGAAAATGATCGCTATTGTGCAGATCATTTCCCACAATAAAATTCAACAATGGCAGAAGAGATGGAGAACATATGGCTAGATCGAGAGAATGAAACGTTCTTGTGGGTACATGGAAATAAGTCTTCTCGTCGGTATTAAGCAGACAGAGACTGTTTTCTGAAATAAACCGCTCTATCTGCCGACCGCGAGAATTAGTATCATCACTTCCCCACAAAGAACTATGGCCGTTAAAGTCACCTAACAGTAGAAATGGTGTTGGCAGCTGATCTATTAGTGCATCGAGTTCCTCTTGGCGGATGACATCATGTGGTGGTAAATATAAACTACAGACTGTTAATAAGCATAAAGTATGAATTCTTACAGCAACAGCCTGTAGATTAGTATTCAATGGATGGGCAGTGCTGGGGAAAGTATTAGATGTTAATATACAAACACCTCCAGACACTGTACCATCGTCACCACAGTCTTTTCTAAAGCTTTTAAACCCACGCATGGAAATGTTATTGCTGGACTTCAGGAATGTTTCCTGAAGTGCAATGCATGCGGGGTTGTAGGCTGAAATTATAGACTTGATGTCAGTATGATGGGAACGCAAACCATGGCAGTTCCAAGAAACAAAGGAAGTTATTTTTTAATTTGAGAAGCTCCTTTCCCGGAGCTGGAAAGCGTGTCATCTGACATCTCCTCGAGCGATAAATCTTCGTCCGAGGGATGTAAAGATACAGCGTCAGCCTCCAGGGACAAGGCTTTGCGGGTGGATATGGAGGGTCGATAAGAACCCTCCTTTGAGAATTTTAATTTATTAGCCTTCATGGCTCTTGATTTGGCCGAAGGAGCTTTTCTTTTAATGGTTGAATTTGAAACAGATTTTGGCTTTGATGTTGATGGCTGGGGTAATCTTATAAGAGGAAGTGAAACCGATTCAGTTTGTGTACTTGCTGATCTGGTGACTTTTTTGGCTGCGGTTGCATAGCTCACTCCAGGTTTAGGGCAGCGAGAGGTAACTTGTCGTCTAGCCTCTGGGTATGAACAATTGGTAGTTACCTTTATTGTGGTGATTTCCTTTTCTAGGATCCAGTTCGGACAACTTCGAGAATAGGAGGGGTGGTCACCATGACAGTTGACACACCTCTCCTTCGCTTTGCAGTTCGAGCTATCGTGGCCAACCACTGCGCAACGTGCGCAGGTTAGTTGGCCTCTGCAAGCGTTCCTCGAGTGTCCGAAACGTTGGCACTGAAAACATCGCAAGGGGTTTGGTATGTAAGGCCGGACGGGTAAATTCATATATGCAGCTTTTACGTGCTGCGGAAGGTCTGGCGTCGCAAAAGTCAGAATGAGATGCTTAGTATTTATAAACTTTCCATCTCTTCTGACTGTAATGCGTTCAACGGCACAGACCTTCTGGTTCTGCAAATTTTCAAGAACCTCATCCGTCGGCGTGAACAACAAATCCCTTGCGGATATTACACCACGAGAAAAGTTCAGACTACCATGAGGTGACACAGTTACCTCTAAATTTCCAAGCAAATTAATTTTCGTTATTGCGGCTGCCTGGGTAGCATTCGCAACCTCAATGTGAAGGTCTCCAGATCGTACTTTTCGGATATTCTTCACTTCCCCAACAGATGCCGATATTCCCTTTTCAATTAAAAAGGGGGATACGGTTTCAAAATTTCCCTCCTTTCTTTTAATGATAAAATATTTACAATTCAAATTTTCCATTTGTTGCTCCCGAGGGAGAAAAGACTTATTTTTTTCCATTTATTGAAAGTTAAAATTTCGGGACCTGACCGCACCACCCACCACCGAGTCCAACAAGGGGATGCAGACCAGCTGCACCAGTGCTAGCCAGGTCCTATACGCTCACAGTACATCCCTGAAGTGGCCTCCACCCTTAACGAGTCACCCAGTAGATGTACCGATCGCTTGATCCATAAAGCCGATTGATGTGCTGAGGACCACAACACACCTCCCGTTTACCTGAAGCAGAAGCCAAAGTAATGTGTTGGTCTCTGGGGGCCTCAATTACCAGGATCCTCCTTTCCAGGGACACGGGTCTCCACGCACGGCAAACACGTGGGTGATTTAGTCCTCAAGAGTAGCTAATAGCAACAGAGCGGCGAAAGCTACTCAAGGGGAGCCCTCAACCTCTAACGAGGCAACCACACTGAGGGAGAAGAGGAAGAAAAAGCAGAAGAGTAGAAGAGAGAGGAAAATAAAGAAGAGGACAGATCACTGGGGTACCTCGGGATTGTGACACCCGTGTTTACCTAAAGAAGGTAAACCCCCTGAGGGGTTTTCTTCTAGAAAGTAAGCAGACAATTTCGTCGGTGAGAATTCGATGATATCAAATGCAAGTATCTAATTATAACCATCGCCATATATAAATACGACTATCTTAACAATGATATAGCTATTGATCCCTTTAAGCGGTTTGCCCGTATAATGTACGTGCTACCCGAAATTGGCCTCAACTGGTTTGCCCGTACGGAGTACGGGCATCGATATTTTCTCCTTTCCTTTACTGGTTTGCCCGCATTTTTCATTATTGAAAGAGAATATTTAGTATTATTATTTTTCAACAGATGGCGTGGCTTGTCCATGTAAATGAAATGTTTTTCATCCGGGTTTTTCTATGTAGCGGGAAAGCGGGAACTTTTTTTTGAAACGTTTGTTCTACTGTATGCCATGCTTGTGAATCTTATGGAAATTATGGATGGAATAGACGACAAAAATACTTTCTTGTTAGATGATGAACTACATTCTGATACAGATAAAGATATTTCTTCTAATTATTTGAATTATTCCTCAGATGACTCTTGCTGTGAGCTCAGCTCTGATGAAGATTTGAGTTCTGCAAGAATTTTTACCGAGGTTGATGTGAAAAATCCACCTGTTCCGTGTCCTCGATTTAATGTTGTAAAAGCATTAAAAGTGAAAAAAATATATAAAAAATTCTTAATATTCTTATTATATTAAGTATGGTACTTATATATATGCAATAAAAAATATGCCTTTTTTGAAAGCATTTCTGGTAAAATAATTGACCACTTAAAGGGTTAAATATATTAAAAACTGACGCATAACAATACTAAATAATATTCTTTTATTTCCAATGGCAGGGCAAATGGAATAACGCAAATAAAATACATAAAAAAATCACAAAATAGACATCTGGCGAAGACAGGACAGGTGAATACAGTACATAAACGTAGATGTTTTTAGTATTTAGTTTTTAGTAATATAAACGTAGACATAATTGTTCATTGAAAAATTATTGAAAAAAATTGTGTAGTGTTTTATTAAAGTTCTTAAAGAAATTCACAGATTTTAAAAATAATGAGTAAAGTAATGCTTTACTGATGTGTAATATGTAATTTATATTGAATTTTATTCATTAAATTATGAAGTTAACAGAATATCGCTCAGTTGCTCATTCATAGAAATCTTTCGCTTAAGATCTTAAATTTTTAAATGACCGGAGATCTTAAATGACCGGAGTCACTGCCCCAAAATTTTTCTGGTTTGTCAATAAAGAGATGATTCAGGGCTGCCATGCAGTGCAGCACAGTGGTCGAGGTGGGTCCTATTTATGGGTTTTATCAAGTTGCAGAGAGGACAGTCAGGTGAATTTAAGATGCCAATGCGGTGCAAGTGTACAGCCAGACAGTCGTGACCTGTCAGGAGTCGAAACTGCGCCAAAACTTGACGGCGTGGACCATCAAGGATATTCAGAAGGTACTAAATAACATAAAAGAAACAATATTCCCATTTACACAGTCTGATTCATTTTACCTCATTATTTTTTACGATTGTACTTGGTAAGATATTTATAAATATTGTAAATAGAGAAAATGTGGCTTGTTGATTTAAAATTGATTCTGAATTAGTTTTATAATGCCCGGAAAATGGGGTATAAAGTGAAATAGTTAATTGGAAACTAAGGAATTATTTCAAAGTATGCCATATTGACAGAAAATTATATAGTGTGCCACCTCGAGGGTATGACATAATCATCCTAAAAAGGAAATTATGATCTCATAACTTAACAGTAAGGATAAGGCAGTCGAATGCTCTTAGATGTTTTTAGATGGGAAAAACGGAAGATGTATGAAGCTTGGCTCAAGTACAAGTGGCCAAACCCACACTAAAATCATGATCTGTGGATCATCAACGAGAATTGCCTCTGAAATTCTAAGATGTTCTAGGCAGAAGATACGTTTAATGGTAGGCTTCATAACTGGGCACTACTATTTCAGAAAACACCTCCATAAAATGGGACTGTTTCAGCAAGACCCTATCTGCAGGAAATGTCATACGCAAGAGGAAACGGCCAAGCATATCATTTACGAATGCGAAGCTCTTGCCCTCCCTAGATTAACTTCTTTAGGCATCATCCATACTAGAGAGTTACACCTAGACTCTATTAAAGGGTTATCGGACTTTATTAATAAAGTGGGTGACCCGAGCAACTGGAAACATTGAATTTGGAGTTAATAGTACAAAATGCTGATAAAAGCAGTGGTGTCCAATGACATACAAACCCAACTCTAAGAAGAAGAAGAAGGATAAGGCAGAAGATCCCTACACTGGGTATGTCATCTTTACACAGTAGGACATTGCCAACTTAAACACCCATACTGAAAAGACCAACCTCAGCTTGTACATGTTTTGAATGTATAATCTTTCGACTAAGAGTTTTCGAGCCGTATAACTGGTAATTCTACCATAAATTACTTTTTCTTCAGAATCCCTTAATAAATTCCTAATTAGCTCTAATCAATGTAAATGTTTGATGTATGCAATTAAAATTGATTTCTGATAAATAACTTTATTTGAAATTTTTATTTCGTGTGACTGATTTCCTATTACTTATTAAAGCAGTAACTGGCATTTTCTTAGAATTTTGTCTGACCCTTTATAAATTAATATTTCATAATAAAAGCCTTAAAATTTCCATCAAAAGCAACTAAATTTATTAAGCGTGCAGAGTTCACATTAATTAAAATAAAGTATTCCAAATAAGATATAATTATGAGCAGGGAGTGTTAAATAATTTTCACTCAGAAAATATTGGCTGCATTATGATAAAAAGTTAAATATAGTATTATCCCAGTTTCTGATTTGCACACACACACACAAACAAATAAATTTTGACATAAAAATAGTTTTAATAAAATTTAAGAAGTAATATTCCCTGGAAATATAGTGCGTTCTGTTCAAATTTCAATGTTTATAGAAAAATTTTAGATAGTCATTACAAAATTACTATAAAAATACTCACATCTTACTAATTAAATCCTTGAAAATTTTACCATGAAAAATAATCAAAAATCTATTAAATCCCCAAACTAAGATTTTATTATTAGAGAACAAATTGAAAACAGTACCAAGGCCAACATTTTGACTGAGTTTCGTATTAATTAAGAGAAATTACCCTTTCCTATGTCATTGAATTTGATTTGTTTGTCGCTCAACGGTCATTTTTTGCACACGAAGGCTAATTAGATCGGAACCTACGGTTTAAAGTGGATTCCGAACCACTACAAACATCCATGCCCAAGGTGGGATTTAAACCCACGAACTGTTGAACCGAAGGCAAAAGTGCTAACCATTCGGCTGCCAGCTCGGCGTCTTTCAATTTGAAGATTAATGTTTTTCAGGGATAGTAAATAATGTTTTTATAAAGCTATTTTTATTACATGTTTTTTTTTCTTGTGTTAAATATTTTAACTCTTAATATTTTTAAATCAAATTATAAAAAACAGGTTAATAATTAATTGAATCACTATTAGACTGCTTTTAAAATTTTCTTAATTTTAAAATAAATTTTTCCCCGCTGAAGATTTTATGCTTATTGAAAAATAGTATCTTACAGGATTCTATAGACTCTGATACTATGATAATTTTAATTCCCATTTACGACTAAAATTTGGAAAAATATCCTTTATTGAATTTGTTTTCATATATCTTTCATTTGAGTCTATTTTTATTCTCCCATGACACAGGTCCGAGGTTCGATCCTCGTGCTGGGCAAGGTTAACTCAGCCTTTCATCCCTTCAGTGGGTCGATAAACTGAGTACCAAACATGCTTGGGAACTAAACACTGGGGGTCTTACGTTAGGCTAACCACCTAACTGAGACATATGCTTTGCACCCCAGAGCCCTCGGTCATGAAAACAGTTATGGGCACTGTAGGCCTTGGCCCACATGGGCTGTAGTGCCAATGAGTTTAGTTTAGTTTTAGATGGCATCTATTTGCAGGACAATGTGAAGTGTTATACAGCTATCATTAAACGACACTATTTCGAAGATCACTAGGATGAGTTTAGCATTCTCTCCTAGCGAGCAAAATCACTTGACTTAAACCCAATTGAGAATCTTAAGAACCATTCCGATCAGTGCGCCATGTGTAGTCGCGCATTATTTTGTTTGAATATAGCGTATGTCAAGCGCTAAAGATTTAGAACGTCAACGGATTTCAATACCTCAGAGATGTTGCGTCGGCTGTTCAGTCTAAGGGCACTCTGTGTACTAGAGATATACAGGAGTTAATACAGTCGCACCCAAACCGGGTTCACAATAATACCGGATTCAGACCAATATGGCGATGCGGAGTGCAACAGTTCAGCAGTCTCTCATTAAGGTGTTTTTAAAGACACTGACAGAAATGGTATACTGCATACAGATACATCATTTTCAATAAAAATAATGATATTCCATCTTGTTGTTCATGTTCGTCGTTGATCCCACCGTTATCGGCCTAAGCGTCAGAGATTTTGAGTCCAAAATAAACGAAGCAATGGAGATCCTGCGATTATATTCACTCAGTTGCAAAATGATGTCAAAATATACAACCAAACATTGAGGG
Source organism: Latrodectus hesperus (assembly GCA_037975125.1). Taxonomy (NCBI): domain Eukaryota; kingdom Metazoa; phylum Arthropoda; class Arachnida; order Araneae; family Theridiidae; genus Latrodectus; species Latrodectus hesperus. The sequence goes on along the minus strand of JAJQOW010000015.1, from coordinate 3,768,859 downwards.
GAGCCAAGCTGAATGAATTTGTTGTACTATGGTTCGTGAGGTAGAAGAGCGATCCATCACTATCATTCATACAATATGGCTGTCATCACGTACAGTGGTGACACGAGTTGGGTGCGATCAATCCCATCGGTCCACCGTTTCCTCCTGCATCTATTGAATAGAAATCCACATCACATCTGCTTGGTTTCGTCCAACGCCTTACTGAATTTTTTAAAGATCATCCGTAATCACTGTTACTGGCTATTATTCTTCCTCTGTCGAATTCAGAAACTTCCTCGGAAGAGGCTCGACTTTTTCTACAATTCTTAATCAAACAGCTTAAGGAAAAAACGGATAAAAAACTTATTTTTATATATTTATTCCGCATAAATGCATAGTCAAAATAGATAAAATAATAGCATCCATAATTGAAGAAGATCCCGCTAAATGTAAAGAAAATATTGCAAAGTCTACTAATCTCCTTCTGTATCCTTCCATTCTTAACAAAGAAGGATAAATACTCTCAATCTCTCTTATTAACATACTGCTTGCTGGGGACGATTCAGTCACCCGTCATTTTTGTATGCTGTGTAATGTTGATGATTTGCATACTTCATCACCGCAAACGTATGATGTAAGATTCACATGATTTGCATGCTGCCTTCAGGATTATAGTATCTTGGGTAGCTAGCAGTGTTATACAGTTGTACAATCCTTATACAAAGTAGTAAGAACTCGTTAAATAGTTTTTAAAGAAACTTCGCATAATAGTTGTTAGATATTAAAACTAATTATTTTTTATCATACTGCTCTCTTTTTATAATTAAATAATTATTAGAAATAATCTTTTAGGATAGATTGTATGAGAAATGCATTCTTAAAAACAATTCTTACCCCGCTTCCCGTAAGCTCAGCAAAGTGAAGCATCATTTGCCGCGGACAGTAGTTGGGAGGGTGACCACGGTGTACTCTCCTTCACTGGGTTGCTGGAGCTCCGTGGGTTGGGGACGTGTCCACGTTAATATGTGACGTCCAAAGTCCTTCCGCTGGTGTGTCGTGGATGGGGAGAGGAGGGTGCTAGCTCAAGTGTGGCCTCGTCACCTGACCGTGGTTCAAAATGACGAGGCACCTTAAAAAGAGCAAAGTCGTACTTTCACCTTCGTGGTGCTCTGATCCAAACGAAAGACGCTTTCCATTGACTTAATTCGCACTGCCAAAGGTACAGTGAGCTTGGCTTGTCCAAGTGTCATAAGCAACAACAACACAATTTTACTTTCATTTTATTGACGAAAAATCAGGCAAATGATTTTTTTTTCTGCCTCAAAACCCCATTTTCTGTTATTTCAATGCAGAAAAGTATTTTATTGTTGTTTTTGTAAAAAAAAAAAACTTGAAAACTTAACATTTTTTTTTCAATTTTTTTGTTTGTTTTGTAGACGGTGTCAGCACATCATTGTCTACTTGTTTCATGTCTGAAAGTACATTCATTTATGTTCTTATAATCATTTAATCGTTAATACATCTTACTTACAAATTACGCCCGAGTTCACTTTCAAAAATTTCTGAAACGTAATTGCGAACTGCAGTGAGTTTCTTATTTGAATCTCATGGATGAGTAACTCATTTTCTCTCAAATCTTCAGGTTCATGTTTTCTTTAGCTATGTGATTTCTTTAACATAGCCTTTACGTACGAATGACCTAGAATGTTGCTATCAGTACTTTGCCGATCAGCATAATGTAAGAGAGAGTACTGGTGCAGATATACTCAAGGTACTAAAGCAAATTTCCCTTTCTCATCGGATATACTTTCAGTGAATTCCGTCTCACGTCGATGTTGCTGGAAATGAAATTATTGACAGTCTGGCTAGAGCTGGTGCTGTTGAAGCAATAGCACCTGTCGCTGCACTCACTTATATGGAGCTATTTTATAAATATAATCCAAAGAATAAGGAACATTTAAGGGCTCCAGAGTACATCAGACGACATTGTCTCGACTTTCTACTGGCTACTTGAAGTGTATGATCTTTGAGGACGGTAAAAGAAAATACCCATCATTCCCCAAGTGCGACAATGCTCCGTTTTGCCCGCAACACATCTTGAAGAGCTTGGAGTTTTCTCGTGAAGAGGCTGTGAAAAGTCCACATCTGCTTTTGGACTCTTTGGCTATCTATGATAGCATGGATCTGGTCTAGTTCCACTAGACCAGATGGGGATTAATCCCACCACCACCACCAAAGAATAAGGCCATTTGGATGCTTTCACAAATACACCCATTGTATCAGAGTAAGTGCCTTAGTGGCTCTGATTCGGAGAGGCAGTAGACAAGATCAAACTGCCTTTACCCGATTTCTTAATGGTCATATGTCATCAATGCTTTTTTTGGTGGTAATAAGCACTTCAAAAATTGCATTAAGTGTTATTCTGCACAGACCTCTTCTGGTACATTTTATCTTATCTGGGGCTCACCAGGTAAGGCCTGGCTCTAGATCTCCTATTGGGAGTGGACTACTTCAGGGTGAATAGGATCATAGATCTAATCTAGCTCTGATGCTCAAGGGGATGAGAAACAACCGTTTTACTGCAATATTATAACTCATTTATAAAGTCAATTGTAGACACTACTCAAATGAAAAATGTTCATAAATTTCGAAAGAACTGTAGAAAATGTAAGTCATGGCTTACAAATGTATTTGCCTATAATAGAATTCTGTAAGTTTTTCAGAATTAAAAATAAGTTCGGATATCTATTTGGAAAACTATTTGAAAAAGAGTTTCTTTGTGAAAATATCTGTCGTGAAAAAGAAACTGTTCATACACTAATTAGACTACTGACCATTATTCGGAAAATGATATTTCGTGTGGAAGATTTGCTCCTAAAGATTTTAATCAAATGTTAACTATTCATATTTCATTGAGAAACATCTGAAATGAATTAACTGAAGGCTTTTAAAATAATAATAAACACGATAGAAACAGACAAAAATTCTCTTTCCTGGTTAAAAGGGTGCCAAAATATATTCCAAATGAATTAATGAGAGAATTTCGTAGCAATGTGGAAAAATAATAAGAATTTATTGTATTGTTAGTTTATTTGGAACACAAATTCTTCATAAATAGGCTTTACAAAAGCAATGACATAAATTTTAGACCATAAAGTAATTTAATTATAAATAGAAATAGCATTTCAAGACGGTTTTTTAATAAAGTACTTGTTTTGCTTTTTCTCCTGTCTTACATTTACAAACATATTTTTTTTTAATTTTTGACTATAATCAAAACAAATTTTACCTCATAGAATAAATTATAAACAGAAGAAATAACTGAAACAGATATGTGCTTCTAACTTATTTGCTTTGCTTTTTTCCGCCTTATAATATACACAAACATATTCCTTAATTTTTTTAACATAATTAAGTTAAAATATTAATTTAATACAAAATATAATAAAAGTATTCACTGGTATATAGTAACCTTACTGATTAATTTAAGTTCATAATAAAGAGATTGTAGACAACAGTAAAAGAGACAGAGAACAAATAAATAAAATTATTTAGAAATCAGTATTGCTACGACGGTGTAAAAAAATCATCATTTGACGCATACTATAGCTGTTGCATAGAGCTTTTATCACGTGAATATTTAATACTATTTACATATTCATTAACCACAGTATTTATCTGACCTTTTTGATTATGTACATAATTTCTTAAGAAAATTAAGTAACAAACATAAACGGAAACTGTTAACAAAAATAGCTGCAAATGCATTTATTCCTGTTTTACACAAGAAAAATGAATGAAGAACAATTAAAATAAAATTACATTGATAACAAATGTGATAACTTTGATTATGAAAAAGAAATTACTTCATGAAATTTTAAACCAGTTTTAACCTGCATTTATACACAAAGAATTTGAGTACATTTTTATACGAGAAGATGATATACCATAAATAAATTTTAACAAATACTGTTACTCACAAATTGAGTTCAAGTATAAAGGCTATTAATTTTTAGAAATATATAAAAATTGAGAAATATTCAACCGATGTTTTGATAAGGGTACATATTTATTTTTTAGATAATACGCATATTTGAAATTAAGTAGACAAAAAAATCATTTCTGGAATGGAATGATTCGAAAATGCTCTTTTTAATAGAGTGGAAAACTAAATAAAATCCATTTTTCTTAATGATATGAATATATGGAATGGTTTTGATTATAGTCAAACAAATAAATTAGATAAAGTTTAATACAGATAGATAGACAGAAAATTTAAATAATATTTGTTAATAGTTGTAAATATTATTTAAGATTGACTTAACTATTAAATGTAATATTTTGCTTTCCAATTAGTTTAAGAAAAAAATAATAATTGAATTTTAAAATTTTAAGGTCCTCACGATGAAAATGGATTTAAGTGTCAAATTTGATTATGAGAAGTCAAATTATAAGGTGATAAGTTAAGTTATAATACAAATTCTCAAGTGTCAAATTATTATATGAGAAATAAATTTTATAAAATAGATTTATTAAAAATCTATTTCTCATATTACAATTTGAAATAATGAAATGAAATATACTAAAATCAATCCACTAATAATATTTGCAGCATTACATAACACTTCCCCTCCCACCTGTACCCTTGATACCCAACAAAAGAATTCCCTAAAGGAAAAGCCTTTAAATACTTCATAAATATTGCTTCGTTTATGTAGCAAATGAGATTAAATTTTAGTATTCATTTCACATTCAAAAATTAAGGGTTTTTCATTTAGTAAGAAGGATTTCATATTCAAAGAAAATACGATTTTTATTTTATTTCGCAGTTGATATTATTGAAATTTTCCTCAAATCTATATTGAATGGTAGGGTTTGATGATGTATTTCTTTTCACTTGTAAACTGTTTTGATGAATTCTAATAACATTAATAAAATTTATAAATGCAATTCTCGAGTTTTAGTCAGTGAACATTATTAAAATTCCATTCTTGTAAAAAAATAATGCCTGCTCGCTCTTTACATACATAATTCACTTCAACTTGCAAAGTTTTTAAATCCGGTATTTTCTTGCACATTCCATGAAAAATGTTTATTGAAAGATGTAGCCAGTCTTAGATTTATGTTGAATTATTAAACACATTAGTGTTTAATAATTATTGAAAATTAAAATATGTTAAAAGTTAACATATGTAAATTAACACATGCTAAAAATTAACACATGTAACATGACATTTTATAATATAAATACAAATTTAAGAATTTTAAATTTGCTTATGTAAATTTTAAAACCGATATTTTTTTATTAAAATTAAATTGAAATATAAATAATTTTCCCCCTATATATTAATTCCAAATAATATTTCTTCACTCATAATAATGCTTAAATAATGTCATTAATGAAATGTTTTTTGTTATTCAAAAAAAATCTGATTTTAGCTTAGGATTCGCATTTTGAACTTTTATTTCCTCTTAATTTATATTTGGACATCATTAATAATGTTTTTTTAAATGGATGAAGATAGTTAATAAGATTTTAGGACAAAAGTTTTGTAATATGCATTTTAAATCCATATTTTTGTTACATATTTTTATCGAAAAATATACTGCCCTTTTTTGCAAGTCATGAAAATTTAAAGATAGCTGACACACAGTATCTAAAATTTTATTTAATAATTAAATTTAATTTTTGCATTATAAGCAGTCTTATATAACGTTAGATATTAACTCTTAGTAAAAAGTGCGCTGTTGATAAAATTCTCTAAGCAAAGAACATTATTAGTAGCACACTTATTAATGAAGTTTTCTGCTTATATCATCAATTTTACTACAATTAATAATTACTACATATTAAAATATTATATCTCATATTATATATAATACATTAATAATGATTATTATTACAATTATAGAAAATAGGTTTAGCTTATAATGCATATAATACGTATAATCTGTTTTTAATCATGCGTATACTATCTGATACATTTAGAATTTAGAACAATAATTTTTTAAATAAGTCGCACATATTTCTAATGCATGCAACAAATACGAATTCTAAAGGTATTATTGAAAGATAATTAGTTTAAGTATTTCATACGCAATGCCGAAAGCGTTGTTGTTGATATTGCAGTGTGCCAGCTAGGATAGCAATATGGGGGTGTGCTGCTCCACTTTTCCAACTGAACGATATTTGGTGTGGAGTTCGACTTCTTCAGTACACACAAGCCAATTTAAGTCAATTGAGAGCGTCTCTTTATTTCGTTTAATCAGAGCACCATGAAGGTGAAAATACGACTTTGCTCTACACACATGCCATAGGTACCCGTTTATAGGGTAGGCAACCATTCACACCTCATTCATACAAGGAAAGGACAAAGACAGGATAAATAGAGAGAGAAAGTACATCTGTGCCCGAACCGGGATACGAACGCAGGACCTCTTTATCCGCAGTCAGGTACGCTGACCACTAGACACGTTGGGCGGCGCCGAAAGCATTTAAAAAGGAATTTAAAAATTCTCACCTTTTTAATTTTTCACTTTTGCCTGCTTTGTGTGTGATGAAGTAAATTTACATTGTGTGATGAAGTAAATTTACATTGTGTGATGAAATAACATGTTATATCTCTCTCTCTCTTTCAATTTCCTCTTAATAGAAATTCTTGAGTTTTATCGGATTAGAAATATTTCAGGAATTTCTTGAACTAAACAACTTTGTGAATCTTACACGAAATAGAAGAACTAAAAATGTTTTATGACTTAAATGTGATCCATGTGATATAATTGATAAATTTTTTCCTGAAATTATATTTACAACACTCGCTAGCCATTTTCATGCAAAATGCACCCAATGTTTAAAAAAATAGTTTTTCTAAATGTTTCAAATTTTAATGACTTTTTTCAAACTATGAGGGTAAAATAGATGTCAACATACATTTTCATTTAAACAAGTAGATAAAATTATATTTTTTTATTCATGCTCTAATTTTTTATTCATAAATTCAAAATAAAAATATAAAACGCGAGTACAATCATTAAATTGTAGTATTCGTTGCTAAATCAGAATATTTTAGGGTAATATTCTTTTTTGCTGAAAGAACCGATGCTATAAAATGACACAAGTACCATATATTTTCCTCTGATTACAGATCTTACAATGAAATAATTTATTCTATAAAAACTATTCTCAAAACTTGTTAAAATATGAAATTCCATACAGATTGACTAAATAACTACTTTATATAATTTAAAGTCAAAATTTCGCTGTTCAGGTTTTGAAAAGGTGCATTTTACTTAACAATAAAAGTTTAATCTAATTCAGTTTAAAATTAAAATGAAAAACACTGATTTTATGGTGCACTTCAACAAAAACGGAATGCAATTTTGTCTAGACATGCTTTATAGTTTTTTCTTTTACCATTTCAAGAAAAGCAATTCTTGACAATGGATCATTGTAATTCCTGTTTTGTAGAAATTCCTCCTCAGAAACTACTGTTCAATTTTTGAAAAACTTTATTTGAGTTTAGTAACTCAAGTAAAACAAATAACTTTGAATGAAAAATTGCAACGTATTTTAAAAGGGAATTTGGAAAAAATCTAAAATTTCACTTGATGGATTTCACATAAACCGCATTTTTGGGCTCAGTGAGAAGAAACCAAGCTCTTATAACGTACATTTCGAAAACAGAAAAAAATTTTCATTCCTGCTTTTGTTGTTTAATTTTCTTTTTATCAAATATATATATATATATACAGGGTGATTATAAAAAAACTTTGCCAACATCTGCACTTCTAGCGTCCATTCTATTTAACCGATCAAGATGATATTTCAAATATAGTTCTTTTGAGATATGCGCTCGAGATTCTGTGAATGGCAACACAGTGGCCCTCGCGGTTACAGTTATAGTGACAGAAACTCGAAATTTTCGAATGGCAACGTCTACTTTTTACCATCGCAAAATGTTCAGCACATGCGAAAACCCTAAATAGCGTTGAAACGGTACCGATATGTCTAAAAACGGACGTGTTCTGCAAACACAAAAAAGAGTTCTGAAAACCGGCCAATAAAACACGATCTGGGCGCACACAATTAATTTGCATGTGACAGAGTCAAGAGACCAATCACAGAACGCCGGTCGCCAGATATTCAGCGTAGGAAAACTATAAAATACCAAGCGGGTATGCGAAGTCGTCATTCGGGAACTCGCACATGCCGACGATATGAGTCTTCCTAGGAAAGTTCGCGGTGAATTGATCAAACTCTATTACCAAAATGGGATGAACGCTGCGGAAGCCTTGCGTGTGTATCGCCGCAATCATCGACAACGACGCGGCCCATGTACTCTGCAAGCTCTGCGTGATTTAGTGCGGAAATTCGAAGATACAGGCTGCACCTGTGACAAACAGCGCTCCGGACGGCCAACTGTTTCTGAGGACGTTGTCATGGAAGTGCACCATACAGTGACTGCAGGACACGCAGAAACCGCAAGAGGCAAAGCGCGCGTGTTGGATATTCCGAACTCAACGGTCCGCAAGCTCTTGCGCTCGGTACTTCACATGTTTCCCTATCGGTTCCAGCGCGTCCAGATGTTGGAGCCGGGTGACCCACAACAACGTCTGGACTTCGCAAATGCATTTTTGTTACGATATGATGCGGATAACGACTGGCCACTTCGCATACTATGGACGGACGAGGCGCATTTCACCTTAAATGGCAGCATTAACACAAAGAATTGTGTGCACTGGGGAGAGACGAATCCTCATGCTGTGGCGCCAGTACCATTATTTGACGCCAAAGTGACTGCGTGGTGCGGCATTACAGCTACATTTGTTCTGGGCCCGTTCTTCTTTGAGGAAACGACCCCGACTGGCCCTGCAACATGTTCTGTAACGGGCCCTCGGTATGCAGCCATGCTGAAAAATTATGTCTTACCGGAGTTGCGTCGGCTGAATGGACTAGATGACATTGTTTGGATGCAAGATGGCGCACCTCCACATATAGCGAGGTCAGTTAAAAGGCTCCTGGATCAGCATTTTGGTGATCGCATCATCTCACGCTATTATCCTTTTCCGTGGCCTGTGCGATCCCCAGATCTGACGCCTATGGATTTCTGGTTTTGGAGCTATCTCAAATCCAGAGTTTATCTGTGCAATCCTCAAACATTGTCGGACTTAAAGGATTCTATACGGCGTGAGATTGGAAACATCCCTCGTGCCATGTTGCGTGCAACGACATTGTCCACCGTCTCCCGCATGCAATGCGTAATTGCCTGTGATGGCACTCATGTGGAAAATGTTTGAAATTAATAAAGATTTTTTTTCTCTATGTGTTCTCATCATTGAGCAGTGTCTTGTCTCTGTCGTATGCATTATTCCTCCGTGCGCCTTGAAGAACTGTTTGTATGTGTATAACACGTCGGTTTTCGGACATATCGGTACCGTTTCAACGCTATTTAGGGTTTTCGCATGTGCTGAACATTTTGCGATGGTAAAAAGTAGGCGTTGCCATTCGAAAATTTCGAGTTTCTGTCACTATAACTGTAACCGCGAGGGCCACTGTGTTGCCATTCACAGAATCTTGAGCGCATATCTCAAAAGAACTATATTTGAAGTATCATCTTGATCGGTTAAATAGAATGGACGCTAGAAGTGCAGATGTTGGCAAAGTTTTTTTATAATCACCCTGTATATATATATATATATATATATATATATATATATATATATATATATATATATATATATATATATATATATATATATATATGTTTGAGATGATTGATCTAACATTTTTAATGCAATCTTATATAACCTCAAATTATTGTTTTAAATTGTTAAAACAATAAAGCTAAACAAAAAGTAGTTGAAACCATAATTCAGCTTAAATTCAAGCATTTGAAAAATTATAGTTTCTTTTAATAAACATTTTTACTGGGAATTGGTCTCACATAAAGATTTTTTACGAATTTCTGAGAACTAATGCAATTGTCGGTACAATTTCCCAAAATATTTTTGGTTACCTCTTAACCAATAAAGTGGTTGTTCTTTCGCTCTAGTTGAGATCACAGCTAAAAAATTTTCAAAACCATGAAAATTACCTGTTGTTCTAAATATATATAATTAGTTCTCAAATTTTCAAACCTTTAGGAATATTGCTTTTAAAATTTTCTTAAATTGTTATCTTTCCTAATTTGTATGTCTTTGACTGATTCAAGTTTTTATGCCTGGCTCTCCGATTCACCAACATCTCTTGATTTATTTCACGTAGCCTTGAAATCCGTTAAAGCTTCTCGAATCCTCTTTAAAATTGACTATCGCGTCTTCACAAGCCAACGTTTGAATAATATTTTAAAGTAATGAATTTGGCTTTACACTGTTTTTGTTGTCTTGACTTTTTATTACCTTGAACTTTGCGATCAAAGGACCTTTGTCTAGTGCTAATACAATAGAAGAAAAAGTAAAATGAAAAATACAAGACAGAACATCTATTTTATTGTTAGTTTAAATCGTCTTTGACGATTTAAAATGTTTTTTTCTTTTGTCCCGTGATTCTAAGTAAAATAATTTTCCTTAAAATGTATATAGCTATTTTTGAAACTTATTAACATGTATTCATAAATATTGAAGTCTTAATTACACAAATTTGTTTATTATAAATTTGTTGCTGCTTATGACACTTAGACAAGCCAAGCTCACTATGCCTTTGCGAATTAAGCCAATAGAGAGTGTCTTTCGTTTGGACGGAGCACCACGAAGGTGAAAGTACAACTTTGCTCTTTTTAAGGTGCCTCATCATTTTGAATCACGGTCAGGTGACGAGGCCACACTTGAGCTGGCACCCTCCTCTCCATATCCACGCCACACCAGCGGAAGGACTTTGGACGTCACAGATTAACGTGGACACGTCCCCAACTCACGGAGTTCCAGCAACCCAGTGAAGGAGAGTACACCGTGGTCACCCTCCCAACCACTGCCCGCGGCAAATGATGCTTTACTTTGCTGATCTTACGGGAAGCGGCGTGGAGTTACTGAGCCACTGGAACTCATATTATAAATTTACTTTCATCTTAAATGATTCTAGAATTTTGAGAGCTCTGAATTTTAAAATTTTGTTTTAGATATCAGGATTTTAAATTTTGACCATTTCACTCTGTTTCTCATGAGCTTTAAAATTAATTTACCATTTCTTGCTTGTATTATAATAAAGTTAATCAAATAAATACCAATCTAATTTGTCCAAAATCGATTCTTGTATCTAACATTAATACGGACAAATCTACTTAATGCATTTTACAACTTATGCATATTTTTGCTGTTATTGTTAATGAATGCACTTTATCATCTCATTTTTGTTAGAATATTAATCTATCACTACCTCTGCTTTTTGTTACCCTCTCTAGTTTCTCCTGATTTTCAACAACACGCGTTCTCTAGAGACCAAACGATGCATATTCTGGTCAGATATCTTTCTGTTTTATTTGGTGGTAAATGTATAACTCTTTTTGCCCATTATTGGAAATGATCAATAATGTAATGATTTTGCTGTAATTATTTGTGTTGTAATTGTTAATTATCATTGAATATGCCTGTTTTGTCACCATTGCTATTCTCTGTTTAATTTTGTGCCTAAAAATTATATAAGACGTAAATTTAAATTAAGGAATGAAAATAAAACAAAATTTTTCAATAATAATATATTTTAGTTTTTATTAAATATAAAAGTGATGATTAAAATGAGCATATTTAGAAACTTTTGGATAGTGTAATATAAACTTACCTGCGAAAAACTTTTGATTATTAATAATGCTATTTAATATTATGTTTGAATAAAATATATCAATTAAAAGTTTTTTAAAAGATTTTAGTCTGTGTGCCATTTGAATAAAATTTTTCAATAATCGATTATAACAAAACTTGTGTGGTATAGTTTTTATTTCAATATATTAGAAACGTGATAAATACATTTTGATAAGTTTTTTCTTATTATTGCTTGGAAATAAAATTTCTTTTATTGAATATAAGTCAAAACAGCTCTTTTACCTAAAACCATTACTTCAACATAATGACTTTGCATTAGAATACAGAGAGGAAAAATTTAATTAAATTCAAATATTTATTTCAATAATTTGTTTAATTCTAAATTCTTGCTTAATAATCTACAAAATACTTCAATATATTTCTTGATAAAAACTTGTTATTGCAATTCCGTTTAATGTTTAACATACTGAATTTTGATAGCACTGATTAAAAGGTTTATCAAGAAGTGTCGCAAAATGTTGTCTTAGAATCGTTATTATAAATATAAAAACGAAGAAAATATCTTCATTTTATCTGACTTTAATTTTGATTATATATACAATATATATATATATATATATATATATATTTAATATATATATATATATATATATATATATATATATATATATATATATATATATATATATATATATATATATATATATATATATATATTGTATATATAATCAAAATTAAAGTCAGATAGTTGGTTGGTTGGTTGGGTTTTATAGCGCAAGGTCCAATATTGGACATGCTGTGGCAAGAGAAAGTTTTTGTTGCTTTATTATTTACTTTTATTTATTTTTTTTTCAAAAACCCAAGCAACATTTAAAAATTTTAAAATACAAAAATCTGTGTACATAATATTTTAAAATAATTTTATAAAATAAAAAAGGAGAATCAAATATATGTACAATTTTAAAATTTAACAAACAAATCAAATAAAATGCATGAAACCTATTGCTATTAAAAAGGCGAATAGGTTTCTATGGGGTGGATCCCCTATTAAATCAAATAAAGTAATGAAATCAGTATTAGAAAAGTGTATACATAAATGGTTAAAACATGAACATGAAATTAAAATATGATGCACAGTATACGGTTCATCACACGTTTCACACCAAGGATTTAATTCACTCAAAAACAAATGTCTGTGTGTGAAACGTGTGTGTCCGATACGAAGGCGAATCAATCTAACATCTGCACTTCGTAGCGGTAAAATTGATAATGAGGTGAGGGATGAGAAAATGTTATGGAGTTTGTTTCCAATCTGCAAGTTCCATGATTCTTCCCATAGGGAACATATAAATCTTTTTATACCCTTTCTCACATCTGAGAGCGGAACCGATTGTAAAATTGGATCTTCAGCAGCCTTTGCAGCTGTATCCGCTCTCTCGTTTCCATCAAGACCTACGTGACTTGGTACCCAACAAAATATTATTTTGTATCCCTTGCCAGCAAGGGAATCCAATGCTGAGAAAATTCTCGACACAACAGGATGACAGGTAGCGCTACTGTTTTTCAAGGCTTCAATCATACTCATGCTGTCAGTGTAAATACAAAATTCATGACAATCATCTGCATTCACATGCTGAAGCGCATAGTATATGGCGGTTGCTTCAGCTGTAAAGACGAAGCAGGATGAATGCAGGCTTTAACTAAAAGCTGCATTATTCATAAAAACTCCACAGCCCACATGTCCTGCTGTTTTAGAACCGTCTGTGGTTGGTTGGTTGGTTGGGTTTTATGGCGCAAGGTCCAAAAACGGACATGCTGCGCCAAGAATAAAGTTTTAAAGCATAAATTTAATTAAATTTTTTATTTTATTTTATTTATATTATTTTTTTTAAAAAAACCCAAGCAACATTAAAATTTAAAAAACAAAAATTAGTGTATATATTTTACATTAAAATTCAATTATAAAGTATAAAATGAAAATCAAAATGTATATACTTTTAAAATTTAGAAAATATAAATTAAATATTATGTAAAAAACCTATTGCCCTTAAAAAGGCAAATAGGTTCCTGTGGGGTGATTCCCCAAGCAAATCATATAATGTTAAAATATCACAGTTAAAAAAGTGTAAACGATATTGGTTAAAATATGAACATGAAATTAAAATATGATAAACAGTGAATGGTTCATCACACGTTTCACACCATGGATTTAATTCATTTAGAAACAAATGTCTGTGTGTGAAACGTGTGTGTCCGATACGAAGGCGAGTCAATCTAACATCTGCACTTCGCATCGGTAAAACTGCTAATGAGGTGATGTATGGAAATATGGCACGCAATTTATTGTTGACCTGCATGTTCCATGACTCCTGCCACAGACAATAGATTAGTTTTTTAACATTTCTTCTCACATCAGACAAAGGAACTGATGGAAAACATGGGCCAGATGCAGATTTAGCAGCTGCATCCGCCCTTTCATTGCCATCCAGACCTACGTGACTTGGGATCCAGCAGAAAATGATGTCATATCCCTTGCCAGCAAGGGAATCTAATGCTCGGAAAATTCTAGACACAACAGGATGACAGTCAAAACTACTGTTCCGCAAAGCTTCCAACACACTCAAACTGTCAGTATAAACACAGTATTTGGAATTATCACATGTATTCATCTGCTGAAGAGCTTGATAAATGGCCAATGCTTCAGCAGAGAAGATGGAACAGGATGGATGGAGGCTGTAGCTAAGAGTTTTATTCTCAATAACCACAGCACAACCAACATGTCCTGCAGATTTTGATCCATCGGTGAAAACCGGTGTATACGTGGCATACTGACAGCGATGTGAGGCATATAGCTGCTGGAAAACAGTAGTTGTTGTGTCTGATTTTCTATAACGAGCAAAATCATTAATAATTTGAATCTGTGGATCATACCAAGGTGGATGTAGATGAAAGTCCGTTTTTTCGAAACGGACATCACATAGGTCTGAAAATAATATGTTGGACTTTGTCCGAGTGAGAAAAGGTGGAATGCTGTATGCACGAGCGTCATACAGCCTTATAAGTGCAGGTGTAGTAGTCATGGAACGTAATGGATGATGAGGGTCAGACATGATTTTTGCATAATAACTGAGAGACAGCTGCATTCGTCTCAGGTCTAAAGGCAGTTGTTGACATATTGCATATAGACTCTGGACGGGTGATGTGCGGAATGCGCCTGAACATATTCTCAAAGCAGAGTGATGTATTGTATCCAATCTGCGTAAAACGGAAGACCTAGCAGATCCATACACAGAACACCCATAGTCAATACGAGATAAAATTAATGACTTGTAGACACGAAGTAGTGCCGTGCGATCAGCACCCCAAGATGTATTAGAGAGCACCTTGAGGATATTAAGCGATCGCTCGCACTTCTTCCGCAAATGAAGAACATGCGGAAGAAAATTTAACTTTCGGTCAAATGTTATACCCAAAAATTTTATCTCGTTGACAACAGGGATAGGTGCATTATTTATATAGATAGTAGGATCATTATGTAGGCTGGTCTTCTTGCAGAAATGGACACAATTACTCTTGCTAGGAGACAATGTGTGGCCATTCTCAGCACACCATGCAGCAAGTTTGTTGACAGTTGTTTGTAGTTGTCTCTCAATTAAACGCATGTTAGAACCCTCACAAGATATTTGCAGGTCATCAACATAAAGTGTGCCATAAACAGGAGGTGAAATTTGATGAAGAATGCAACTGATGTATAGGTTAAAAAGTGTGACACTTAAAATAGAGCCTTGGGGTACACCCTCGGCTTGAATAAAAGTATTGGACATAACCGAACCAATACGAACTTTAAAACCACGGGAGCACAAAAAATTTTCTATAAATATTGGCAAATTCCCCCTAAAGCCAAAATCATACATCCTACGGAGAATTCCATAACGCCAAGTACGGTCATACGCCTTCTCTATGTCGAAGAAAATGGAAACGAGATGATTCCTCCGCACAAATGCATTGCGGATCTGCGTTTCCAAGTATGTAGTATTATCAAGAGTGGACCTTCCTTTACGGAAGCCACTCTGATTGATATGGATACATTTATTTGTTTCTAAGACATAGATGAGACGGGCGTTGACCATACGTTCGAGAGTCTTACATAAGCAACTCGTCAGAGCAATTGGTCGATAACTTGAAGGGACAGAGGGATCCTTATTAGCCTTAAGGATCGGAATCACTATTGCTTCGCTCCAAAGTGATGGAAATTGGTTTTCAGTCCAGATCCTATTAAACAAAAACAGCAAGCTCAACAGGGAATCTGGACTTAAATGGCGAAGCATTTGATAGCTGATTCCATCTGGTCCTGGGCTAGTATCATGGGCCTGCTGTAATGCTCTCCTCAATTCCAACATCCGAAATTCACAGTTGTAAGGCAAAGCTTGTCCATGGTTGAAACGGATTGGTGTTCGCTCAGCACGACTCTTTGTCCTTAAGAACGAAGGACTATAAGAGTCGTTGCTGGAGACGCTAGCAAAAGTTTCACCAAGGACGTTAGCGATGTCCTTAGGAGAAGAGTATATAGCAGCTCCGGATTTCAAAATAGGAACAGAAAATTCTCTATATATTCCATTGGCTGCTTTCACTCTTCTCCACAACTGTTTACTGGATGTGGAAGAAGTAATTGAGGATACATAGCGAGACCAGGATTCCCTCTGACTTCGACGACGAGCTCTGCGAGCTAAAGCTTTTGCTCTCTTAAAGGCGATAAGATTCTCCGTTGTGGGGTATCTTCTGAATAGCCCCCATAACTTCCTCTGTTTCTTATAGGTGTTTTGACATTCATCATTCCACCAAGGTTTGCAACGCCTGTGTGGTATAGAGGAACACTTAGGTATCGATGCATCAGCTGCATTTATAATTGTTTCAGTGACTTTAGATACGGCATTATCAATATCATCGATCATAACCATTTCATTATCAACAACTGCCAATTGTGTAAATAACGTCCAATCTGCCCGACTGTACACGTAAGTAGGTAAGCGTTGTCTTACTCTACTACCTCCAGTCTGGGAGATGACGAGAGGAAAATGATCGCTGTTATGCAGATCATTTCCTACATTTAAATTTAACAATGGCAGAAGAGATGGAGAACAGATGGCCAGATCGAGAGAATGAAACGTTCTTGTGGGTACATGGAAATAAGTCTTCTCGTCGGTATTAAGCAGACAGAGACTATTATCTGAAATAAATCGCTCTATCTGCCTACCGCGAGAATTTGTATCATCACTTCCCCACAAAGAACTATGGCCGTTAAAGTCACCTAACAACAGAAATGGTGTTGGCAGCTGATCTACTAATGCATCTAGTTCCTCTTGGCGGATGACATCGTGTGGTGGCAAATATAAACTACAGACTGTCAACAAGCATGAAGTATGAATTCTTATAGCAACAGCCTGTAGAGTAGTATTCAATGGATGGGCAGTGCTGGGAAAAGTATTAGATGTTAATATACAAACACCTCCAGACACAGCACCATCATCACCACAGTCCTTTCTAAAGCTTTTAAACCCACGCATGGAAAAGTAATTGCTAGACTTCAGGAATGTTTCTTGAAGTGCAACACATGCGGGGTTGTTGGCTGAAATTATAGACTTGATGTCATCATGATGAAAACGCAAACCATGGCAGTTCCAAGAAACAAAGGAAGTTATTGTTGAATTTGAAAAGCTCCTTTCCCGGAGCTGGAAGGCATGTCATCTGACATCTCCTCGAGCGAAAGATCATCGTCCGAGGGATGTAATGAAACAGCGTCAGCCTCCAGGGTTAAGGCTTTACGGGTGGATATTGAGGGCCTAATATTGCCCTCTTTTGCAGATTTTAGTTTTAAAGCCTTTACGGCTTTAGATTTAGCAATCGGAGCTTTTCTACGAATAGTCGATGTGGATGTTGATTTTGGCTTTTGTACAGATGTAGGGGGTAATTTAACAATCGGGAGTGAGAGAGCATCCGTTTGTGTACAAGTCGATCTGGTGACCTTGGCAGCAACAGTCGCATAGCTGATTCCTACTTGAGGTGTTCGAGCTGTAACAGCCCGTCTCGCCTCCGGATATGAACAGTTATTTTTAACTTTCGTGGTTGTGATCTCCTTCTCCAGTATCCAGATAGGACAACTTCTAGCGTAGGAGGGGTGGTCACCTTTGCAGTTGACACACCTCTCCTTTGCAGTACAGGACGAACTGTCGTGGCCAACTGCTGCGCAGCGAGCGCAAGTCAGTTTGCCTCTGCATGCCGCTTTAGAGTGACCAAATCTCTGGCACTGGAAACAACGCAAAGGATTTGGAATAAATGGCCTAACGGAGAGATGCATATACGCAGCATTAATATGCTGCGGTAGGTCTGGCGTCGCAAATGTCAGGATCAGATGCTTAGTGTTAATAGCTTTATCATCTCTCCTGACAGTAATGCGTTTTACAGCGCAGACCTTTTGCTCTTTAAGATTTTCTAGTATCTCATCCGTAGGCGTGTTAAGCAAATCCTTCGCGGATATCACACCACGAGAAAAGTTAAGGTTTGTATGAGGCGAGACAGACACCTCAAGGGTAGCTAGCATATTCATGTTTGCAATCAAGTTTCCTTGGGTTTTCGAAGCAACTTCTACCATTAAGTCACCAGAACGTAATTTTCTGATGCTCTTCACATCACCGATTGTGCCTGTAATTGCTTTTTGAATAAGGAAAGGGGATACCGTATCAAAAGTACCCTCTTTCCGTTTGATAACATAAAATTTTGCATTTAATAATGGACAAAGTATGCTCCCGTGGGAGAATAGAAATATTTGATTCCATGATCTAAAATGGAAAATTCGGGACCTGACGGCACCACCCACCACCGAGTCCAACAAGGGGATGCAGACCAGCTGCACCAGTGCTAGCCAGGTCCTATACGCTCACAGTACATCCCTGAAGTGGCCTCCACCCTTAACGAGTCACCCAGTAGATGTACCGATCGCTTGATCCATAAAGCCGATTGATGTGCTGAGGACCACAACACACCTCCCGTTTACCTGAAGCAGAGGCCAAAGTAATGTGTTGGTCTCTGGGGGCCTCAATTACCAGGACCCTCCTTTCCAGGGACACGGGTCTCCACGCACGGCAAACACGTGGGTGATTTAGTCACTCAAGAGTAGCTAATAGCAACAGAGCGGCGAAAGCTACTCAAGGGGAGCCCTCAACCTCTTACGAGGCAACCACACTGAGGGAGAAAAGGAAGAAAAAGCAGAAGAATAGAGGAGAGAGGAAAAGAAAGAAGAGGACAGATCACTAGGGTACCTCGGGATTGTGACACCCGTGTTTACCTATAGAAGGTAAACCCCCTGAGGGAAGAACCGTCTGTGAATACAGGTTTGTATGACTGATACTGACAGCGATGAGAAGAATATAGCTCTGAAAATACAATAGGTGTTGTGTCAGATTTTCTGTAGTGAGCAAAGGTATTGATAAAAGTATATGTTGGGTTATACCAAGGCGGATGAGCAAATTGATTAACAGACTCAATCCGAATATCA
This sequence comes from Latrodectus hesperus, assembly GCA_037975125.1. Classification (NCBI taxonomy): domain Eukaryota; kingdom Metazoa; phylum Arthropoda; class Arachnida; order Araneae; family Theridiidae; genus Latrodectus; species Latrodectus hesperus. The sequence continues at coordinate 3,749,574 of JAJQOW010000015.1, read as the reverse complement.
CGTAAGTCTGTGAGCCACAGATGTGATTTGGCTCGTGTGAGAAAAGGTGGGATGCTCATTGGACGAGCATCATATAATCTCGTGAGAGAGGTATTTGGAACCATGGAACGTATCGGATGATTAGGGTTCGACATGATCTTAGCATAATAATTGAGAGACTGCTGCATTCGTCTCAGGTCTAACGGTAATTGATGACATATCACGTATAGACTCTGGACGGGGGATGTGCGGAATGCCCCAGAGCATATCCTCAAAGCAGAGTGATGAACTGTGTCCAGTCTTCGTAAAACAGAAGATCTAGCTGATCCGTAAACAACACATCCGTAGTCAATGCGGGATAGAATCAATGACTGATAAATTCGAAGTAGTGATGTGCGATCTGCACCCCAAGATGTATTTGACAACACCCTGAGGATATTAAGCGATCGCTCACACTTCTTCTGCAAATGTAAAATATGCGGAAGAAAGGTCAATTTTCGGTCAAAGATAATACCCAAGAATTTTATTTCATTGACTACTTGTATTGGAGTGTTGTTGATATAAATAGTTGGATCATTATGCAGGCTAGTCTTTCTACAGAAGAGGACACATTTACTCTTGCTTGGTGATAAGGTATTGCCATTCTCAGCACACCATGCAGCAAGTTTGTTAACTACTGTTTGCAGTTGTCTCTCAATTAATCGCATATTAGACCCCTCGCATGATATTTTCAGGTCGTCCACAAACAAAGTACCATGTACTGATGATGGAAGCTGATGAAGAATGTTACTGATGAAGAGACTAAAAAGTGTGACGCTTAAAATAGAGCCCTGAGGAACACCCTCAGATTGTGTAAAAGTATTGGAAGTATAGTTTCCAATACGTACTTTAAAACCACGGGAGCATAAAAACTTTTGTAGGAATATTGGCAGATTACCCCGAAAGCCAAAATCATATAATGTACGGGGAATTCCATATCGCCATGTATGGTCATAAGCCTTCTCTATGTCGAAGAAAATGGAAACTAAGTGATTTCTCCGCACAAAAGCGTTGCGGATTTGAGTTTCCAAGTGTATCATATTATCAAGAGTGGATCTTCCTCTACGAAAGCCACTCTGATTTTTATGGATATAATTATTAGTTTCTAAGACATAGATGAGACGAGCATTGACCATACGTTCGAGAGTCTTACAGAAGCAACTCGTCAGAGCAATTGGTCGATAATTTGAAGGGTCTGAAGGATCCTTGCCAGCCTTGAGGACAGGAATCACTATTGCTTCTTGCCATAAAGATGGAAGTTTATTTTCAGTCCAGATCCTATTGAACAAATATAATATGTTCGATAGGGAGTCTGGACATAAATTTCGAAGCATTTGATAGCTAATTCCATCAGATCCTGGACTGGTATTATTGGCCTGCTGTAAAGCTTTCTTCAATTCAAACATTCCAAATTCGCAGTTGTACAGTAAAGTTTGTCGAAAGTTGAAGCAAATTGGTAATCGCTCAGCACGACTCTTAGTCCTCATAAACGAAGGACAATAAGAGTTCGAGCTTGAGACGTCAGCAAATGCTTCAACAAGGACATTAGCAATATCCGTAGATGAAGAGTATATTGCAGCTCCGGATTTTAAAATAGGAATAGAAAATTCTCTATAAATTCCATTGGCTGATTTCACCCTTCTCCACAACTGCTTACTGGAAATTGAAGATGTTATAGAAGATACATAGCAGGACCAGGATTCCTTCTGACTTCGACGACGGGCTCTGCGAGCTAATGCTTTAGCTCTCTTAAATGCGATAAGATTCTCCGTTGTGGGGTAACTCCTAAATATTCCCCATAACTTCCTCTGTTTTTTATATGTTTCTTGGCATTGTTTGTTCCACCAAGGTTTGCAACGCCTGTGTGATATAGAGGAACTCTTAGGTATTGATGCATCAGCTGCATTCTTAATTGTTTCAGTGACTTTACTGACGGCAATATCAATATCTTCGATCGAAACCATTATATCGTCAACAACTGCCAATTGTGTATATAACGTCCAATCTGCCCGACTGTACACGTAAGTAGGTAAGCGTTGTCTTACACTACTACCTCCAGTCTGGGAGATGACGAGAGGAAAATGATCGCTGTTATCCAGATCATTTCCTACGTTTAAATTTAACAATGGCAGAAGTGAGGGAGAACAACGGCCAGATCGAGAGAATGAAATGTTCTTGTGGGAATGTGAAAGTAGGTCTTCTCGTCGGTATTAAGCAGGCAGAGACTATTATCTGAAATAAACCGCTCTATCTGCCGACCGCGAGAATTTATATCATCACTTCCCCACAAAGAATTATGGCCGTTAAAGTCACCTAACAGCAGAAATGGTGTTGGCAGCTGATCTATTAATGCATCGAGTTCCTCTTGGCGGATGACATCGTGTGGTGGCAAATACAAACTACAGACTGTCAACAAGCATGATGTGTGAATTCGCACAGCTACAGCCTATAGTGTAGTATTTAAAGCTTGGGCAGTGTTGGGATAGTTGATGGATGTTAATAAGCAAACACCTCCAGACACTGCACCATCGTCACCACAGTCTTTTCTAAAGCTTTTAAACCCACGCATGGAAACGTTATTGCTGGACTTCAGGAATGTTTCCTGAAGTGCAATGCATGCGGGGTTGTAGGCTGAAATTATAGACTTGATGTCATCATGATGAGAACGCACACCATGGCAGTTCCAAGAAACAAAGGAAGTTATTGTTGAATTTGAAAAGCTCCTTTCCCGGAGCTGGAAGGCATGTCATCTGCCATCTCCTCGAGTGACAGGTCTTCGTAGGAGGGATGTAGATACACAGCGTCAGCCTTCAGGGTTAAGGCTTTACGGGTGGATATTGAGGGCCTAATATTGCCCTCTTTAGCAGATATTAGTTTTAAAGCCTTTAGGGCAGTCTTTCCCAAAGTGGGCGATAACCACCCCTTGTGGGCGTTTGAAACCTAGAAGGGGGCGTTAAGGGGCCCAGAAAAAATGGGGGCGTTGACGTGGGTTTAGGGGGCGATGGTAGATTTGTAATTTGATTTACTTTATATTTTAAATTTCACTAAAATTAAAATCTACTTACTACACAATAACGAATACTTAGTTTATATTTCTACCCTGTATGATGGTATAAAAACTTAAAATATTTAACATAGATTTCGTAGGATAGCCAGCACGCCGTATGCGCGTACGCTGTAAAATGATGAAAAGCATACAGCTGTGTAAATGCATGAATCGCCAAATATGGCAAACATTCCGGGGAAAAGTCTAAGTGCGGGAGCCGGTGCACTTATGATGTTGTGCTCCGTAGCCGTTTGGAGAAACCTTCAGCGCTTTTACGCATGCGTCAGGTCTTCGAGTTCATCAAAATAGGGTTGAGACAAAAGAGAAATGCTTACTTAACATGCGTGCTTCCATGCTTCTGAAAAACCGGTCTGAGGAAAAAGTCCATTTCAGCGTATTGCCCCTTTTCAGAATAGAATCGTCGACAGGTGGCGTTTTGCAATACGAAAACGGACTGTACGTAGTAGCAATCGGCTGGTTCATCGATACTTGTCCTACCTTGCTCAGTACGATTGAGCATCGAAAGAGATAAACGAGTTTGTGCGAGTTTGTCTTATTCCTGTCGGTGCTTGCTGTATTTAAATCCTATATAAAAGCTCGTAATTTTTCTTATATTTTCATTAATGGTTTCGCGCGCTATCTTTAAATGAGTATTTAAGTTCAACACTTTATTTACATATTTTTGAAAATAAAAGCCATGTCGTAAGCAAAAAAGAAGAAACGGCAATACAGTGCAGAAAATATTAAATATGGATTCATAGAAAGTTCGAGAAATCCATCTTTGCCTTTGTGCCTTCTTTGTTCAAAAACATTTTCAAACGAAACGATGAAGCCTTCAAGACTTCAAGTCATCCAGATAAGAAGGACAAAAATGTAGCTAATTTTCAAGATCTGGAAAAGAAACATAATGCTCAGCCAAGTGTATCGAAGCTTTTTTCGATGGCTGCTAAGCAAGATGATAACGGACTTCGAGCTTCATACAATATCTCTCTGTTTATTGCTCAAACAGGTAAACCACACACCATCGGAGAAACGTTAATTTTGGCGGCAATAAAAGAAGTTATAACTACTGTGCTCCATAAACTCGCGGCAGATATAATTTGAAAAAATCCTTTGAACAATAATTCTGTGCAAAGACGAATTGATGAAATGGCTGAAAACATTGCAGAGTCATTGTGCAATCATCTGAAGACTAGCCAATTTTCAATTCAGTTGGATGAGTCCACTTTACCAACTAATGAAGCATTGTTGTTGTCTTACGTGAGGTTCATTAAAGATGAAAAAATATGTCAAGAACTTTTATTTGCTAGAAATTTAGAGACAGACACAAAAGGAGAAACCATATTTAAAACACTGGAAAAGTTTTGTGATGAAAAAGGAATTCACTTGAAGAATATTATATCAGCTGCTACAGATGGTGTTCCAGCTATGACAGGCTGGAACACCATCTGTAGCACCATAGTAGTCAAAAAAGCGATATGTCGTGCTTAAAAAACAAAATTCCTGATGTGATTGCTGTACATTGCGTTATGCATCGACAGCATTTAGTTGCTAGAAATTTAAGTGAACAACTGTTCCAATCATTGAAACATGTCATCAGAGCAGTCAATAAAATCCGAAACACTTTAAATGACAGATTATTTAATCAGCTTTGTATATTGCTAATGATGAAGATTTCAACAGATTGATCTTTCACACAGAAGTGCGTTGGCTATCAAAAGGAAATTGTCTGACTCGTTTTTACAATCTGACTCTGACATAGAGTTCTTGGAAAACAAAAACACAGCATTGCGTGAAAACCTCATCACATCAAAGAATGATATCGCATACCTGATAGACCTTTATACATTGTTTAATGATATGAATCTCCAACTTCAAGGCGATGCTTTGAACTTAATAAAAAATATATATATCAGCGCTGCTTTCGTAGCCAAGCTGCTCTTACACAAGAAGAATATCGGCAGACGTGAGTTCCATAATTTTCCCAATTTATCAGTATCCTGCAACAACGACGACTTGCTCATCTACTGCCAACATTTGGAAAATCTTCACAGTGATTTCATTGAAAGATTACAGAATATTTTGAAATTGGAAATACCAGACTGAGTATTAGATCCTTTTTCAAATGTCAACATAGCAATATCACCCCAGCTGGAAGAAGAACTTATAGAACTGACAACGAACAAGTAAATAAAAATTTAATTTAAAAATGGCTACCAACATTTTGGCTACAAAAGTTAATTCCGCAGTTGTACCTTGGATTGCGATCGATCATTCAACAATTTTTGATATCATTTCCATCGTCATATTTGTATGAACGTGGATTTAGCGCTGTGACAACGCTGCTTACTAAAAGAGAAATCATTTGCTAGTTACCAAACGTGGCGACTTACGACTGTTTTTGAGTAAAATCGAACCTGATATCAACAATATTGTTAAAAATCAAATTCATCCATCCCATTAGATTAGTTAAAAAACTAAAATTGATTACCTATCTATATTGCTTCGTTTAATTTGATTAAAATCTATTATTAATATTATAAAGTTGCGTTTTAGTTGCGTCTCACTGGTAATAATTTCTAGTTTAGAATGTAAGTTTAAACACCAGAACCGACTAATATAGCACACTATAGCTAAATTAATTAAAGTAATGAAATTGTGGTTTTTAAATTTTAGGAGTGTATAAAAATGGGGGGGGCGATGAAAAAAATTGATTTTCAAAGGGGGCGGTAGAACAAATAAGTTTGAGAACCACTGCTTTAGGGCTTTAGATTTTGCAATCGGAGCTTTTCTACATGGAATGGTTTAGGAGGTTGATTTTGGCCTCTGTACAGATGTAAGGGGTAATTTGACTATTGGAAGTGAAGAAGCATAAGTTTACGTGCTAGACGTTCTGGTGACTTTTGCGGCGACAGAAGCATAGCTAACTCTTGCTTGAGGTGTACGTGCGGTAACAATACGTCTCGCCTCAGGATATGAACAATTGTTCTTAACTTTAGTGGTTGTGATCTCCTTTTCCAGTATCCAAATAGGACAACTTCTAGCGTAGGAGGGGTGGTCACCCTTACAGTTGACGCACCTCTCCTTTGCAGTACAAGACGAGCTGTCGTGGCCAACTGCTGCACAACGAGCGCAAGTCAGTTTGCCTCTGCAAGTCGCTTTGGAGTGACCAAATCTCTGACACTGGAAACAACGCAAAGGATTTGGAATAAACGGCCTAACGGGTAGATGCATATACGCAGCTTTAATATGCTGCGGTAGATCTGGTGTCGCAAAAGTCAGTACAAGATGTTTAGTATTAATAATCTGCCCATCTCGTCTGATAGTGATGCGTCTTACAGCACAGACCTATTGATCTTTGAGATTTTCTAAGATCTCATCCGTAGGCGTGTTAAGCAAATCCCTTGCGGATACCACACCACGAGAAAAGTTAAGGTTCATATAAGGAGAGACCGACACCTCAATGTTAACAAGCATAGTCAAGTTGTTTACAGCGTTAGCTTGTGCTTCTGAAGCGACTTCAACCATTAAGTCACCAGAACGCATTTTCCTAATGCTCTTCACTTCGACGATATTTCCACTAATTGATTTTTGGATTAGGAAAGGGGATACATTTTCGAATGTATCCTCTTTCCGTTTTACAACATAAAATTTAGCATGTAATAGTGACAAGGAATGCTACCGTGGGAGAGAAGAATAAGCATTTGTTTCCATTTTGGAAATGAAAAACTCGGGACCTGACGGCACCACCCACCACCGAGTCCAACAAGGGGATGCAGACCAGCTGCACCAGTGCTAGCCAGGTCCTATACGCTCACAGTACATCCCTGAAGTGGCCTCCGCCCTTAACGAGTCACCCAGTAGATGTACCGATCACTTGATCCATAAAGCCGATTGATGTGCTGAGGACCACAACACACCTCCTGTTTACCTGAAGCAGAGGCCAAAGTAATGTGTTGGTCTCTGGAGGCCTCAATTACCAGGAACCTCCTTTCCAGTGACACGGGTCTCCACGTACGGCAAACACGTGGGTGATTTAGTCTCCAAGAGAAGCTAATAGCAACAGAGCGGCGAAAGCTACTCAAGGGGAGCCCTCAACCTCTTACGAGGCAACCACACTGAGGGAGAAGAGGAAGAAAAAGCTGAAGAATAGAAGAGAGAAGAAAAGAAAGAAGAAGACAGATCTTTAGGGTACCTCGGGATTGTAACACCCGTGTTTACCTAAAGAAGGTAAACCCCCTGAGGGGTAAAGTCAGATAAACTGAAGATATATATATATATATATATATATATATATATATATATATATATATATATATATATATATATATATATATATATATATATATATATATATATATTTCGCTGGATGGATGAATGATTGGAAGGACTGACAGACGAATAGACAAAATATAGATAAGTAGATAGATAGATGGATAGATGGCTAAATGAGCAGTTGGGTGGATAAATAGCTCGATAAGCAGTTAGATGGATATCTAGATAGATTGATAAAAATAACATATTCTTTAGATGCACTGCTTAAAATCGAAAATGCAACACTATGAAGGAGTGGCTAGAAAATTATCCAAATTTCAGGATAGACGCACCTTACCGAGTTATGCAAATGATGCGAAATGCATAGCTGTCCAGCTCAAGTAGGATAAGATATAAGGTGAAGAACCAGCAGACTGGGCAATATTCATGCCATTATTGCTACTTAGAAAATAATCGTTGAAAGTTTGTTTTTGTGCCGCTAAAAACGTCTGCAATTGCAAAGAACGCCGGGACATCGTCGTGGGAGTCAGTTCCAGCAGACGAAGGTCATCGTGATCGAACTGAGAAGGGCAGGCTGGTCCTTACTACAAATCGCAGCTGACAGACACCTGGACACGTCCACTGTGCACCTGCTTTGCCAAAGATGGTTGGAACAAGGAACTTTGGAACATTTGCGGGCTGCCGGTGCAGTAGAGTGACGTCAGCACGCGTGAATCGATACGTTTGACGGGAGGTGGTAGTGGATCCACAAAGCATGCCTATCGAAATTCTGCAGCATGTGGGAGACATCCTGGATGCTCGAATATCGAGCAGAAGAATTTGCAGTTGATTAATTGCTAGTGGCTTGCGCTCATGGCTTCCGTTAAAAAAACTGCCACTAACGTCACACCATAGACGCCAACGTCTGACATGGTGCCGGATAACAGCGATTTGGATGACGGACTGGCACAGAATCGTCTTCTAAGATGAATCACCTATCGGTTTCTTCAGTGATAGTCGCCTAGTACGAGTATGGCATCGACATGATGATAGATCCAATCCTGAAGATATTGTGGAATGTCCTTCCGTGAGACAACGCGACATCATGGTTTAGAACACCTTTGCGTACGATTTCAAGTCACCTCTAGTTCGTATTCACGACACTTTGTCAGCCCAATGTTAAATGGATGATATGCTGCGGCTAATGACAGTCGCGTATCTTCAGAGAGTGCCCAATGCCCTTTATCAGCACGGTAACACTCGACCGCACATTGTTCGCCTTAACCAACATGGCTTGGAAGGTGTACAGCCTGCTTCCATGTCCCCCTTGCTCGTCAGAACTCTTGCCAATTGAACACGTTTGGGATATGATTGGAAGGCATTTGCAGACCCTGTCCCTACCATCTTCATTAAGTGGACTTTGGCAAATGGTTGACAGGGAATGAAGAGCCATTCGTCAGGACGCCATCTGCACCCTCATTGACTTTAGACGTGTTGCTTCATGTATCCAAAGTCCTCAGTGGTCCTGCAGCCAACTGATCCGACCCTGTTCTCACTCTGTATTATGCATATCGTTTCAAAATAAAGATCACTTATTGTTCATTGTTGTCTTTCTCTGTTTGCGGAGTTTCGTCACTTTCTAGCAACTCTTTCTTGCTGTTGCATTTTCAATGTCGGTCATTGTTTAGAATAATGTTCTGGAATTTGTCATTCTAAGCTTAATATGATGTATTTCACTCTATAGAGTACTCCCTCTAAAACATGACGCATTCGGATAATTTATGTGATTTGTTCTTCTGTAAGGTTCTAAATGCAATAGCGGACTTCAACGATCAACAGACCTATAAAGAGAAAACACAGAAGAGAAAGGACACCTATGTGATGGAATGTTTTCAGGAATCAGAAATCTGTTCTTAAAAAAATTGGAAAATAGGAACTGAAGAAGTTCTTGTGAATAATTAACAGCTGAAGAATATATTTAAATGTTTAAGAGAAATAATAAATGCCATCCAATTTTTAGATTATATTCAACAATTATTATCTAAAATAACAGGATTTCAAAAAGCTAATATATTACTTAAAATAATAGTTAATAAATTCCTCCTATAAAAATTAACAAATATTATAATAAAATGAAAACATTTTTAAATTAGAAATTTTTATCAAATGATTTAGTGTTCTGTCTTGAATGTAAAAACGGAAGAAAAAAAATAATAAAACCTCTCTCTCTCTCTCTCAATAAATTAAGTTGATAAAAGTGTCTATATAATAGGATAATTTTTACTTTATCTCCAATGAAAAAATCTCGTGTCATAAACAAATATAAACATCCTTCATAAGCATCATTTTTAAAGCATTATTTTTGAGGTGTGTTTCATCACGTCTTCAAAAAATGTTGCAATTACTAAGTGATTAAAATTAAACTGATGATAATCAGAGGCTGGTAATTTCCCATAAGTTAAATATATTCACCTTTTAAATTTTAAATGAATATTGTGATTTTGTAAGTCATTCAACAAAACAAAACGAGGCAAAAATTCTTGTGAAAATAACACTAATCAACAAAGAAAAAAATTATATAAAAATGGAAACGTAAAACGTTAAACAACGTAAAATAGACTTTCTATTCCATTCGGCGGCCTGAGACAGCGTTTGTTCCTACCTTAGTCACGTTCTGGATAAATGATAACAAAAACATATTCTAGAAAACTAATGTTATCTGATTAAACGTTATTTCCACACTTTAATATCAAATGTAATAAAAATATACGTTATAAGAAAGCAAATGAGACCCGCAACATGTCGTCAGTTCCCTTAAAAATAAGATCAGAAAATATAGTATATTTGTAACTATATTTTTTGACAATATATATGTATAGTTGTATATAATATATATAGTCAAAACCTCCTCTCATGGGATGAGCAGAGGTCTATGCCACTTAACGTGTCGAAAACATGTCACTTAATGACGTTTAAAAATTGCTCGCTTTAATGTCCATGAGACTTAATCAGTTGAACCATGGATTCCCAAACTTTTTTTCCTCCTTGATCACTTTCAAAGTTTTACTATTTTTGGTAGACCCCCTGCTGCTACATTTCTACTGTATTCCCAAAACTCCTGAAAAATATTATCCTAAATTGGGGGTGTTAAGAAAAAAAAGTAGCACATTTTCTTGTGTTCTATTTATTAAAATAATACTTGATGTTCTACAAAATTATAAACATTTACTTTTACAAATAATCAACAATTGACAAAAGATCAACAATGAACTCTGAAATGTAAATGAACAATAAAAGATAGTCATACTTATAATGAGACGGCGCACGGGCGGCACTTTGCAAGTCTCTACTTGTGGTGTACACTCTTGTACTATTATCTATTGTTCTATTCAATTCTGTGTTTGAACTGAATATTTTTGAGTACCTACCTAGTGAATGATGCTACCTGTCTACGTTAATAGGTAAATCTAAGTCAAATTTTTGGTTCTTTATTATGAAAACAGAAAAATTTTTGTGGACCCCCACTTACAACTTGTGAACCCCAGTTTTCTTTTCACATCTACGTGGACCCCATGTGGTCTTCTATGAACCCCTGGGGGTCCACCTGGACCACTTTGGGAACCTATGAGTTTAACATTTGTTATATCTCAAAATCACAAGTTATATTTTGTTTGTTTTAGAATTTATTATAAGCATCACAGAAAATTCATAATGCATTATATTGCGAGACATTTAGCAAAACATTGTCATATAATGTTAATATACAAATTAATTTCGATAAAAATGAACCTAAATTCAATTTAGGGAAAAATATAATCTACCTTATATATATATATATATATATATATATATATATATATATATATATATATTCTAATTTTATATTAATAAATAAAAGCAACCTCATTATAGACCTGAATATTAGAGGCTCTGAAGGAATCAAAGGATTTATGAAATTTATTTTCATTTATTGATTGGTTTTCTTAGCTGATAAAACCACAAAAATAAAAAAAATCGACCAAGAGAGGTATATCGTTACGCAAAATATCGTAACTCTGCTTTTCGGAAAAAAAGTAAATGTTTTATTCATAATTTCTATTTAACTTAGCAATTTAACAGAAATTTTATTGTATATTCAATATGGGAGTCAATTATAGGCTGTGATCTGCACTCTCATGGTCATATGTATTTCAACCCACGGACACGACATCAACCATTCACTATGATATTAACTAAACAGCAAATATTTGAAAAGGATAAAAATTTGAAAATTTTACGATATATATCTTAAATTTTTAGATTTTACAATATATAAAAATCAGAGACATTTATATATTATATATTTAATTTTTATGTATTGCAATGTGTCTTACAATGTATAAAAATTGCTGGTCTTACCATATACACTTGTAAATATTCTGGTATATAACCAACAAGGCATGGAATATTTTAAAACACTCCAAGAATATGTGAAATGCAATTAAAAATAAGTTTCGTGGCAATAAATAATTAAATAACGGAACACATGAATGAGGACTTGTCTTGAAATGCAAAGAAAATCGAAGCTAATTTTAACTAATTACTGAAACTTCATTACTTTGGAGCTTATTTGAAATTGTTTCAGAAATTCATCGCGGATTTTATTAAGGTTGGTACAAAGATTGAAGGCATAGCGAGCTTGGCTTGCCCAAGTGTCAAAAGTAAAAACAACAACAAAAAGATTGAGAATCTTTTTCTCTTATGGAAAGCGTCATTGTGATTTGATAATAATCAAAACAGTTAAATTTTTAAGAATTCAAAAGAATGCATTGCTTTTTAAAGAATGAAATATGTTATTAATAATCTTCATAGCTGATTTTTCCAAAATTATTTACTTCATTTCAAATCGATTATCTTGACTAAAAAAATTAAAAATACTATAAAATAGAATTTCACTATAATAATAATACTTTAATAAATAATAAAACTATAGAATAAAATAATATCAGTGACTAATATATAAATAATATATTATAATATACAATTTAACAATATAATTCAAAATAACTGCACGGAAAAATTGGAAAAGTAGGTTTCTTCATCATGCATAATTATTGCACAACATTTTTAGGTTTGACAAGTTTTCTTTCAATCATTTTTTTATCCAATGTTGAGCACACAAAGGTGACTGAACCCTATGCCACAACAAGGCCACTGCTACTCATTTATCGTTACCCAGCGGGCCCCTGTGAACCAAGTCACGGAGGCGAATAGCGTTACCCGCGCCATACCACCCCAAACCCGTTTATAGGGTGGGCCACATTCATACAACATCACAGAAGAAAGGACAGAGAGAACAGAGAAGGAAAGAAACATCCATGCCCGAACCGGGATTCGAACCCGGGACCAACAGCTCAGTAGTCAGGAAAGCTAACCACTCAGCCAATCGGTCGGCTTTCTTTCAATCATTATTTCATACAACCGGAACTATAAACAACATGTTGATCACCAACATAAGGTAAATTTTTTCTTTGTTTACTTCAAAGGGGTATGTTTAACAAATTTGGAAAATGTAGTTTTTTTTCAAACTTTAAATGAATTACATCGATATTGATTAATATTGTTGTTGCACCAACATACGTCCGTGTACATAGCACAGAGTTCGGTTTTATCAGTTCGGTGGATGTAGCCGGGAGGGAATCTTCGTAATTTAGAATTGATATTGCACCAGCAGACTTCTGTGTACCAAGCCTTGAGTTGGGATCTACCACTCAGATGGATGCCGCCGAGTGATGTCTTCGTGATTTCGAAGCAATGACCAAGGAGGAGACCTCAAATACTTAACCTGCCAACCCCAGAGGCATCATTTCACTTGGAGGACATTGCAACCACCAACTGTTTTAACGTGTTGCAGTCACCTTTAGCGAACGCAACGTATTTTCAGTTAAGCCGGGGTTCAAACTCACTGCCTTCAGATAATTATAACGACGGCCTAACCAACCACGCAACCGCGGACTGAATTGATATTGTGACCAGTATACTATATCAACCATTATAAAACGTTGGTCTTGTTATCTTCAAAGTTTCGTGCTGAAAATTTTTATTTATAATTCTGTGCGTTATCATGCTAGAACATGTCATTAAACATCATCTACGTTTACGTTATCGAAAAATACATAAAAATGACTCCTTTTCTTTAGATATAATCAATATTTCTGACATTTTTAATTATGCAGGGCAAAATCATTAAGCTATTTTTCTCCATATTTTGTACCACATATTTTGTTGACCACATTGGCACAAAAATAATAAAAATTAACTTAAAATACACTTCTTTTATTCTGGCTTGATACTTTGGTTTGAATTTTTGGTATGGCTTTGCGTTGTACTGGCTTCTTTAAGACTATGTCTTGGGCCATTGCAGAAAAGCCATAATTTGTGTCAATGTGGTCAACACCCCCTGACGAAGCTGGCCATATTGGTACTTTATTCCATTTTTATCTATCTTTCTTTGATATTTTCTTTGAAATTTCTTCCAGGTATTTTCAATGTAATTCTTTCCAGTTGGTATTTTCAATGTATTGTTTTCCATTTAATAATTTCAATGTACTATTCTCCATTTAACATTTTTCATTGTATTTTGTTTAATTGTATTCATTGTATTTTATAAAATATACTATTAACTATATCTTAGTAATACTATTCTAGCTGCTTATGCGCTAAATGTTTTGCTAAGCTTAAATGTTTATATATTCTTATGCTTTTCAATTTTATATCTAACTTTGCATTTATATATATATATATATATATATATATATATATATATATATATATATATATATATATATATATATATCAGAATCTTCGGTCATGAAAACAGTTATGTGCACAGTAGACTTTGGCCCCATGGGCTGTCATGCTTCAGAATTTAGTTTTATATAATAATCCAAACCCATCGTCCAATAAGGATCTGGTGATGACGAAATGGCGTTTCACGCTCCCAAGGCACAGGTCCGAGATTCTGTACTCGGGCTGGGCAAAGTCAACTCAGCCTGTTATCCCTTCAGTGGGTCGATAAAGCTGAGTGCCAATCATGCTTGGGAGGTAAACACTGTTTGTTTCGAGTTTGACTGAACTCCTAGCAGGGACATATGCTTCGCATCTCAGGGTTGTCGTCGGTCACGAGGACAGATATGGGCACTGTGGCCCTTTACCGTAAGTAACTGTCACATTATATATATATATATATATATATATATATATATATATATATATATATATATATATATATATATATATATATATATATATATATATATATATATATATATATATATATATATGTAGCGTACTCAGTCTTTGTAGGCTGAACTATAGAAAGATAAGGGCCGCTAAGGAATCACACAGGTTTACGTAATTTAATATTCTTTTAACTAAATATTTGTTTATAAATTAACAGGATAATTTATCGGAACTTTCATAAATTGTAGTCTCCAGAAAAATTTATGAATTCCTCACTTTCTGGAACATTCCCTGCACATTCCGTAGGGAGAAAACTCCTCGCTGGTACTAGGAACCGCACTCGGGTAAGTCTCGAAGTCACTCTGTTGTGTCGACGATCCTCTCCGGAGAGAACTGGAGCCTCCGGGTGTTCAAGCTCGGGTTCCGGCGTCAGTCTACGCGACCTCGAGCTAAAAGCCTTTTCTCTTTCGGTCGCTTAGACTTGTTCGCTCCGGGACTCTTTCGAGAGAAGTATTAGGGAAACCACACATAGGTCCAAGTTCTCCCAAGCCCCCCCCCCAAGGGCCCGCTATTTCTATGCAAGCCTTCCCCCAACGTCTAAAACTCCAGTAACCTCTAGATCCCTCTTCTGAGGTCTCTCTTTGACTCACATTTCCAGCCACTCCATCAATTCGAATCAGAAAGAGTGAAGATGCAATAAATTCTTCGAATGCACCTGATACCCTCACCAGGTAATTCCAATTTATTTTGAGGAACTATGTTTGTCATGAAGGACTTAATGAATCCTGTTTGCAGTTCCCACATTATCCCCCAATCACAACTAACTGATTGTCTTTGGTACTGCGCAGTTCCTGGGATTCAAACAGGGAAAATTAATCTCTTTCCCACAGCTGCACAAAGGGTATTAAATCCCATTGAAAGTCTGGAATTAACTTGGGGTTTTTGCAAGCAATAATAGTGACGTTATAATATATATATATATATATATATATATATATATATATATATATATATATATATATATATATATATATATATATATATATATATATATAAGGAATTCCAACAAATATAACTGATTTGCTTTATCAAAAATTAGAATGTGTAAGAGTTTATTTTACAGTAAATTATCTGTTTTTGTTTTGATAATTTTCTTTGACTTTGGAGCTTTCTATGTCAGCTAATAAAACTCGTTGTTGTTGTTGTTGTCGTGTGCCAACTAGGCTGGCAATATGGGGTGCGCTGCTCCACTTTTCCAACTGAACCATATTTTGGTGTGGAGTCCGACTTCCTCAGTACACACATGCCATAGGGACCCGTTTATAGGGTAGGCAACCATTCACATCTCATTCGTACAAGGAAAGAACAAAGACAGGATAGATAGAGAGAGAAAATACATCCATGCCCGAATCGGGATTCTAACCCAGGACCTCCTTATCTGTAGTCAGGCACGCTGACCACCAGACAAGTTGGTCGGCAATAAAACTCGACTAATCTATATATAAATTTAATCAATTGATCAATTAAATAATCAATTTGATTTTAAAAACGTGTATATACACTTTACGAAATGAGTCTCTCTGGTCTTCTGTTCGTTCAAACGGCTCCTATGAAAAACAACATCCATGCTAAAATTATTTTTCAAGGAAAGTTCAATTTGATTTGATTTAACTGGCGTAAGATCCTCAGATGTGGGATAAGCTGCACCGAAAACAAAGTAACCTTTAATAAAATTAAATACTTGAGTTAATCATTGGAAAATAACTAATTGAGAATGTTGAAAGGAATGACTCAGAAGAATAAAGGCATTAAAACAAATACCCGAGAGCCAGAAAGATGAGACACACACAAATGTTTTTTATTAAAAACAATGTCTTCCAAGAACCACGACAGTTTCAATCAATTAATGTTATCCAGAGCAGGTTTTATTTGATTGTTTTTTGTGTTCTTTTCTACATTTTGAAACGGTCTGAGATGTAGAGGAGGCGAATCCATTTCCCTTTTTGATCCAGAAAAGGATATATCAATTGTTCCTTCAATAACTTTTTTTCGAGATTTTGATTTGTTTCTCAATTTTTTGTATCGTCAGTCTTAGATTTATTTTTAATTGAAGTAGATTTATTTGTGCTATTAGAAGTTGATGGTAAAGTGGATTTAGATGACAAAGCTGAAAGTGCTTGTACTTCAACTATTGTGTAGTGATATTGGTAAACATTGGTAAATTATTCATTTTTTGATATTGGCAAATTATTCTTCTTTTCTGGATTGTTGTTTATTTTTGTATTTGTTTGTAAAGTATAAAAATAGGAAACACCGACTTTTCGTGTTCTGTTTTTTATTATTTGTTTTGCTTCCGGAGATAAAAAATGTTTTGTTTTATCTTGATTTCAATTACTTCTTTCTCCAATAGAGGGCAAGAAGTGGAAAATGCAGCACGTGAACCAGAGCAGTTACAGCTTTTGAAAATTTCTGAAGTGCAAGCATCAGTTTAATGACCAGGTTGTGCACATTTTCAACATTAGGAAGGAAAGTGAAAATAAAAGTTATGAAGATTACACGAATACTTGAGACCAAAACTAATTATAAAATTGTAAATTTTAATTAAAAATGAGCAAAAATTATCAATGAAAATAATATTTGATTTTTGCAATATTCAAATTCTGTTAAAAAGCTCATATTATAAACGTAGCTTCTATAGAGATTCGATTTTCCACCACTAGTCTAAGGTAAATTCGCTTTAAATCAACATAAAATAACCAACACAAACAGAATATATAAAGCTTTTATTAATCGCAATTATAGGTCTATCATTTAAGTCTACCAGTCTATAAACGATATTCACCAGAATGCGATTCATTGTAGTGTATGTAGTTCAGAATTTATTTTAAATAATCATTCTGATAGAATTTTCCCTCGTTTGTAAGAAACGACTCTAATGAAAGATAAACAAACCCCCCAAGCCAACCAACAATAATCATTCATAATTTATACATGATTGAGTAGTTTTAATATTTTTCATTGTGTTTTCCATTAGAATACATATATAAAGATATACTAATACTAATTTATATTATCCTGCTTTTATCTCGTATGGTTATCCGGGCCTCAAATTAGGTTAACTGGGGACCGAGTCAAAAACTTCTCTGGAAGCCCTGTTACACAACAAAAAACTATCTATTCGATTAGGTAAACGATACTATTCGATTGACAATATAAAATAAATTTTCTATTCGATTTGGGGGCCCCTCTGAGGTAGGGGCGTGAGGCAACTGCCCCGCATGTCTCAGCTAAGTCAGACTCTGGTGATCCTAGGTTTTAGTGCGTTAAGAAAAACATCCTAGTTCAGTGATTTATAACTCGCAGCAAATAGGACAGTGCGTTTTCAATGAAAAAAAATGCAATGAATAAATTTCGTAAAATACAGAAAACCAAAGATATTCTGCATAATTGCATGCCTTGAGTTAATATATATGCAAATAAATATTTGAACGAAGTGCACTATTTTTTATTCATGACTTGATTTAAAACTAAGAAAGTAAAGGAAAGCGCTGAAAAATCGAATAAGAATTAATGTCATATGAGGATGTAGAATTTGGGAACCAAGATTACAGATTTTGTAATTAATTTAAATTTATTTAATGGTAATTTATACTCACTATAAAGTTTCGGCTGCCGCTATTAAATTACTTTAAACGATCCAGTTTTCTCGTAATTATGACTTTTTTTTCAATTTTTGCAAAAATATTGTTTTTACTCATAGCTGTGTATTTACGCTTTTTCCAATAAGCCACCGATTTAAAATTCATTGAAACGCGGCACGGTATAGTTACTTCGCAACTAAAGAAAATTTTTAAATGTTCAATAGCTCTATTGAATTGCTTTTAGCTGATCTATAAATGAAAATTATTTCGCGATGTAAAACAGCATTTTGAACAAAACTAAATTAAGAATAAACATTATGAACATTGTAAATATTGTTACCTCTTACAGACAGCACTTTTTCCCTCATAAAATCGTTTTCCATTAGAAACTATGGCTAACGAAAGTTGGTGACCTCGGTCGGCTAGTAACACAATAAATATTAATGTATAATTTTCATTCAAACATCAAAAATTCCAGTAAAAGGGCGAATAAATATATTTTTGATAAGAAACGGGACATAAAGTAATCAAATTTGAAGCATAAAAATAAGTAATACATCACAAAATTATGTTAAATTCTGTTTCGAAGAACATAAAATACATGAGAAGTAAGTTTAATTAATTAGCAGTTATTTGGAACTATGATATGAATAGGGGAAAATGACACTTCTCATTATTTAATGAATAACATACAAAGCGGAAACGGAAGTAAAGTCAAAACCCATACAAAATAATATTTTCCCTGTTCAAAGAAGAAAAATAAACCTCATTTCATGTTGAAATTTATCCTTTGTCACGAAATTCATAATTCAAATAGATTTTTAATAAATTATTCTGATTTTAAATAATAAGATTCTGAATCTAACAGCAAGAGATAATTAATTATGTATTAGAATTACAAAATGCATTATTTTTAAAAGGTTTTAATTTACAAGCGAAAGACAAAAGTTTGCAGAAAACTATTATATTTGAATTCATTGCCCATGTTTATATAATAAAACAATTATTCCTGAAAAATTTTTAATATCAAAAATAAATATACAATAGAGAAAATTGGTGATCACACAAAATTCAAACATTGAAATGAATTTATCGTCAAAAACAGAAATAGCTTGGAATTTAAATTCAGCAAACTTTTCTCAGCATGTAAAATGAATAAAATCAAATTGAAAACAAATATTTTTCCGTTGTCAAATATTTTGCTAGAAAGTTGGCTGTTTTCATTTCCCTTTTATTATTTTCAACTAATCTATTCACATACAAACAAAGATAATCGATATGAGATTGGACTCAGACACTAAAATTTGACAGCAATATTTTTCATTGACTCGGTGACGTCCTAATTTTAAAAACAAATGTCCTTAGCATATTGAATAACAATAAAAACTTGCATTTGATTCTCCTTTTACTTCTGGAATATTTATAAATAGTGTCAATTGTTTATTCTTTGGAGAAAAGAAAAAAACATGTCTTGACAGATGTGAAATAATTGATACTTTCTAACACTGATTTCGAAAGCAATTATTGTGAACAAAATTTCATTCGAATTAAAAAGAATTGGTTTAAAAAATATATTTATGAATGACAGAAAATATTCTCGATAGTAATTTCTACGTTATTTTTTTCCTGTAATATTTTCCAAAATATTTATAAAATGAAATAAAATTATTTACATTTTTTTAAGAAATGAAGTTTCAATTTATTACAATTCGTTTCATATTGAATATTGCTTTTTGTAAGCTCTTCGTTTGTGATGTGTGTATGTTCGATCGAGAAAAAAAATTTTTTTCTCTTAGAAGAAATAACATCACGCTTTTTGATAATTTTAAGAAATCTAACACGAATGTGATAAGTTATGTATAATTTCTCACAAGAAAGACAAAATGTCATTGAAAGTATTTTATTAATTAAAAACAAAACACACAAAGTAAAATATTGTTACAACAAATTGAATCACACGTTCATAAATTTCCGGCGCATTTAATTTTAAATAATAATAAAGTTATAAGACTAGCTTACAAAGTTATAAAAAAATAGTTAATAAAAAATTTGCAAATAATTAGTAAATTCCAAAAATAAAAATAACGTGTTAATTTATGCTTTTGCTTGCATTCTCTAACCACTTTTTTTTTTAATTTACTCATTTCCAACCAATTGATTTGCATTCAACAAGTAGTGATTGCTTATATATTTGCTTACATTTTAACAAATGGTGTTTAATTCCATTTGTCACATTCAACAAATGATGCTTAGTTGTCCATTTGTTCACTTTTAACAAATGGTCCTGATTTATACATTTGCGCGGAAAAATGGTGCTCATGCATAATTGATTATGTATATGAATTGGAGATTTTGTTGTCTTTAGTATAGATTTAAGTTGAACTTATTGATGAACTTTATGGCTGTTAATGAGTACTAGTTGGGGAAAATTGATGCATTCGTCATATGAAAAACGTTTCTCACAAACAAACATTCGTAAAAGTCATTTGAATGGTTTCCAAACTTGATAGCAAATAAACTTTAAGATTTTAAAATGTTACTTAATAAAATAAAAATGAAATTAAATTGTTAAAAATATTACCAGAATTGGGATCGGTGAATTTTGATGTTATACGAAACCTGTGAAAAATTTGTAAGTAGTCGTTTGTAATAAATCATTGCATAGATTGCATTGCAAATTCAATGCAATGATGCAATTGCAATATTAAAAAATTATACTTAAGTAAATCATAATATGTAGATAAAACCACAAAAGGTTGTAACACAGACAAAAAAATTAATAGACGAAAATACAAAAAAGGAATTTAACAATGAAGGAAATGAACAGGCGGACTCCATCGCCAAGGAGGCTAGAAATATCAATCCCCCTCCCACGACTATCACTTGCTTCGATGCAAACGCCGTTCCAAGGCATCAGCTCTGCGGGGGACTACGGAAAAAATGGTGCCTTCCGGAGCTTAATCCTGACCGTGATATCACCTCTACCATCAGCAGAATGCGGACTGGGCACATGAGGGTTATGAAAATCATTCCCGACGGATCTAGAACCTACGCAGAATGCAGGCACTGCACAGGAGTTCTACTGGATCCGAGGCATCTCTTCAATTGCATTTCTGTTGCCTGGACCCTCTTCAGCATCGACCCCAACTGCTGCCATGACATCCTAAAAAAGCTGAAAATTTGGCCAGGGCAGTGGTCCATGCCTTTGGTCCCATATGACATACTCATTTTCGAAATTGCGAAAAGGATAGAAGTTTTACTAAGGCTATATCTCAAGACCTAAGGCTTATACTTTAAGGCTTAAGGCTATCTTAAGGCTTATGACATATAATTAAAGGTTTATGGCGTATATCTTAAGACTTATGGAATATACTTTAAGGTCTAAGGCATATACCTTAAACCTATGGAATATAAGAATATAAAATATACTTCAAGGTCTATATAAAATATACTTCAACGAAGTCAGGTTAAACAAAACGTATGAAAACTTTCGTCGCACCTTCTCAAGGTGATGCATAAAGAAGCACTGCGTGTATGGCAGCAGAGATGAGAAAGCGAAGATGTTGGTCGTCAGACCTTCGGATTCTTTGAAACAGTGTCCGAAAAAAGAGCTTTCGGAAATGCTATCATAGCCCAAATAGCGTCTGGACACAGTCGTGTACCGGAATATCTTTATAAACGAAGGTATCCGATTAGTGAGCCATGTCGCTCGTGCAATGTGGTGGGTGATTGCCCCCACTTCGTGCTGTCTTGTACAGAACCGCGGAAGAAAGGAGCAAACTGGTGTTCGATCACAAAAGCATGAGTACCAATTTGGACCGGCGCAATGGGTCGATCTTGAAAAGGATCATGTCCATTGTGTCGGACGACATTCCAATGATGGAATACCAGCGTGCCACCGACGATGGTCCGGTCGAGAACCGGGAGATTGAGGAATAGTATAGGAATTGAGACGGTAGATAAAAGAGATGTATAGGAATTGACGGTAAAGTAACGTACATATCTTTCACGAGGTGTACTGTTTGCCATAAGAGAGTGTGTGCCGGCGAGACTATTCGCATCATCAAGGTATGATTCTATAGCTCGTCTACCAAAGCAGGTGGCGGCTGTTGGGTGGTAGATTTGAGCTAAACATCTTCGGGTTGCAAGGTACTTAAATTAGTTATAAAAGTGGCAGTGAACTTCGAAAAATTAAGTGCATGAATTAAATTAAAGTCGAATTTGCATTTAAAGCAATCGTTATTTACGAGACCAGGCACCAAAGCTAACCAGTAACATTGGCGTCGTTTAAAATTACAGAAGTTTTAATAAAGCGAAAAAAACCACTCGAAGATGGAGAATTGATAAAAGAAGCTTTCTGTAAAACGGGAGAAGTGCTTTTCCACGATTTTAAAAACAAATCTGGAATAATATCGTCTATTAATAATATTTCTTTGTCGCGTAACATTGTGATGCGATGGACTGAAGCTATGAATAATAATTTGGTGGATTTATTAAATGACGATTTAAGAGCTTATAAGTTCCTATCAATTCAATTTGATGAATCGATGGATATTAGTGACATTGTGCAGTAAAACATTTTTGTGAGCACGGTTATCGAAGATATGACTTCAAAAGAAGAGTTATTAACTATAATTCCATTGAAAAGACAAACGAGAGAGGCCTAGATATCTACAATTCATTTTAAAACTTTATTATTGATAAGACAGAAGTTCCAATATATAAATTGGTCTCTATTACAACAGATGGAGCTCCAGCAATGGTCGGGAATCGAATTTGTTTTATAGCTTTGTGCAATTATGACGAGGAAATTCCCAGTTTTACCAGCTATCATTGCATTATCCATCAACAGGTATTGTGTTAAAAAATACTAAGTCTAATGACATAATGCAAATTGCTTTTAAAATCGCCAATTCAATTCGTTCAAGAAGTCTTCAGAGACGACAATTTCGAGCACTTTTTGAAGAAACAGAATCAGAGTACGGAGATTTCTTATTGCACACAGATGTAAAGTGGCTAAGCCGTGGTGCTTTTTAAAAAAGATTTCGTATTCTGTTACCAGAAATAAAAAATTTCTTTTCAAATGAAAGGAGAGCACATTACTGAATTGGAAGATGAGAAATGGCTTATGAAACTAGCTTTTCTCTGCAATATCACTGCAAAACTAAACGACTTAAACTAAAATCTACAGCGAAAGAATAAATGTTTAACAGACATGATGAGCGCGATTAAAACTTCCAAAGAAATGATAAAAAGGTATGCATATATATCTCAATTAAGAAAACATTAATTGAGAAACTTCAAAAACCTGGAGGAAGAGTACATCAATAATCCAAACCGAGACTTCGAAGATTTCGCC
The DNA here is from genome assembly GCA_037975125.1 of Latrodectus hesperus. Lineage (NCBI taxonomy): Eukaryota > Metazoa > Arthropoda > Arachnida > Araneae > Theridiidae > Latrodectus > Latrodectus hesperus. The sequence goes on along the minus strand of JAJQOW010000015.1, from coordinate 3,726,035 downwards.
GAACACTTAGATGTTTTGTTTGAAGAATTTGAAAGAAGATTCGCTGACATAATTAGGTTGGGAGAAATACTCAATTTTATAATATTTCCATTTCATGAAAATGTCAACATTGATTAAATATCTGAAAAAATAGGACATTTAATAGATACCACATCAGTCACGGTCGAGGAAAAAATTATTAAATTAAAATGCATACAGGAAGCAGAAATACAAAATGAATTCAAAATTTCCATTCCAAATGAGTTTCTGACATTAAATCACTGTGAATCCCTATCACTAAAATGGTTCAGTAATTTCCTTATGACCATTTTAAAAAGAAATTTTAATTACAAAAAATTTTGTTGATTGGGATTCCACCACTAGATGTAATAATTTCAAATATTTGCGTAAACACACATGTATAACGCGTTTCATCAAAATACACTTCAAGATCTTCCATAGTAGTTGCATTTTTCCCTTCATACTTAAAATACATATAATTAGAATCACATGAAAACAATGGTAGAAATTTACAACTGAATATTAATTACGATAACTGCCGGTAACGTATAATCAAAGCATATTTATACTCATATGAAAAGAAAACTATTTCATTCAACGTAAATTCTAATTTTTTTTTGTTTCAATTATATTTATATATAAATCATTTGCATTTATTCACTCATATTTATTTTTATATTTATTTAATTTTTATTATCCAAAAATATTTCTGTATCATCCATTAGATAAAAATGCAAATATCGTAATTTGTTATTAGATTATTGTTCTATTCGAAGGAAGAATGCAAACGATAAGTTACTGCAGCTGCAAGGAATAACAATGAGATCTTCACCCAATGTATGCAAATCAGATGGATAGAGGGAGAAACGAAATCTGTCATTTGCGAAAAAGAAAAGCATTCAGCAGTATTTACTAAGATTTTCCAAACAAAAATATCAAAATAGTTTGCTCAAAAAATATTTATTTCGCTACGTATTAGTAAAGTTTTATATTTTATTCTAAAAAACGAAAATTAAATAAATCCTGGCTTTTGAAATGTTTTAAAAAAAACTAGTTACTTTTTTCAATACAGGTAGCTTTATTTTATTAACTTATTTTAACTATTCTTTATAATATTAATATAATTTTATTTATTTTCTATGAAACGTTAAATTTAACATAAGTAAATAAATTCTTAAACGTAAATTTGTGTGCTATTTAGAACAAATATCGATAAAATAACATAAACATCTGATTTCCTGTATTTTATTTTGTATAAAATATTTATATGAATAATTGTTTAATAATTCTCGTAACCGGGAGGTACCGGGTTTCATACCTGACGCATCTAAATCTGTCGGGTAGAGTTGGCCTATGTGAAATATAAATTCCGTAGATTTCAATGATCCGAGTGACTTGAAGAAAAGGGTATTTCTTCAGATATCGGGGGTAATTATAATTGCAAGTAAACAAAAAGTTGTTGTTATTAATGACACTTGGACAAGCCAACCACGCTATGCCATTGGCTATGCGAATTTAAGTCAGTAGGGTGCATCTTTCGTTTAAACAGAGCACCGCGAAGGTGAACGTACGACTTTGCTCTATACTCCTCCACCAGACGATACACTCACTCAATTTTAACAATGATCTGAAGAGGAAGAAAGTTTTCTCCAGACCATTACACCAAGGTTTCCCAACCTTTTTTTTTTTTTTTTTTTTGAGGCTCCTTAGACTATTAATTATGTTTTTATGCCCCCCCCTTTTACTTTTTCAATAAATACAAAAAAAAAACGCACATTGTGTACTTAAAAGCCTTTAATTTTAATTCTAATAAACAAACTTTAAAAGTTTAAATTAAAATAATAAATGTTTTTTATTTTAAAAAATTAATAAAATAAGAGTAGGTACTAATGAGACACTTGAGAATGCATGTTCTGTACCAGTTGGTTGATTCTAGGTTCTGTTTTTGCCAGAGCTATGATCAGGTCGCTATCGACATCAAGATAATTTCGCTGTTTAGTTATAATTAAAACTAGAGCAGAAGAGAAACCTGTCTCAGACAAGTTGAAAAAAAAAGGAACTAGTACTCGTAAAACAAGTGCGGCAAGTTTCGAATTAATAGGCAATCTTTTGATCCAAAATTTCACCAATGTCAAAAGATGGAAATCGAATCATCTTTCATAGATTAATCAGCCTTCATTTCTAGAAATTCTTTCTGAATTTCTTCTGGTAATTGTAACTCATTGACAACAAATGGATTTCTTGTCATGTGCCATATTGGTGACTCTAAATCGATGTCTGGATAGTATCGGCGAAATTCCTCTTCCAGCGCTTGCAAATGAGTTTTTATGTCCGCTTTCAAATTTGTGTCCAGTTTGTTATTTTCCATTGTTTCGAACAGCCGAGAAAAAGATATAACATTTTCAGAAGACAATTGTTGATTCCAGAGTTGAAGCTTTGAGGTGAACCCCTGAATATAACCATAATTGCTTATTATAGTGCCATTTCTTGCCTGAAGTTTCAAATTTAGCTCCTTCAAAACACCAAATATATCAGTTAAATAAGCCAACCTCCATTGAAATGTGTCATCTTTGAAAATTGTGAGGCAATCGTGTTTTTCTTTGAACTCGGGAAAAAGAATTATCTCTTCTTTCAATTCATAAAGGCGAACCAACATGTTGCCATTGGACAGCCAGCGTACTTCTGTATGAAAAAGAAGAACTTTGTGATCAGAATCAAGATCCTCGCGAAATAAAGTAAATAACCGACTATTCAAAGCGCTGCTCTTAATGTAGATTACAATCCTTATAGCCGAGTCTAAAGTCTGGCGTAATTTCTGTGGCAATGCTTCGAAAGCCGAAGCTTGCCTATGAATAACACAATGTGTACTAACCATAGCGGAATTTTTTTCCTTGAGCTTTTTAGCTAAGCCCGATCGTACACCTATCATTGCAGGTGCGCCATCTGTGTAAAGTCCAATGAGCTTATTCCAGTCCAAATCATTTTTTTCAACATAATTTGATATTGAATTAAATATATCTTCCGATGTAGTACACTGGCCTCCAAAAGTTAAGGAACAACCGGTTTTTTTATGCCTAATTTGCAAATGAATGAATGTAGAAACACCAAATTTGGATGACATGTGCACAAAACAGGTATTTATTGACTGCAACATAGAAGTTTATATAAGAAAAAAGCAAAAAGGATTTACAACAAAAAACTATTTCGTCTTCAAAACCAGAGTAGGATTTTGTTGCTTCAAATGCCTTTCAAGGCGATAGAGCAGTCTTTCCCAAAGTGGGCGATAACGCCCCCTTGTGGGCGTTTGAGACCTAGAGGGGGCGTTAAGGGGCCCAGAAAAAAATGGGGGGCGTTGACGTGGGTTAGGGGGCGATAGTAGATTTGTAATTTAATTTACTTTATATTTTAAATTTCACTAGAATTAAAGCCTACTTACTACACAATAACGAATACTTAGTTTATATTTCTACCCTGTATGAGTGTATAAAAACTTAAAATACTTAACATAGATTTGGTAGGATAGCCTGCACACTGTATGCGCGTACATTGTAAAATGACGAAAAGCATACAGCTGTGTAAATGCATGAATCGCCATATGTGGCAAACATTCTATGGGACGGTGCACTTATTATGTTGTGCTCCGTAGACGTACTGTCCGTTTTCGTTTGGAGAAACTTTCAACGCTTTTACGCATGCGTCAGGTCTGCTTCGAATTCATCAAAATAGGGTTGAGACAAAACAGAAATATTTACTTTATATGTGTGCTTCAGTGCTTCTGAAAAACTGGTCTGAGGAAAAAGTCCATCTCAGCGTATCGCCCCTTTTCAGAATAGAATCGTAGACAGGTGGCGGTTTTGCAATACGAAAACAGACAGTACGTGGTACAACAACATCTACGCGTATTTCGAGTGCCAGCCAGTCTAGTGGCTTCTACTCTGTATGCAGTGAATTGAGAAGTGGAACCGAGTTCCGAATGAGATTTTTGCAGCAAGCAGTCTGGAACAGTGGGAAGACAGAGAAAACACGATCACACACACACAGGATATCCAAGCTGGGACATATCTGGGTTAAATAGAGTATAAATATTTACAGTATATACATGGTAGGAACAAAATTTCCATTTATGTGCTGGATAAGATGGCTGTATGTGGTAGCAATCGGCTGGTTCATCGAAGTGTCTTAACTTGTTCAGTACGATTGAGCGTCAAAAGGGATAAATGAGTTTGTGCGTGTTTGTCTGATTCCTGTCTGTGCTTGCTGTATTTAAATCCTATATAAAAGCTCATAATTTTTCTTAAATATAAGAAAAATTATGAGCTTTTATCATTAGTTGTTTCGCGCGCTATCTTTAAACGAGTATTTAAGTTCAACACTTTATTTACATATTTTTGAAAAAAAAAGGCCATGTCGCAAGCAAAAAAGAAGAAACGGCAATGCTGTGCAGAATATATTAAATATGGATTCACAGAAAATTCGACAAACCCATCTTATCCTTTGTGCCTTCTTTGTTCAAAAACATTTTCAAACGAAGTGATGAAGTCTTCAAGATCATTTAAATAAAATGCATCCAGATAAGAAGGACAAAAATGTAGCCTGTTTTCAAGATCTGGAAAAGAAGCATAATGCTCCGCTAAATGTATCGAAACGTTTTTCGATGGCTGCTAAGCAAGACCATGGCAGACTTCGAGCTTCATACAATATCTCTCTGTTTATTGCTCATACAGGTAAACCACACACCATCAGAGAAACGTTAGTTTTGTCGGCGATAAAAGAAGTTAAAACTACTGAAATTGGAAATACCTGACTGGGTGTTAGATTCTTTTTCAAATGTCAACATAGCAATATCACCCCAGCTGGAAGAAGAACTTGTAACAACGAACGAGGAAATAAAAATCAAATTTATAAATGGCTATCAACAATTTTGGTTACAAAAGTTAATTCCGCAGTTTTACCCTGGATTGTGGTTGATCGTTCAACAAGTTTTGATATTATTCCTATCGTCATATTTGTGTGAACGTGGATTAGCGCTGTGAGGACGCTGCTTACTAAAAAGAGCAATCATTTGCAAGTTACCAAACGCGGCGACTTACGATTGTTTTTCAGTAAAATCGAACCTGATATCAACAAACTTGTTAAAAATCATCTAATTCATCCATCCCATTAGATAAGTTTAAAAACTAAAATTGATTACCTATCTATATTGTTTCTTTTAATTTGATTAAAATATATTATTAATATTATAAAGTTGCGTTTTAATTGCTCTCACTGGCAAAAATTTCTAGTTTAGAATGTAAGTTTAAACACCAGAACCGACTAATAGCACACTATAACTAAATTAATTAAGTAATGAAGTTGTGGTTTTTAAGTTTTAGGAGTGTATAAAAATGGGGGGGGCGATGAAAAATAATTGATTTTCAAAGGGGGCGGTAGAAGAAATAAGTTTGAGAAACACTGCGATAGAGCCTCGTGCTATCATTACTTAAAACTTTCATACACTGAGGCAATTGTAACTCGTCTTTTTCTATGAAAGTAAATCCAAACTTAAAGTAATCTTAGGACAACTTTCTTTCTTTCGCTGCCATTTTGCACCTATAGCAATAAAACAAATAATCCATCAGTCACAATGGCCGATTTATGAACGCGTCTCCGCAAAGTCACCAATTTAGTAAATTAAATTAAAATGGTGACTGAAGTTTGCAAACACAAACTTACATTTTAACAGTGAGACTCAATAATTTTGCACACTCAAACTGATTTTTCAACAAAAAATGTACACCGAAACGTCAAATTTGTCGCAAATATGCGGGAATGAATTTCACAGAAGCTCATGCGCGTCCGTTAGGTACACAATTGTCTTCTAAGTCATAAATGTTTAAGCGGAGTGGGTGTTGCAGCAGGGGTGCCAGCGGGTTTCATGTTGCGACTTGTCGAAACTTGTATAAACTGCGATTGACGACGCCTGGTTTTGAAACAATGGTTGACAGAATAAGTGAACAGGTATAATATTTAACTTCATCAATTTTATGCGCGTAAATTAAACATTACACTGAAATGTTATTTGTTAATGTTATTTCTTAATGTTGTTTATTTTGTTTTTTCTTGCCTGTTTGAAACCTTAGGGATATAAAAAAAAATACAAACGCTTTCCGCCTCCCTTGACATCTCTCTATGCCCTCCTCTGGTTGGGAACTCCTGCATTACACCCATGGTAACTGCTGAACGACCGACCACAGGAGTTTCGATTCCACAGATTTAACGAGCACGTATATCGCGCGTACTGTGGGTGTTTGGCGGCATTGGGAATCGAACCCCACCCTTCCGGATGGAAGGCCGATGCACTAACCACTAGGGTACCACGGCCCCAAATAAAAATTTAGCATTGTTTTCATTTTCAAGTGTTAAAGAGAAAAAGAGAACATGCTTAAGTACCAAGTGTCTCTCTAATCGCATCATACACCAATTTCAATTTCTTGAGTGACCGTTTCGAAAAATAGTGCTAAGTTTTATAAGGATATAAATTCAGAACTAAATGCGCAAATAATTCGAAATATTATGGAGCATTTTAGTTAAAGGACAACAGCATCCCTATTGAGTCATGAAGAACATTAGAGAGTAAGATTTCCTACATAATTACATGCAGCACACATTCCAAAAATTTACAAATTATTTATTTTCAGCAATGTTGTCATGCACATAGAAAATGTGTTGTTGTTATTTATCTCTTGGGTTCAGCAGAGCTAAAACAGGACAATGAATTTACTCACTCTCAATAAGTCCAAAACCATTATAGGGTTTCTATGTAGATCTAGTCTGGAATGCCTCAGAGAATCCAAAATGTGATCAGGACACATTCTTTACGACACGTCATGCAGATAGTGAAGGTCTTATTCCCGTTACTGTAAGACACTGAGATCTTAAATGTCCACTTTTAAATCTTGTAATGGCTGTCTGATCGCTACTGCTTCACTGGAGGGGCAAAATCCCTCAAGGTCTCATTCCCTGATACCAGTGCTGCACTGGAAGGATGTTCCAGGAAGCACTGTCAGATCCTGTAGCTCTCGAAGAAAGTTCAGAGTAGGTTAAAGAATCTGGCGCTTAAATTCCCAAGAACCCTCTTTGGCCAATAAGTCTGAGGTTTCGTTGCCATAGATGTCAGTATAAGATGGGTGAACTTCTCAGAAGGGCGAGATATGTTTGAGCTTGTTAACAATTACGATACCAGCACTTTCTCGCATTCTTTGCTAGTTGGAGAGGTATTGAACAGAACTCAATCTGTCAGACAGGAGTCGAATCAGGATTAGAGATAATTGATCCAAGGCCCTCAATTATGGCAATCAGTTCACTTCTGAAAACTGGACAATGGTCTGGATTTCTCAACCTAATTTTCTCTTCGCTTCCCTGCGATAAAATATAAATTCCAGTTTAGAAATTGTTCTTTATGGATCACTTTTACAATATATTTAAACAAGATGCGGAATAAACGAAGCTACAGTTATAAAGGAATTTATTGTACTAATATAAAATTTAATAAATTTTAAACCCATTTAAAATATAAAATAAATATTTAAAGTAATCATTTGTAACATTTCATGTACCTGAAACGATATTAAATAATCATATTTACAAGTAATGAAATTTATATCAGATGGGTATGGATAATACCAAAATTTTCATTCATTTAGCCAAAAATGAAAGAGAAATTTATATTAATAATTCACATTTTTCTTCGTACTTGACATTCGAAGTATTAATAAAACATGCGATAAGGAAACTAAAATCTAGCGAGCGCGCGGATTATTATACTATTATATATTAGCATTATACTTCTTTTCATTTTAGTCGCAACATTGACACATGCCATATTAAGCAACACATTAAAATTTATTTTTATTTATTCCTACGGAAAACATTTCGTCATAATTCCTTAAAAGGCATACCGATTAAGGAATTATGACGAAATTTAACTCATCTTTAATAACATTTCTCAATCATAATTCCTGATTTTTCCAGTAAAGCATGAAAAAATACTTACTCTATAACTCTTGAATATTTTTATTAAAAAAAGTTCATTATTTATAATTTTTAATATAATTCATTTTAAAAAATTACAAAAATTTAATCCGCTGTGAAACATTTACCAATAATTACAATATATTGCAGTTAGAAGATTATATTTTATTTCTTAATTTGTTAAGGGGAAATCATTTTTAAAAAAATATCCCTTTAAAAAATTATTAAAATGTTTTATTTTTCAAGAATGAATCGATCAAATTTTATATTGTTTAGAAATTTATAAAGTAATTTAACTGCTATTTTACTATTTCCTGTATGTATGTATGTATGTATGTATATATATATATATATATATATATATATATATATATATATATATATATATATATATATATATATATATATATATATATATATATATATATATATATATACAATTTTTCTTTTTATAATAGAAGTGGTATCTATTATTTTATTCCCATTTAACTGCTAAATGAATTAGATACAATTGATGATTCAATAAAATGTTAGCACATTAAGTGAATTAGTAATTTTTTAACGAAAAAGATTACCATGTATAATTAAAACCATGATTTTATTAACTTTAACCACAAAGGGAAATAAAATACAAATATTTAAATGATGTGATGTAACAAATTTTTAAACAGAAAAAAAATTTATATTTATTTGCAAAATAAATATTGCACACCCAAAAATGTGAAATAATTTTTATTTACATGATTAAATTTTAATTTTAATATCTTGTATGCAGGCTTTTGGGTTTAATAACTGCTTCCAAGCTTCATACGAAGTTTTCTACAAAATCTTTTGTGATATATTGTTCCAAGAACAAATCAAAATTTCTTGATTGTTTTACTTGTACCTTTGTCTCACTTCTTCGATTTTGTGCCATTGGATAAAGATCAGGAGATTCTGATGGTGTGTGCAGTCTTCTTAGTCCATTATAAAGCAGCCACTTCCTTGTTATATTTGCCAAATGTTTTGAGTCATTGTCTTGTTGAAAAATAAAATTATCTTGTAGGCCTAATTTTCTTGCACTGCTCTTCAGGATACAGCAAAACACCTCTATAAAAGAGAAGGCTGTCATGTTCCTATCAATAATTTCCACATTTCATAGGATGTTGTATGAACATACAAGCCCAAGCCATAACATTACCACCTCCATGTTTAATTGTTGACAAAATGTTCTTCTGGTCAAGTGCTATTCCTTTCTTACACACTAAAGTTTTAAAAAAATACTTTTTTGGTGAAATATTTCGCATTTATTCTTATCAGAAAAAATAACTTGTTTCCAAAACTCAATTGATTTGCTTTGATAAATGAGAGCAAACACCTCTTTTTATGTTTACTTCACTAATAAAGGAGTTTTTGCCCCCTAGGTTTTTTACCTCAAACACTGTTATTTTGATAGGCGTTCCAAATAGTTTGTAGAGTCACCTTTCATGTAATTGATGCAGTCATCGGCAATAATTCTAGCACATAGTGTGGGATTTTTCAGTGCAGTTATAATGTCCTCTTTTCCTGTCATTTATTTTCACTAGACAATCAGATATAGGTTTATTTTTTGCTAATTTTGTTTCTAATGCCTTTCTTATGATAGCTCGAACTGAGGAAAAACTTAAATTTAAGTACTTTAATATCCTACCTCATTTCATATAAAGGTGAACTATTTTTTCTTGGATGGATCCAGGAATTTTACTTATATAGGACACCTTGCTGTTTATAGCATTAAATTGGAATTTTTTAAAATTGTTCATAAATTTGTGCCTTGGAAAAGATTTTAAATAATTTTTGGTGAGATTTTTTTCTTTGATGTATTTAATAGTAATGATGTAATTTAATTGCATTAATACCTTTTACACAAAATTAAAACACATTTTTTTTTCCACTTTGAAAATGTTTAGTGATTTTATAAGTTTTACATTATGCATTTTATTCTGGTATTAAGAAATAGAGGCAATATTGCTTAATGAGCAAAATTAAGTGTATTATTACATGTATATTCAAGATTATGGTAATGTGCGAATATTTCTTTGTCTACAGTAATTGACTCAACAATGATTTTTTTTTAAACTTACTAAATTAAATTGTTTTCCATATCAACAAATTTTAATTTCCATCTGCACAGAACTTTGAGGAAACAAATTTCCATTGAAATCTGGAGATAGAAAAGAATCAGAAGAAACTAGGATAAAGACATTAAAAAGTGCTTAGTGAGAATTTTAACATCAGAATTTTCATCCAACTTCATAAAAGAAATGTATTTAATTATTGTTTATTATCATTAATTAATATTCATGGTGGCTACCTTATTTTTTCAGAGATCATCACCTGGGTCAAGCAAGATATTTGTTCTTGGAGGAAAGCCCCCATGCATGAATGGTACAGGAAAATCGCCCTGGTGCTGTTCTGATCAAAGTTGGCAACATCAATCAGACATCTTTCGCAAATTTCAAAGTGGGTACACTTGTGTACAATGTCATGTGACAGGCCACAAAGTTTATCCCCAATGTTGAAAATGCGATACAACTCAAACTGCTCATGTCCACATTTTGTCCTGCATCGGTTTAAATAAATGCCAATTATCGTTAAACCCTGAGGCTGTGCTCCATTGTTTGAAGGTATTTGAGCTCTTGGACCTGGATTGATGTTGCTGTCAACCAGGATGGATAAGCCACAACAAAAATATTAGTATATAAAAATTCTGAAATCTTATAGATTTCATTTTGTTTCAAAAATTTTCATTTTTTTAAATTAAAATGCTAAGTATGTATTTTAACTAAGTCATTAAGAACCATTTTTCAAATTATTTTTGATTTATGTCTTGAATATATGCAAACAGAAATACAAATATAAAAAAAATCTCATTTCAGACGAAAATTTTTCAACTATTTTACATCTATATTTTAACTAAAACGGCTGTTAAAAGTGCATCAAATAAAGGGAAAAATTATTAGAGGAAAATAGGTTCACCAATATAGTGCTTATTCTGCCATTTTCCAGTTAAGTGCATCAATATATTGGCTATCAGTTATACATTCCTTAAGTCTAACTAAGGGTACACAAGCAGATAAAACCACTCTTCTCAAGTTGAATTCAAGAGCAAAGAAATTTTACATTTTATGAATTTTAACTCCTGATCTCAAAATGAAAATTTCATTGTATTCAGTCAAGAGTAAATGTCTGTGTAATCTAATTTTTGGATATCTAAAATGAAATCAAGAAAAGTGAACATGAATGGGGAATATACTGTTTGCAGTGTTTACAATAGTATCCAAATTGAAACCCAAAATCTGTTGTTGGTATAAAAAAATTAAACTAAGTTTAGAAATAAGCACTTTAAAGATTTGGAGTGCGAAAGGACTTCCAGGATGGAATTACTTTGGAAGCCTAGACCCATAAAATGGTACAAGTAAAATTACTCATTATTCTTTATAATAATTAATAAATTCTAAAGCAGTGCCTTCCACGCTCGATTTTCGCAGCCAATTTCAGAATTTTGACTGGAGGACACTTTTATCCAAGGACACTTAGCCGTATCGGCGTGGTCAACACATCCTACTGTACCCAGTGTCCTTCAGGAGCTTTTATGGACTTTATTCATTTGACAAGCTGTCCTGCACTTTCTCTTTTGAACTGTTTACCCAACAACTTTCACAATAAGGCTAATTTTTATTGGGCTGCCAGAGGACTTATGACTAATAAGGCTGCAGCCCCGATGTAGAATAAAAAAATTAAAAAATTAGTGAGGTTCACAGAAATGAAATATAAAATTTAAAAAACCAATTAGACTTGAAATAAAATTTCAATATTACATAAAAATACAGAAAAAATTTTAACTTCAATATATACGTTTATTAAAATATAATAACCGTTTGCACTGGAAAATTGATCAAAACTGTAATAAAAACACTTTTTTTCTTTCCTTCTAACAGTGGGTACTGGATGATTAACGCTTCACCACAACAAGGATAGAAACTGCTACTCATTTACTGTTACATGGTGGGTACCTGGGAACCAAGTCACAAAGGCGAATAGCATTACCCATGTCACTCCAAAATAAGCCCCCATTTCCACTACATTCATTCATCACCTCAGCAGAAAGGACAAGAAAACGAAGAGTGAAAGGAACAACCATGTTTGAATCAGGATTCGAACCAAAGAACAACAGTTTAGGAGTCAGAAATATTAAATGCTTTATTCTTTTAATAACTTGAAATCTTTTAATTCAGAATTTTAATCTTTTTACATAAAATTGAACATAACAAATAAACTTATCTTATTGACAAACCAATTTATTATTTAGCATATTTATTTTGAACGCTATTCTATTCTTTCTTGATGAACAATAGACAATTTCTTTCATAATTAGATATAGCAAACTGATTAACTATATGTGACAAGTCTCTGATTGCAAAAAGCATTGATCAGGGAATGATAAAAATGTTCAAAATCAATGTCTGTTCAAAGTGTTAATAATAAACCTTTTACACAAAATTAAAACACATTTTTTTCCACTTTGAAAATATTTAGTGATTTTATAAGTTGTACATTATGCATTTTATTCTGGTATTAAGAAATAGAGGCAATATTGCTTAATGAGCAAAATTAAGTGTATTATTACATGTATATTCAAGATTATGGTAATGTGCGAATATTTCTTTGTCTACAGTAATTGACTCAACAATGATTTTTTTTTTAACTTACTTAATTAAATTGTTTTCCATATCAACAAATTTTAATTTCCATTTGCACAGAACTTTGAGGAAAAAAATTTCCATTGAAATCTGGAGATAGAAAAGAATCAGAAGAAACTAGGATAAAGACATTAAAAAATGCTTAGTGAGAATTTTAACATCAGAATTTTCATCCAACTTCATAAAAGAAATGTATTTAATTATTATTTATTATCATTAATTAATATTCATGGTGGCTACCTTATTTTTTCAGAGATCATCACCTAGGTCAAGCAAGATATTTGTTCTTGGAGGAAAGCCCCCATGCATGAATAGTACAGGAAAATCGCCTTGGTGCTGTTTTGATCAAAGTTGGCAACAGGCTCAATCAGACATCTTTCGCAAATTTCAAATTGGGCACACTTGTGTTCAACGTCATGTGACAGGCCACAAAGTTTATCCCCATTTTGAAAATGCGATACAACTCAAACTGCTCCTGTCCACATTTTGTCCTGCATTGGTTTAAATAAATGCCAATTATCCTCAAACCCTGAGGCTGTGCTCCATTGTTTGAAGGTGTTTGAGCTCTTGGACCTGGATTGATGTTGCTGTCAACCAGGATGGATAAGCCACAACAAAAAAATTAACATATAAAAATTCTAAAATCTTATAGATTTCATTTTGTTTCAAAAATTTTCATTTTTTTAATTAAAATGCTAAGCATAAATTTTAACTAAGTCATTAAGAACCATTTTTCAAATTATTTTTGATTTATGTCTTGAATATATGCAAACAGAAATACAAATATAAAAAAAATCTCATTTCAGACGAAAATTTTTCAACTATTTTACATCTATATTTTAACTAAAACGGCTGTTAAAAGTGCATCAAATAAAGGGAAAAATTATTAGAGGAAAAAAGGTTCACCAATACAGTACTTATTCTGCCATTTTCCAGTTGAGTGCATCAATATATTGGTTATCAGTTATACATTCCTTAAGTCTAACTAAGGGTACGCAAGCAGATAAAACCACTTTCTCAAGTTGAATTCAAGAGCAAAGAAGTTTTACATTTTATGAATTTTAACTCCTGTTCTCAAAATTTCATTGTATTCAGTCAAGAGTAAATGACTGTGTAATCTAATTTTTGGATAATCTAGAATGAAATCAAGAAATATGAACATGAATGGGGAATATACTGTTTGCAATGTTTACAATAGTATCATCTCCCCAAATTGAAGCCCAAAATCTGTTGCTGGTATAAAAAAAATAATTAAATAAAAAAATTAAACTAAGTTTAGAAATAAGCACTTTAAAGATTTGGAGTGCGAAAGGACTTCCAGGATGGAATTACTTTGGAAGCCTAGACCCATAAAATGGTACAAGTAAAATTACTCATTATTCTTTATAATAATTAATAAATTCTAAAGCAGTGCCTTCCACACTCGATTTTCACAGCCAATTTCAGAATTTTGACAGGAGGACACTTTTCTCTAAGGACACTTAAGCCGTATCGGCGAGGTCAAGACACCCTACTGTACCATGTGTCCTTCAGGAGCTTTTATGGACTTTATTCATTTGACAAGCTGTCCTGCATTTTCTCTTTTGAACTGTTTACCCAACAACTTTCACAATAAGGCTAATTTTTATTGGGCTGCCAGAGGACTTATGACTAATAAGGCTGCAGCCCCGATGTAGAATAAAAAAATTTAAAGAATTAGTGTGGTTCACAGAAATGAACATTAAAATTTAAAAAATCAATTAGACTTGAAATAAAATTTCAATATTATATAAAAATACAGAAAAATTTTTAACTTTAATATACACATATTTATGAAATTATAATAACCTTTTGCACTGGAAAATTGATCAAAACTGTAATAAAAACACTTTTTTTCTTTCCTTCTAACAGTGGGTACTGGATGATTAACGCTTCACCACAACAAGGATAGAAACTGCTACTCATTTACTGTTACATGGTGGGTACCTGGGAACCAAGTCACAAAGGCCAATAGCATTATCCATGTCACTCCAAAATAAGCTCATTTTCACTACATTCATTCATCACCTCAGCAGAAAGGACAAGAAAACAAAGAGTGAAAGGAACAACCATGTTTGAATCAGGATTCAAACCAAAGAACAACAGCTTAGGAGTCAGGAATGTTAAATGCTTTATTCTTTGAATAACTTGAAATCTTTTAATTCAGAATTTTAATTTTTTACATAAAATTGAACATTATAATAACAAATAAACTTATCTGATTGTCAAACCAATTTATTATTTAGCATCATATTTATTTTGAACGCTATTTTATTCTTTCTAGAGGAACAATAGACAAATTCTTTCATAATTAGATATAGCAATGAATAACTATATGTGACAAGTCTCTGATTGCAAAAAGCATTGATCAGGGAATGATAAAAATGTTCAAAATCAATGTCTGTTCAAAGTGTTAATAATGATTACAACTGACCAAACCCATCAGTACTCCTATTTTAGGGGAAAGGGAACTCGAGAAAGTCTTATTTCAAGATATACACTTACTGGAATGCTGTGAATAAATGAAAGCAAACATCTTGAAAACAAAGACGATATAAAAGAAATTACAAAAGTCATGTTAAAAGTAAAAAAAGCCAGAATGATATTTTATTTTGACATGAATTAATATAAATTTTACAATAATGGCAACAAATTGTTAGTGAATCAGATTCTAACAAATTTAAAATATCAAACATTTCCTATTTACAGGCATAAAAGTAGATTTTCACATAAAACCTGATGCTGAAGTAAGCAGTTCTTAATCAAGTAGGTGGAAAAGCAAGAAATTCTGAAAGTCTTGGTCCTTTTGCTCCAAGTGGATCATTAGGTACCATAAGTTTATCACCAACAAAACAAAACATTAATAACCTAAAAATAAAATTTATTTAGTAAATGAAAAGTTTTTTTTTTTTTAAATAAAAAATATGAAATATTTCCAAGGAAAAGAAATATGAAACACTAAGTGTTATGAAATATTTACATGCAAATTGTGTAAATAATCAAAGGAAATAAAATATTGTAAATTCAGGATGAAAAGGATTAAATAAACTTTACATGCTTCCAAAAAAAAATTTTTTAATTTTAAATTTTCATTAATTTTCTTTGATTTTATCCAGGAAAAATCAATCCTATCAAAATTTCTATTAAAAAAAATTTAGTTTATTACAGAATTTTTCTTTAAAGAGTTCCCACAAAATATTCATTATAAAATTTTATGAAAATTACAAATCTCAAGTGATTTTAAGACTCTGGTGAGATATCTACTCTACTTTACTCTGAAACTAAAAGCAACAGGAGAATCATAAATAACGTTTTCTTATGATTTTCCTGTTGTTTTTTATTTTAATTCTTGAAAACTAACAACTTTTAAAGTAAATAGATCAATTATTTTAATTTATCTTAGTCATATAAAATTGCATTACTTCTTTTTTGAATAAAATGGAGAATAATACACAAAGTCCTGGTATGTTTATTCTTTCTTAGTATAATTTATTTTACCTAAATTGTTTTTCAAAAATAAACAGTAATATTCCAGCTTCTCTCTCATATGTAAAATATTTTTTACTTTAGAATTTCATCTCAAAAACAGAGGAATTACTATATACTAAATATATCTATTGAACAGAATTATTTGTAATTCACAAATTCATCATAATACATGAAGATGAATCAAATGTTTGATATCAATCCTCAATCATACAATAATTAAAAAATTTTCATATTCTGTAAATGCTTTTGAAACAGAGAGAAATTACTTGCATAAAACTGAGAAAAGAATTTTACCTCCCAAAAGAGGAATTTTATATATTTAATGCTCCAAATATTAGAAAATCTTAATGCTAGATTTGAAGAATACTTTTTGGGAAGGTTCTCATTAGTTTTACATAGGCAATACATACCTTCATTTGACAAAAAAATCATTTCCTTAGAATTACTAATTATAATTTTTAAAATTTTCAGAGCCAATTAATCAATAATATCATAAAAGTTATAAGAGAAATTTAACATTATTTTATTTTTTATTGATTAAGATTAGTTCACACAGCTAAAGATTAGTTCAAGAGCATAAAATATGTAAAGGTTTCAAGACCACACTTGTTTTCCTCCAGCTATTTTCTTCCAGCAATCAAAATGGATAAAACACAAAACAGAATTACCTTGATAAGTGAATGTCCTCTCAAATGAATAGATATTCCATAATTACAGCAACATTGATATAGCTTAACATGTTTTGAAAAATGAGTATGTCTTTTCAAGTAATTATAAAACATTATTTGATAATGTCACAAAATAAAATAAATATAAAATTTAAAAACATAATTTTAATGTGTGATTTAGATATACAGTTTTAGAATTTGATGTAGTCTTCTAAAAATATAATTGTATGCTAATTTTTAAAGCTTTTATATTTTTTCTGAGATCATTTGTATTGATACTATTTTTAAAAGCGTAAAAAAGTTTTAAGTGTTGAGAGAATACAATAATAAGCAAAGAAACTTTTTTACTGTAATGCAATAATAACTTTTATTTTAAACTTATTAATAATAAATAGTTTCAAACCTATTAATAATAATAAATCAATTTTCATTATTTAACAGCAATTTGAAATAAAAACTAATATCAATAATTTGTACAATAAAAAAATCTCTTTCACACACACAAGCTGTAGATATACTTCGGATTTTTATTCAGTTATTTAGACAGACAGGTAAACTTTTGTAACATTATTTCCAGATAGTTCAATTTATAAAATAATTAATAGTTACTCTTTTATTAGAAATATTATATGAGATATAGTAAATTTTTAGTTTATAGCCTCTTATACATTTTTATGTACAACAATTGACTAATCCTGTATTAAATTAAATGTTCAGTATTTGAGAATACTGTTTAAAACCTTAAATCTGTTAATTTATCACTTGCAAAATAGAAATGAATGCTTAATCATACATAACGACAATTAACATTTGGTATTTCATTAAAAATATTTCCAAAATTCATCTTATTATCTTCATTACATTCTGATTTTTTCTTTTTCTTATTATTTTAAAGATATTCCTTACTGTTTTATAATTTAAAATTTATAATTCCTTTTCACGATTATAATTATTTTTATATTTGAGATTTTAACTTCCTTATAATTGAGAACGATTCTAAAATAAAATGACTTGGTAACAATTAGGTGCAATAATGAACTTTTCTGCAGATTAAATTTATTGATTTTATGTTCAAATTTTCAATCTGAAATTTGACTTCTGAAAATATTTTTGTTCATTCATTTAAATCAAACTTGTTTCTTCTAATTTCTGTGTAATCAAAAGTTTGTGTGCATTGTAAATCCACACTTTGAATTTCCAAAATGAAATGGCTTGTATTTTATAATCATGGTCTCATAATAGAAATAAATAACAAACAATATATCTCCTTATTAATCATTTACACAAACTGTTATTAAGTCAATAAACTATAGTTTAGAGAAAAAATTTCAACTTGAAATAAAATTTAGAATGATAGAAAATTTATTGAAGTAATATAATAAGGGAAAAAAAAGGAGTATTGATGCAAACACAAAAATTGTTCATAACATATATAAAAAGTTTTCAAAGGAATGACTCAGTTTATATATATATATATATATATATATATATATATATATATATATATATATATATATATATATATATATATATATATATAGTTGAAATTTGCTTGGAAATAATATTAATGCATAAAAAAATAATGCAAATAAGCAAATCCTGTGTATATTATAAAATAATGAATACACATCATGACAGTTATTTTAATGAATCAAAGTATCTTTGATTTAAATATCTTTGAATTTGGAATTAATACTTATATATAAATACCAGCCAACTTTGAAGAAAAAGTATCGGGAGAAATGATTAAAAATCAGGAGTTTCTAGATAAAATCACTAGAGTTGGCAGCTAAGCTATACTAATGCAATTTATAAAAATTAAACTTATAAAATTAAATAAGAACATAAAATACATTACAAAATAAATTTTATTCAGTGACAAATACTTCTAAGAATATAGAAATTATAAAATACCTTGTTCATAAAAATATTAATTTACTATTCAATTAATTCGCTCTTGGGTCAAATTAAAGATTATAATAATCCATTTATTATTAAATAATCTACATATTAAGACAAACAGATTTAGAATTAGTTTAAATTTATATTGGAAATATAAATGCATAAAAATAAATTTATATTGGAAAAAAATTGCATTCTGCACAAGAACTTGGTCTGATCAACTGTTTTTAAGCTACTAAAACAACTTAATAGACTTTTTTCCAGCAAAATTTCAGCTGTTTTTAAGTTTTTCATTGAAATTGCCAAAAGTAAGATTTTCATACATTATCGGGAAATTGGGGAAAATGATGAAGAATCAGGAGTTTCTCAATAAAATTAGTAGAGTTGGCAGCTAAGTGAATGGAATAAGGAAATTATAAATTTAAATTACTTTAAATCTAAGAAATTTTCTTTGCATTTTAAACACTTTTGAAACAAAAATACATTAAAATTACAAATAAAAATAACAATGCATAAAATGTAGGTCATTACCTCAACATACATAATAAAAATATTAAGTAATTTATTTTATAAAAATTTTCTCAGATTTTAATTCAATAATTAAATTTCATTTCAAAAAGTCCCCCACACACACACTGTGCATTATGTTGCAAATATTCAAAACATTTAAAAATTAAAATATTAGGCATAAGAAGATTAATGACACTCAATTATAATTTTGTGTAATAGAAGATTCCAACTAATTGAAAAACAAATTTGAAAAATGAATAAAGACTTCAGTAGATAATAAATTAACTAAAAAGTGAAAAATATAAACATTATACACACAATAAATGTTTCATACAAATGAGAATATTCTTGTTTTATAAGTAATTTTCATTTCAGAATGAAGCAAAAATAATGCAATTTCTCCATCGATTCATAGCTTTAGAAAGTTAAATAGAACATTTCATTGTAATGGCAATAATAATATATTTAAAAATATTTCATAAAAAGTTATTTAATAATATAAATTTTAAAAAATTATTTCTACTTCAATTTTATTTATTTTTGCATTTAAAACCATTGAATTAAAAATAATCTTTTACAGTTAATATACCAAAAAAATTATGTCTTTTAAAACTATAAATCATTTTAGTCAAGCAAGCATTTAAGGCAGGAAAACAATATAACTTGACTCAAAAGTAGAAATTCAATATCATTTTTTTCAAAATTATTCAACAGTTTCTGGGAAGTATATCTGTAAATGAAATGAATAATTAAATATGTAATTGCAGGTAGAAAAAAATTCAGTTAAGCTATTTTCATGTTCTTAAAATGTTTTCTTTATTACATGCATAATATGATTAGAAATTATATGCTATAATATTGTATTAATAATATATTAGAACATATGCATGTGTTTAAGAAAATGAGAATTTAATTTCAGGAAAGTAATCAATAATTTTAATCAAAAATTTTGAATCCAAAATTTTTTCACAATCTTCTAGGAAGTCAACATTTTATGCAAAGAATAAATTTTTGGCAATAAATATATAAAAACAAGTTATGAAATTATTTTTTCCTTGTCTATTTTCCTTGGTTAACTTTTTATTTAAATAAAAATGAAAATATTTAAATTATTCAACCTAAATATTTTCTTAAAATTTAATTACTTATTTTTTAATAAATAATATATATGAACTTTCTATTACATTTTAAATAACCTAAGATAGAACCACAGACTTTGAAATAAACATTCATTTTATAAATATACACAACCATTTCCCCTTTGATTGCAACTCTGAAAGAGTCTTGAACATAATATAAAAATTTTAATACATTTATAAATGTATAAAATTTTGTTTGTTGTTTTAATACCACATACACACATTTACGTTCATGTTATAAAAATAATATAAATAAACTAAAAACTACAAAAATACTAAAATAATTATTCTTAATAAATTATATACTAAATACTGAGTATCATACTCAAACTAAAAAACAGTTCTGAAACATTTTTTAATTTTTAATATATTTTGAAGTTTTAGCAAATTAAGACTAAAAAAATTTCAGTTCATCAATTTTTCATTGTATAAGTTATCAAAATTAATTTAATTAAATAAAATAGGAAAAGTATATGCTAAATTTCTTTCCTAATATTTTAATAATCATCTTTTTATATCAGTCAGAATATATTTACCTCTTTTGAATAGTCTCCTTAAATTCAGGACTTTCATCTAGGAGGTCTCTATAATTATCATTTGATAAAATTACACCACCATTTGATGCTGCTAATTCCACAATAAATCTGAAACATCCATAAAAATGATCTTGTCAAATTGTTTTCTTAAATTTGTACAAAATAATAAATTAAATATTCATAATTATGCATTAATGAAAATATTTATAAAATATTAATTACAAAAAATTCTGATTGCTAAAATATTACAACACAAATTTATAAACATTAAAATAAAAAAATTTATTTTACACATATTATGAAAAGTATAAATGACAGTTTGTTTTACATTCCTACAATCTCTAACAACAATAAATATAAAACAAAAATAATTCAGGAGTAAATAAACGGATTTTGTATACATTACTGCAATTTGTTGATATTTAAAACCGTAAATGATTTATAAAAGGTTAAATAATAAATGAGTTTAGAAATTTAAATATTCTTATTTTAAAATCGTTCATAACATTACATAGTCAAAACAAGTTATCAAAGTCCTATCCTTATCTGTGAAGACTCCGACAGAAATTTCTAGTAAGAATATTATAAATTATCTATATAATTACTCAACCTTTCATTTATAAAAAAAAATCAGACATGAAATATTGTAACAAATTTTAAATTGAAATATCAAATTTATAAGAATTATAAAAGTAAAATGTTTATGATTAATACAACTGTATTAATAAAAGCTTACATGCACTTTAATGGTTATAAGAAAAGTCTAATTTTGATGGTAAAAAATTATTACAAGAGAAATATTTTTCATAATTTTTCAATTTAATAAGGAAAGCAAATAAAAAATGAAACTAAATATAAGAAACAGAAAAATATTATGAATAAAATTTATTAAAGGATCTGCATACAAAATTAACTAAGATAAAATACATTCAAATACAGAGAAATCTACTGACACTATTAAAATAATTATCCATTGATGATATTATATTAAATCCTGTAAATATTGAAATGCATTGTCATTGTAACTGTGATAAGCAAAGGTAATTATTTCTATTCATTCAGAAAAAATTTATTTTGTAAGTAGAATAGACTCTTTTAAGATAGTTTTTAATTCTTTTCAGCTTTGAAAATAATTTCTTCTTTAGCTTACTGAGTCTGGAATACTGTTAACAAAATACAAAAAGCAATATTATGGTTAAGGAAAAGTTTGATACAACTTTCTGGTTATAATTAAATACTAGTTATTTTTTTATCTCTTGAACAGTACAAAAACTTTGTACCAAAAAATAATTTTAATAGTATTCTTTATAACAAGGCTCAAACTGTGATTACAAAATGGGAACCAAAAATGCTTTAGTTCGTTATCTAAAATTCTTCTTTGCACACAAAGTTTCTCACATGTTTAAATCATTGGTATATCTCTGGCAGTGTAAATTATACAAATATCTAAGCTATATTATTCTAAAATGCTTAATAAAAATATTGGCTCTCTTTAACTGATCATAATCATTGCAGAACAATATAAATTTCAGACTTTTCTTCAATACAAACTTCCTGTATTTTCTAAATTAAGATATCTTATGCAAATCATATCTCCTTTTGAAGAATGACAACAGAAAAATTACTTATCAGTTTGATCTTACTTTAAAATTTCTTGAAATTATACTTTAAAAACTTATTTCAACTTGAATTTTATTTCTCTGAAATAATAATATTTGTTTTCAGTTCCTTTAATCGTGCAAATATGATGGAGTTGAATCTTATAATCATCTGCATACACTTTAAAAATTACAATTATTGTTTTCAAGGAACTTGTTATAAAAACCCCAAAAGGCTAGATTTTATTCAGCTACATATAAATTATTCTTTCCATAACACTGGAAAAACAAGACTAATATCAACAAACTTTAATATATGTTTAAATGCTAAATCAGAATATAGATATATGAAATATTAACACTAATCTTAACCAGATTTGGTCATTTCAATTCAATAAATTAAAAAAGTTTAACTTTGCAATTTAAATCAAACAAAGCTAATATGAATATTAGAAACATTTTTTCAAAAGAACATCTTAAGAGTCACAGCATACTGTTTGGCTATTATATTTTGCATTATCCTCTTCTTTATTTTACAAACTATTAAACAAATTACAGTTAAATTCTAATAATTCAAAATAAATCTGACAGAATAAAAATATTAAAAGAAGGAGTGGGAATTTACAGAATAAATGACATACATAAAATAAATTGCATAAGTGAATTTTACAAAAAATAATTAAAGAAAAATTAGTATAATATCACATTTAATGCCAAGAATCATTAAATAACAGTTATACCTGTCATCATAACAAGCATAATTTTTGCCTTCCACTCTTCTAGATGGAGTAAAAACCACATGTTGAGTATTTTCTAACTCATCAAGAATATCTCGATCAGTGGTTATAATTTGTCCTCGTTTACAGTATCTTCGAAACAAGGGAACAAATGCAGTTACTTCTGTATGTCCTCTATTCAAAAAATATTCTATACTTATCTTTATTCCTTTGCAGGAATATGTTTTAGTCTTTTTGCCATGCCTACAAATAAATATTAACAAATTAAGAATTTACTACTCATTCACAGTGAGAGAATGCAAATAAAAAATAGAAAATGGAAAAATAATGCAATTAGAATATGAATAAAATCTAATAATCTGAAATTTTAATTTTAAAGACTAAATTATAAAACAACGAATTTATTAATCAGTTTATAAATCATTGATACAATAGATTTATTGATTAGTTAATAAATCCTTACTTAATTAGCAGCAACAAATTACCATACATATCATAAATACTAAAAAAATTAATGTAAAAGAAATTGGAAAATACAAAAGTTATTTGTAATTTTACTCAAAATGAACAATACATATATTGATTAAACTCTGTTCAAAAAATATAATAGAATCATAAACTCTCCCTTTTGAAAGCTTAATTATAAATTTATTTTTTATTTCTAGTCTTAAAATTAATTTATTTTTAAATCAATAAGGATTTAATGCTGATAAATAAATAAGCAGAACCAAAATTTAAATATAAAATTTTTATTTTATATCATTAATTACAATCACAGGAAGAATGCAAAGAATTGCAAAAACATTAATATAGTTACAGTTTCTTCCTAGCTGTCTGAGTTTAATCTCATTTAAAAGAAGTCATTTAGTATTGGCAAACAATGTTTAACTTCATTAATACAGATTAGGCAGAAATAGAGTTTAGAGATACTATTTATACACCAGAAATAATGATTCAACAATAAGTCTAAGTTTTAATCTAAATTTAAAATAAAAAAATAACCAAAAAATCTAGAAATCTTCCACAAAGTAAAAAGTTGTCTTACATCATAAATAATTACATAAAGACAGAAATGTGACATTTAGAAAACAGAATATAAAAAGATATTTTGCTATAATATTTAATCATAATAAATACAGATTGTAATCAAAAACTTATTTTCCATACATTATCAGAAAAAAAAGAAAATTTTTTTTAGTTTTCTGCTCAAGTGGAAACATAAAATATTAGTCCTATGAACAGATTCAAATACATTTATTTTTGTATTTTGTTTGATGTCATGAATGACGATAAATAAAAAAAATGAAGTACTTGGTGAGCTATAAAAGATTTATTTTAATTATGACTATAAAAGAATTTCTAGAGAAGAATTTCTATTTATAACATTATATTTAATTTTATTCTTTAAAACATTTGTCATCATAATCAAAACAAAAACAGATTTGAAATGGTATTAATCTAAATGAAGCTACGTAAAAAAATTTGTTTATAAGTTACATAGTTTTATTTATCATGAAATTCAAGTTTTGTAGTTCTCATTTGTATTACTTTTCATTTCTTTTGTAAGTTACTAAATTTGATATTTAACTTTAAAATATTTATAAAAGAAGTTAATTTTTAGCATTGCTAACAAGTAGTTTTTTACTAATCAATAAATAGTTAAAAGACAAAATTAAAATAACATTTTTGACAAGATGATGACTTTTTGATGCGATATCACATATTTTATAATATTAATTATTTACTTTTATATAAATTACTTTGAAAATCTCTAAGCAATTTACATAATCATAAAATAAATTTAAACTTGCTGAAGTTAAATTTATTAAAAACTTCTTGAAAAGGTTAACTTGAAACACATATTTCAATAAATAGCAGAATTTCATGATAATATTTTAGATGCAATTTAAAAGATAATTATTTGATAATCAAGAAGTACAACTGTCACATCCCTAGTAAAATAAAAACTTATCTATGAAATTAAACTATTGTGACTCCTTCACAGAAAAATAAATATTGAACTAACCAAGTATATATTTAAATTCATATAAAACAAAATTAGGTTTAAAAAAAATCTATTTGTAATATGGAAATTTTAAAAATATTTTTCAGAATATCTACTGCAAAAATAATCAAAATAAAATAGTTAATATAAAAGAAAAATGAAAAATGGCATTTTACAGAAAAAAATTAAGATAAAAATGCATACAATATGGAATTAGTGGCTTAGAATATGTTACTGCTTAAAATGTTTCACAAAATTCCATAAAAAACTGAAATATATATCCATAAAGAACATGCTTAAGGTATAAAAAATATAGTATGAAGAATTAATAAATTTTGTCAGATAATAGTGTTTTAAATCAACTTTACCCCGAAGAAATTTTTGTTCATGAAGAAAAATATAAGGAAAACAAAAATAAATACTCATAATTAAAAGAAAAAGAATTTTCATTATATATAAATACTTATTTGGTATAAACATATAGATTTTAACATATATATTTTAATACATATATTAAACATATATATTTTAAATGATATTCTATTATATATGTAGATAACGTATATGTATAATAGAACAAATAAAATACTTGATACTAAATTTACAAAATTAGATTTAAGAGCAAGATTATGCGGTGTACTAAGAAACTCTCCCAGAAACAAGGAATACTTAACATGCACATTTTTGGAGGAATTGTTTTAGATAATTCCCAAACACACAATTTTGTAAAGATAACAGCATACATTTAATTTTTTAGTATAATATAGTAACCAGCATAGTATTAATTTTTATTTCAAAATAGACTATGTTATTTATATTTAAGAAAAATGTAATTGAAAATTTTCAAATTTTAGTTACATCAACACCACAAAAGTGAGGATAGCTAATACATTGTTTTGAAATAAATATTTTAAGATATTTATAATTGGGAATAGAATGCGAGGTCTCAATTATACTACTTTCCTAAAATAAAAACTAACACTTACGCTCGAGCCACATTGCTACCATCAATTACAATCGGTCTAAGCCTGACAACCGGAGCAATTGGTCTAGGAATTTCTTCCTCTTCCGATGAAAGAACAATCACATCCTCTTCATTTTCATTGGGAGTGACATTTGAAGTATGGGCAAGCAGATTTTCATTTGAAATAAATGGAATAGAATTTTCAGAATTCTCAGGAGTAGAATTTTGTTTGTCATTTAATGGAATAAAATCTGGTAACCTACTTCCAGATGCATATCTTGTCTCTTCCATATCAATAGTATCATTCTAAAAATACTCAGTTAAATTACATTATATTAACTATAAAAATTTTAAACATGTATCTAAAATAACATCTCAATCATTTATTCCAGTTAACATAAACAATTTTTAAACCAAGAAGTTCAACTTAGAATTTCCTGCTAACTGTAAGTAATGTTAAGTATTAAATAGCTTGAAGCTATCAATAAGCTTCATCAAAATAAAATTAATTATAATATAAATGTATATTACATAATATTGCAAACATTAATATACATACAGTAGGTGCTCATTTTTATAAACTCATAGCCCCTATGAGTTAGGTAAAACAATTGTTAAAATGATAAGTTCGTAAAATAGAAAAAATAAGAATTAGATTATAAGGATCTGCTTTTTTTTATCAAACATTTTTTTCTTGATAAGTAAAGAACAATTAAAAAATATTTAAAATACTTTAAAAAAACGTAAGAAACCTGCAAAATAAAATTCATACTTAAAAATGTAAACTTTCATTTTATTGATAAAAAATTAGGCAATCATTTATCTTTTTCTGTTTAAAAACTACATTTTTAAAAATATTTATTTTTCATTCTTTCAATGTAAAAGAGCATTTTGTTGGTTTTCCTTTCAAAAAAGTACTTTAGTCCTGCAGACATTCTGCTACTTGTTTTGCAGGACTACATCATTTTCTTCCTGTTCAATATCAGATAGTTTTTTATCATCCTCATCCGTTATATTATCTCAATAATTTTATCATAAGATATTTACTTCACATAAATCACATGTGAATATATATCACTATATATTAAAAAAATCCTTAAAAGAAATTCCAGGTAGCAAAGAGGGTCTTTGTCAGAATTCACGCCATTTTCATTTAAGTTATTATGAAGAACCATTTTCACTTAAGTTATTATGAAAATTGTCTTGACTTTCTTCAGTTACTTTAATAAATTTCTTTATTAAAGTCTTCATGTTGAAAATCTCCTCATATTGTCTTTCATTCAGCTTCATTCAAAACATAGGTTGACAAATGAATCGCTAAGTTAATTTCATAAGGCTGCACCAACTTAGTAAAATATTGAATCCAATTTTAAGTAAGTTTTTGGCAATTTTTATCTTTAATATTTTCTTACTTTTTTAATTCTTATTTTGATACATTGAATGATAAACACATTTGTTTCTTTAACAGTAACAAATCTTCAATGAAAACAGCTTTATTTTCTTCTTAATAGATGAAGCTTCATAAATTGAACTTAAATAAAATAAAATCAACTATAGAATAATAAAGCAAAAGCTTTTAAATTCCTTTTCCTGAATAAATAGAAGTGAGAGAGGAGAGTTTTTCCCCCAATTCTATTTCTTACATATGGAGAGGACAGAAATCAAATTCAACACCATGGGTCTTTCCCATCAAATGTCTGATATCCAAAGTGCCTTTGATTATTGTTCCCATAATGTCTGAAATTCCTTCTTGTATTACTTTGTTGTTCAAGAATGAATAAAGTCCTCAGATGTTATATGAAAAGGAAATCAAATAAAAAATTTAAAATATCAGATCATAAAAATAATAAATAAAAAACAAAAAGAAATCTATTTGCCAGAAACAAAAGTTCACAGAAAAGTGATTTTGCTAAATTTTACTTAGCAGATGATAGTTAAAATTATCATTACTTTGTAAAAATAAGAATCTTTGTAAATTAGGGTTTTTTAAAAATGAGCGTCTATTGTATGCACGTTTAAATATATTTCATAACACAATAAAAAAATTTTGCTCCAGCAACCCAGAGAGTTACGCTGGCGGTAGCTTAACTACTGGCAGGGTCTCCCTTGCCGGAAAGGTCTTCTTGGGTAGGAGCCAGACCAAAAAAGATACCTAGGAGAAGCAAAACTCTGATCTAAACCCCAGTGCCAATTCCCCATATTAGAAGCGACTGGATTGTTGATCTGCAAACCGCAGGCTTGGAGCAAAGTCAGACTTCAATGCTGTGGTGCTTCAGGTACCTTGTACTAAATGAAACTGCTCATTTTCCCCTTGACTATGATTAATTCGCTTATATCTTCAGATGCTTTGGCTCGACTGTGCATTGGACATTTAAAAAACCTTCGATTCTGCTATGGCAACAAGACCTTCCGAGTTCGCATGAAATTCCACATTAAAGAGGTCAGTCTTCTCGACTGTGCTGGTCTACTTGATGAAGATGTCCTAAAGGAGCCCAGTTTGGCTGCATTGAAATTAAAAGCGAACAATTTCATGAATCTGATCTGATTTCAGATCAGAGGGATTAGTAAGAATTTTTGCTGATAAAAAATTTATTATTCTCAAAAGAAAAAAATTAGAATATAGTTTTGTGTTATTTAGCATAAATCTCTCAACAATTTTTTGAGTACATTTAAGTATTTTTGATGAATTTAAAAATGGGTGAGGTAGCAGATTAATAACAAGCAAAACTGAAGTTTGAATTGCAAGATTAATATTTTTAAATTTATTCAAAATAAATTAAACTAATAAAATAATTTATACATAAATAATTAACAAATTTGATATCTGTATTACATTTTTATTGTTTTTTAATCAAAACACATTTAATATAAGTTTACTAAGAACAGATCTTCAAAAATAATTTGGATCAACAACAGCACATGTGATTATAATCCATTTTTTATTAAATTATAATATTAAATTATAAAGTATATAAATGATTTCTTTGAAAATACTGAAAAATTTTAAGTATGATCAGAAGGACTGCAATTAATACCTATGCTTTAATATAAGACCTATGCCTACTGAATAGAAAGAATAAAATAGTTAGAAAATAATTGATAAGATTTATTAATTTTTCAGGTAAAATTAAAACAATTATTTCAAACTAATAATTGATAAGAAACTAATCATCAGAGGTAAAATATAACAGATATGAAAGTAAATCAAATTCATGATACTTTATCATAATACTGATTGTTTAATTTTTTGTGGCTATATAATTTCAAAAGTATTTTGTGTTATCACGATTGCATTTTCAAAACTTTACTCAAGTAGATTTATTTACTGAAATCATAAAACTGATTTATATACATACATACAGGGTTTGTACAGATTTCCAGGAGTCAAATCAAAAATTTCCAGGAAATACCAACATTTTTGTTGAATAATTTTTTATTTTAAAAATTGCACTTAACCAAATATTGATATAATTAAATATATGCAACATTTTTCAATTATATCTGTAAATAATAGAAATAAATTTTTGCAAAAATAATGTTTATTTAAATTAGAATTATATTTAATGATTACTTCAAATGAATTTATAGCTATATCAGAAAATTTTTACATAAACAATTAATATTTTTTGCATTACTGAATCATACATTGTATAAAACAATGGGTAATTTTAGAGTTTTTAAACGTCTTCATTGATTTCTATCTATTAATTTATTGAGTATTTCAAAATGTGTACAACCTCCTTTCAAATAAATATACTTATTCAAAACAAGGTAAAAGCAACTATTAGATAAATTTTCCAGGATGTGATTTTTTCCTGGCTATTATTTAATTAAAGCAATTCTACATTTTTTTCTGTTTACTTTTAAACTTTTTTAAAACTATGCAATTTTACATCTATATTCTAAACTGCTCTATTTCTTTAATCATTTTTTTAAATTTCTAATGATTAGGCAAAATACAAAGAACCAAAAATTACAAAAAGTAAACTACAGAACTCAATAGACCAAAGTCATTTGCCTAAAATTCAATCTTGCCTCCCAATATCTCGCTTCCTCCATTGATCAGCAAAGAGCCCCACATGGGGGCAGATGGTCCCTGTCCCTTACTTCTCCAGGGCCACAGAGTGAACAAGTAGGAACAGTAAGAAAGCTCAAGTGTTTCAAATCAGAGGCTAGGCAATTATGTCATGTTGTTAGGCAAACACAATTAATCATTAGATTTTCACATTTCTTGGTATTTATACATGCACAATATTACTATTAAGAAATGCAGTTAATTATTTCTCTTTTTTTTCATTAGAAATGTAAGATTTGCAGTTTAGTTACATCAATTGTAAAAATTAATAACATATTATTAATGATCTTTGTTACTCTTAATTATCAATTTCCATTGTGTAAACACTTATTACAATTATATCACGTTACCTAGAACACGCAACTTTTTTCTTTTATGATTGCATAGTGATTTTACTTTTGATTTATGATTTCATTTTTGACATACTTTATTATCAAATAATACTGTAGATTAGTGCAGCTAATGACAATTATGAATCAACTCTGGATAAGTTGATTTTTTTCACATTTTATGAACAGATTGCTCTAAGTTATTCATAAAGTGTATCAACATTTTTTTTCATATTTTCTATCAATACTAATATTCTCTAGATATTCTATCAGCTGTCTTGTGTCATTTTTTTAAAGAAACTAGCACATTTTTGTCAGGTATCTATTAATTGTATTCCAAGGAACAAAAATTTCTTACAGTATTCTTAGAATTTTCCATCTTGAATAAAAAAAAATGAATAGCTAAGTTTATGTCACTCATGCTTTTCTACCAACTAGAATAATGGGCTGCTGCCATTACATTTTTTTAGTAAAAGTTCCCCATATCCAAGTCTGCTCACATATTCTAATCAATAAGTTAGCCATATAAAACATAAGATAAATTTTACTCAAGAAAAACCTGGCTTCAAAAATAAAAATGATGTCAAAATAAACTTATGTATTAATTAATTAAATAAGCTATTATACACAAGATAACAAAACAATATAAACATAAATGAATGCAGTGGGAATCAAACACAAAAACTTTATACCTGAGAAGTCTAGAACACTAACAATTCAACAGGTAGTTTAGCTAATTTATTTATGATTCAAATCAATGAAAATTCAGCTTATTGGTTAATATTTAAATTCAAAATCATAGTTTTCTCACCAATAAATAAACTATTTCTTGTAAATTTACTGTCCAAAAATCATTGTATGGCTTAAAAATTATAAATATTGTTACAAATTTGTAAATAATGATTATATTTGTCTTAAAATATCTCAGACAGATCAGAAATTCTCACATTTTGAGCAAAAATTGCGGTATTTAGACGTGTTGTAGTTTAAAAGCGGATTTCCTAATGATTTGGCGACTTGGCGACAGTTGGCGAGATTCTTGGCGACTTGGCGACGGTTGGCGAGATTTTTGGCGACTTGGCGAGAAATCGATACTTCTGGAAACATCCATCACCTAAGCTCTAGGACCAATATTTTTCGAGATAGCCTAGAAGCTTCCAGAACCTTGGCGAAATTGGTAGATTTCTCCGCCAAGTCAGGTATAAATACCGCAGCCCGACATGGAAGAGTTTAGTTTTGTGTAGACAGTCAGTTAGTGAAGACGATTAGTTGTGACTGCTAGTTGTTCTCTGTCTGAGGTATTTGAGACCTGTGATTAGAAGCTGTTTCTTATTGTATCCGACGAATTGTAGCTGTATAATTGTGATTGTTACAGCGGGAATTTCGTTTATCTAGTGAGATTTTTACGAATAAAAGTCTTGTGTTCATTAAGTGGTTGCTTTATTCAACTCTTAATCGACACGAACCCGTGGAGCTCGGTACAACTGGTGTCAGAAGTGGGGTTGAAGAGTTGATGCAGCGTGTCACAAGAAAAATGGATATGGATTTAATGAAAAGTCTTCTCGAAAAATTAGCGGAGCAGATGGCTGAGATGAAAGCTGGACAAGAAGAGATGAAAGCTAGACAAGAAGAGATGAAAGCTGGACAAGAAGAGATTAAAACCGAGATGATGAAAGAGATAAAATCTGGACAGGAGGAGATGAAAGCTGGACAAGAAGAGATGAAAGCTAGACAAGAAGAGATGAAAGCTGGACAAGAAGAGATGAAAGCTAGACAAGAAGAGATGAAAGCTGGACAAGAAGAGATTAAAGCCGAGATGATGAAAGAGATAAAATCTGGAAAGGAAGAGATGAAAGCTGGACAGGAGGAGCTTAAAAAGGAACTTAAGAAGGACATTGTAAGTGTTAAAGAAGAATTCTCCAACATCATTCAGGAGAAGATGAATGCAATGGAAGATAAGGTAACTTCAGTAGAAACTAAAGTTCTGGAGATAGAAGAAAACGTGGAAGAAGCATTAGACAATATCAATAAGGAGATTGAAAGCTTGAAGAAACAAATGTCAAACAGACATGAGGAACCCAACGTAGCATTTGTGCCTTCCCTAGCCAATATTAAACTCTCAACATTTGATGGGAAATCATCCTGGCAAGTATACAAGACCCAGTTTATGATGGTAGCGGAAGCTAATGGATGGAATCCCCGAGCCCAAGCTTTTCACCTGGCGGCTTCTTTAAGAGGAGACGCGGCTGACATCCTCGAGACGCTTCCGGAGGAGCAGAGGCACGATTTCCAAGCCCTATCGAGTGCGCTTGAGCTGCGGTTTGGAGATAAGTGCACTAAGGAATATAGCAGACTACAGTTAAAGTCCCGCTATCAAAAAGCGGGCGAAAGTCTGCAAGAATTGGCTGCCGATATTCAGAGACTTTCCCATCTAGCATTTTCGGACTGCCCAGCTGAGACACGTCAAGATCTGGCTCTCCATCACTTCATCGATAGTGTGCGGGATCCGGAGATACAGAAAACACTTAGACTCGCCGATGTCAAAGATATTGGATCTGCCCTAGTCTACGCACATAAGATAGAGGCTGCCCAGCAAGCCGCGCGTAAAGACCGGCACTCAATCAGAGCCGTCTCTACTACTGATACGGACTATGATCTCAGAAAGCAAATCGAAGATCTGCGGCGAAAATTCCGTAACTTGGAATTGAGTAAAGTTAGCAGAAACAAGAAAATTCAGTGTTGGACTTGCGGTGCAGTCGGACACGTTCAGAGAGACTGCCCGAAACGAAAAGATGGTGGAAATGATCTTCCACCACAGCAGGGAAACTAATATGTGGCCATCTCGCGGGGCGGAGATGTCCAGAGAGTCAGAAGCCCCATTTCAAATTGTTTCAAATTTCTTCCGTAAGTGGCGGTGACAATGGACTTTTCGTTATGGGACATGTCAACGAAGTTCCCTGTAGAATGATAATCGACACTGGAGCCAACGTAACTATCATTAGGACAGATTTGGCCCGCAAACTTAGTGAGAAACTCATCTGGACGCCGCCCTGCATTACCCTCCAAACTGTGACAGGTGACAAGATTAAAGTGCATGGAAAAGTAAATCTAAACATTGCATTTGGTAATGCTGTGTACCATCATATGGCATATGTCGCTGATATAAATGACGAATTTATTCTCGGATTGGACTTTCTCAAAGAAAACCATTTCAAGTTAGATTTTAAAAATAATGAACTACACTCATGTTCTGAAGACATAGCGATTTTTAAGACGAAATATTCAGATATTAAAACAGTCCATCATATAACTGCAAAGAGTGAAACAACATTACCACCAAGAACTGAGACAATAGTTTGCGGAGCTCTTTCAGAAGATAATAATTTTCATTATGGATTGACTGAATATCCAGATTCCGACAATAGCGTTAAAGGAGTACTAGTGGCTTCTTCACTCGTCGACCTTTCACGAAATGTAATCCCAGTAAGAGTTGCTAATCTAAGTAATAAGGTAAAACTTATAAAAGAAGGAGAAGTGCTAGCGACTTGCACTCCAGTGACCTGTATTAACCGAAATTGTCAAGTCACACTATCTGAGCCTCCTGACACTCTAATTAATGAACTCCTACAGAGAGCAGAGTTAGATGATAAACAGAGGAATGCTGCAAGAAATTTATTATTAGAATTCGGAGATCTCTTTTCCAAGAAATCAGATGATGTTGGGCGAACCAAATTGACGCAGCACCGAATCAATACAGGAAATCATCCACCCATTAAACAACATCCTAGAAGATTGCCATTCGCTAAGCAGGAAGAGGTGGACAATCTTCTGAGGGAAATGCAGCAGAATGACATTATTGAGCCATCAGAGAGTCCTTGGGCTTCGCCTATTGTTTTAGTTCGGAAGAAAGATGGTTCTACCCGATTCTGCGTTGACTATCGTCGGTTAAACAACATCACTAAAAAAGATAGTTACCCTCTTCCTAGGATTGACGATACACTTGATGCTTTATCCGGAAAACAATGGTTTTCGACTTTGGATCTCAAGAGTGGTTATTGGCAAGTAGAGATACATCCTGAGGATCGAGAAAAGACTGCATTCACCACAGGACAAGGACTTTGGCAGTTCAAGGTTATGCCATTCGGGCTTTGCAATGCACCTGCAACGTTTGAGCGCCTGATGGAGACAGTATTACGAGGACTTTCCTACGAAGCTTGTTTGGTATATTTGGACGATATCATTATTGTTGGGCGCACATTCGAAGACCATTTAAGAAACATCCGAAAGGTGCTGGAAAAATTAAAAATGGCCAACCTGAAGCTGAATCCTTGCAAATGTAATTTATTCCGACGTGAAGTAAGCTATCTGGGACACATTATCTCTGCTGAAGGTGTTAGAACAGATCCTGAAAAGATCTCCGCAGTTAAGGACTGGAGTCGTCCAAAAGATGTCCACCAATTAAGAAGTTTTCTTGGACTATGCACATATTACAGGAAATTTGTTAAGGGTTTTTCAAGTATTGCCAGACCTCTTCACAAGTTGACAGAAGTTAAACAGAGATTTCTATGGACAGATGAATGTGAGAAAGCTTTTAAACAACTGAAGGAGGCGTTGACATCTTCGCCCGTTCTTGCATATCCCCAGCCCGGAAAAATATTCATTTTAGATACGGATGCCAGCAACGAAAATATCGGAGCTGTTTTGTCGCAGGAAATTGATGGTAAAGAATGTGTCATTGCTTATTGGAGTAAATGTCTTTCGAAACCAGAGCGGAATTATTGTACAACCAGGAAGGAATTGCTGGCAATCGTCAAAGCCATAGAACATTTCCACCATTATCTCTATGGAAGAAAGTTCTTGCTCCGGACCGATCACGCATCCTTAACCTGGCTTTTAAATTTTAAAAATCCAGAAGGACAGGTAGCCAGATGGATTCAACGACTCCAGGAGTTTGACTTTGAAATACGTCATCGCAAAGGAACTCTTCATGGAAATGCTGATGCACTATCAAGGAAGCCGTGTAATGAAAGCTGCCGATACTGTTCTAGAGTAGAGAAGAACTATCAGCTGATAAATACTTCGGTACGCCAAGTTACTGTTTCATCTCCATCAAAACCAGACCCATGGAGTGATGAAGGACTTAGGGAAGCCCAAAAAGAAGACCCAGATATAAATCCAATTCTTGAATTGAAAGAATCTTCTAGTATGAGACCAAGTTGGCAGGATATCTCCACCTACAGTCCTGCTACTAAGCAATATTGGGCTCTTTGGGACTCACTCCATATAAGAAATGGTGTCTTATACAGGAAATGGGAGTCCGATGATGGACGTAATTTTAAATGGCAGCTTGTTCTTCCAAAATCAAGAATTTCAGATGTTTTGAAAGAATTGCACAGTAGCTCAACTGGAGGCCACTTCGGAGTAATGAAAACTCTACAGAAAGTTCGAGAACGCTTCTATTGGAGCAAAACGAGACAAGATGTAGAGAAATGGTGCCAATCTTGTGATGACTGTGCGGCACGTAAAGGACCGAAGAAACGTAGCCGAGGAAGGTTGCAGCGGTACAACGTAGGAGCACCTTTTGAGAGGATAGCATTGGACATTTTGGGTCCTTTACCACGATCCTCAAATGGCAACAAATACATACTAGTTGTCATGGACTACTTTACTAAGTGGCCTGAAGCGTTTGCAATCCCCGATCAAGAGGCGACTACAGTAGCCGAGGTTCTAGTGCAACAATGGGTTTCCAGATTCGGCACACCCTTACAAATTCATTCTGATCAAGGGACAAATTTCACCTCTGTTGTGTTTAAAGGAATGTGTCAAATTCTCGGAATAGACAAGACGCAGACCACACCACTACACCCACAATCGGATGGCATGGTAGAGAGGTTTAACAGAACCATCTTGAATAACCTCTCCCTTATGGTTTCCAGAAATCAACAAGATTGGGATTTGAAGCTACCGCTGTTTCTGCTTGCATATCGCAGTGCTGTCCATGAGACTACCGGATATACTCCTTCACAGATGCTCTTTGGTCGCGAACTTCGTCTCCCTTGTGATCTTCAGTTTGGTCGTCCACCGGATACATCTTCATCGCCAGAGGAATACCTTCGAGACCTTCAGGCACGTCTTGAAGATGTCCATAACTTCGCTCGAGACCGAATCAACCTGACGACCGAAAGAATGAAGACAAGGTATGACACAAGAGCGACGGGACATGAATTCCAAGAAGGTGACAAAGTTTGGTTGTGGAACCCGATTCGACGTAAAGGACTTTCTCCAAAGTTGCAAGCCAACTGGGAAGGTCCCTACACAGTCCTAAAAAGACTGAACGACGTCGTGGTTCGTATAAGAAAATCATCTGCTTCAAAACCAAAGGTAGTACATTATGATAGATTAGCTCCTTATCGTAATGTAGAGTAAAAATCAGTAGACCATGGTCTGTTTGTAAATAGTATAGATAATTTTAATCTTTTCTATTTTCTTGTATTTTTAGTGTATGTAATGTGCTCTGTATCCTCTTGAAATGTAAATTCTTTTATATTAAATTTAGCCTCCTATCAGGGGATTGTACTGCCCGGGACGTGCAGTCCTTGAGAGGGGGGCAATGTTACAAATTTGTAAATAATGATTATATTTGTCTTAAAATATCTCAGACAGATCAGAAATTCTCACATTTTGGGCAAAAATTGCGGTATTTAGACGTGTTGTAGTTTAAAAGCGGATTTCCTAATGATTTGGCGACTTGGCGACAGTTGGCGAGATTCTTGGCGACTTGGCGACGGTTGGCGAGATTTTTGGCGACTTGGCGAGAAATCGATACTTCTGGAAACATCCATCACCTAAGCTCTAGGACCAATATTTTTCGAGATAGCCTAGAAGCTTCCAGAACCTTGGCGAAATTGGTAGATTTCTCCGCCAAGTCAGGTATAAATACCGCAGCCCGACATGGAAGAGTTTAGTTTTGTGTAGACAGTCAGTTAGTGAAGACGATTAGTTGTGACTGCTAGTTGTTCTCTGTCTGAGGTATTTGAGACCTGTGATTAGAAGCTGTTTCTTATTGTATCCGACGAATTGTAGCTGTATAATTGTGATTGTTA
Source organism: Latrodectus hesperus (assembly GCA_037975125.1). Lineage (NCBI taxonomy): Eukaryota > Metazoa > Arthropoda > Arachnida > Araneae > Theridiidae > Latrodectus > Latrodectus hesperus. The sequence goes on along the minus strand of JAJQOW010000015.1, from coordinate 3,688,231 downwards.
CAGCGGGAATTTCGTTTATCTAGTGAGATTTTTACGAATAAAAGTCTTGTGTTCATTAAGTGGTTGCTTTATTCAACTCTCAATCGACACGAACCCGTGGAGCTCGGTACAATATCGATTCATAATAGCATCAGCTACATATATATTGTAATGTCATATCAATTATCCCAGCCGAAAATTAATTTTTTTGCTTCATTTCACATAGAAATTCTATGCCAAATCTATTATTTATCAATTGGATAATTATGCTGTCCCATTATTTATCAATTAATTTTTAAATAATTTTAAATAAACTAACTCAAACATACAAAAATTAATGTATTCTTATATATATGCTCTCTACACCATAAAATAAAAAATAAGAAACTTTATTTAGAAGCTCTAATTATAAAGTTCATTCAAAAGAAATAAATTTAAGATTAGTTTTTATTCATTTATTTAGGATTAATTTAAAATTATTAAACTAAATTCAATTATAAATTTTCCCAAGTGGTAACATAAAATTTTACCAGAAAGTATTGAGAGAGAGATATTCACACATGGATAAAAATTATTCCTACTTATTATTTTCTTAGTCAAATGAATCTAAGTATGTATTTGTCACATATTTCAGTTACATTTTTAAATGATAGAAATAAATTAAAGTACTCTAATATTAAAAACTAATTAGGATATTTTAAAATCAAGGGTTATTTCAAAAGCATGAAATGACTCTTCAGTTAAAATTAGAATGACTTCATTTAAATATTAAAAATTATTTATATTAATTAGTTAAATATTGCATATAACAATGGATATTTTTAAAGTTTTTAAATTAGTTCACATGTATCTTTTCTACTAATTCATTGTGCGTTTAAAAATTAATTTGTTATAAAAATATTTAAATAAAATTGTGATGACAAAAAAAACTAAGCACAATCATTATTTACATATGGTTTAAATTTAAATGTGATTTTATTTTATAATAATTTCTATTTCAAAAATATTACAAGCTTTTCTTTTTTATTTTTATAAAAACTTTTTTCAACTATTCAAACATTATATATATCAGATTTATTTATCTAATTAGTTATTCAATAAATTGTTGTATTTCCAGAATTATGTATGCGTAAATTTTTTTTTATCAAAGTATTAATTTCTCATCCCTAAAAATTTCTCGTGCAGTTCATTATTAATATTAAATAATAATTACTATTTCTTCAAAGCATCCCAATAACATGTATTTGTTTCTGTAATAAAGGATTAAAGTTAATTTACTAGTTCCTTAAGCTCTTTAAGCATATTTAAAATGAATTTTTCCAACTAATTTATATTCACTTCGAAATATGCGTTTGAATATTAATTTATCTCAGCTTGTTTTACCCTTAATATGAGTAGAAAATATATTTTGCTTCTATTCATAATTTTTATCATAAGAAATATGTATGAAAAGAATAAAAAAAATTTACAGAAGTTTCTGAATTTTTTGTAGGAATGAATTTAAAATTAAACTAATCAGAATTCTAAAAAAAAATAATCAAATTCCAAAAATTTCAAGGAGAGTTCAAGAGTCATATGAGCCTTTTAAAGATAATTTGAAATTATTAATGAAAAAAACTTTAATATAATTTCTTTAACTTACAAGCTCAACAGTTGTATTCAACTTCTCACAATTATTATTCTGATTGCTTACATGCACAGGAGACCAAGATAAATCCACCACTGAAATAGTTTTACGTTTCTTTTTCTTTGGTTTTCCATGATTTTTAGAAACAGAAGCTTGCTCTTCATCAGAATCACTATTTATAACAATTACAGAAATATCCCCCTCTTCTTCATAAGACCTTGATGTTTCCATTTTTTTTCTTAAAAATTTCTGTAAATATACAAATTTATAAATAACAACATTACAATACACTGATATTGTCATTTTAAATACAAATCAACAATAACGTTACAATATGATATAGTCATTTTAAGTAGAATTAAGTTTATTTTAATTTCTCTAGCAAGTCAACTTATAAAAGGCAATAGGAGGTTTAAGCACAAACAAAATTTATGATTGGTTGGTGAGATTTATTGGCACAAAGTCCAAGGGAGAACATGCTGCGCCAATCAAAATTATGGAATGAACAAAATATTTCAATGTTCTATGGGTGCATATAGTAGATGACTTTAAATTTGAAATGGATTCAGTTTCCACTTACCTTGATAAATTAATGATCTTAATAATTCTAGAATTCAAAAAGGAAATGAATGTCATTATTTAAACCAATATTAATTTATAAAAAAATCCTTAATACAAAAATTAAAATGAAAATTTATAAAAATTGTCATGCTTCAAGTAATTTATGACAGTAAAACTTAAGACTTTGAAAAAAAAAGGATGATGAGTGTAACTTATTTATGTAAGAAAGAAAAATTTTAGAAAGAATTTTTGCATCAATAAAATAATCCAATTTGTAGTGCAGAATAAGAAAGAATGACTAACTTGATTATTAAAAAAAAAACAAGAAAACATCGCTAGATTTATTAAACCTCAGCAATTATTAAGGTTGGGTCACATTGAAAAAAAATTAAAGATTAAAAAAGAATTATAAATAGGAAGCCTTTGAATTAAAAAAAAAAACCATAGGAAGATCCAAAAAATGGCTAGACGATACAAGAAAATATCTCACTACTATGAAAGTAAGTAAGAGAAAATCCAAGGCCAGAAAAGTTTAAAGTGAAGGTTCATCAAGCCAAGACCCAATTTATGATGCAGTGACAAAAGAGGAATATAATTTTACTCATTAGCGAGCTCAATATATGTTTTCATCTTTTCACATAAGTAAAGATATTTACAGTCAAGGAGATCCAGATAAATCTAAGTAATCTTTAATGTTATTCTTATTTAAAATTTTATGTATTTCATAAGTTGAAATTGCATAAGTTTATTTTATTTATGTTACTTCATACAAAAAAAGGAACATGTTTTATTTTCTTTTATATGCTATACAGTTAAAAAAAATTCTATACGTTACCACTCTTTCAATACTATTTACATACATGGAAGTTCATACGAATAATAGGGGAGAGACCCTCTTTTGCAAATTTGACACGACTATTACTGGGCTTAAAACAGCCAACTTACTGCTAATGGTATTTTTAAAAGCGATTATGATAATTATATTAGTATACTTATTAAAGATGGTGGTGATTGATGATAAGCTCTAAACAGAATCAATGACAACGTCAGATAATATGATTAGATACAATTTTCTAAGGAGCATTTTTTATTGTTTTGATTATTGAAACCACAAAATTAAGTGCATATTTATTATATAAATATCTGTATAAAACATGTTTTGGGCATAAATGCAGTATAATCCAGGAAGCCAAATTCTGAGTTTGATGATTTTTATTTTGGCAGATTTTATTATATATCTGGCAATCAGGTTTCTATTACATCATAGATTTGGAGAGCCATAAGAATTATGCAGAAAATTTTATTTTGGCAACCCTAGTATTTATGTCATTGCACACATAACAATATGTAACCTTGGCAACACTTCTTCATCTCCAAACAAATTCATAATTTGATATTCCGGATTATACGGCATGTGCCATTTCTTTTTTACCCTTATCACAATTAATAAAATTCATAAATGATATTTCAATGGGTTTCAGTATGATAAAAAATCTCAAATATTTTAACACCACAAAATTAAGTCCATATTTATTATATAAATATACATAAAAAACATGTTTTATTATATAAAAAACATGTTTTAAGCATAAAATGCCGTATAATCTAGGAAGCCAAATTCTTAACATCATCATCATTTATATTAACATCAATAATTTTAATGATTTTTTTTTTCAGATAATCTAGATATTCTCAAATGGTACTAATTTGAAGTATCAATGATGTTAATAAAAAATTACACATAATGCATTGTAATTTACTTTTCTCATCAATTTATATTTGGTTTTTGAAAAATTTTACCAGCAATGAAAAAATTACCATGTTTTGATTCATTCTTTTTTTTTCCCCTTGAAAACTTGTAACCACTTTTTTTTTTTTGCCATGCAAAATAAAATGATGAGCTAATTTTAAAAACATGATGATAAAATATTGCAATTTGTGATATTTTATTTGTTGATAATACAATTTGTTGACTATAATAGCAAAATGAAATAAAATAACAGAACTTTGTTTTATTACACTTCAGAGTGTTTCTGAAATTTGATTCCATTATCTGTAATGCGATTCTAGTTATATGAAAATTAATATTTTTTATGTAGTCTATTGATTTATCATATAAAAACTGCAACAAAATACAAGATCATGTTTATGTTATCTATTATTCCTGAATATTCATTTTGAAAATTATAAATCAACTATAAAATAAAAGTTATAATTTATGCATCTAAAATGATTGTTCATAACATTAAAAAAAATGGACAACTCAATTTTTAATATTAACTGGTAATATTTTGAAATAGTATCAGGTTTATTCTAGATAGCTTTTATTTTAACACTAGAATGAAAATATTCCATAACTTTTACAGGAGAAAACATTTTAAAAATCATTATATTATTACATATTAGATTTTAAGTACTGATGACATATTCTTTCCATTTAAAATATTTTTAAATTTTATTTTCAACAATAATTTACTTAATCTTTTGCTATCTTTTTATCATAATGATATGAGGTAATTGGCAATATATTCTAAGTAATTATTTTGAACATTTCTAGATTTTTATTAAAAACACTAATTTTATCTTGAAACAAAACATAGCAAAGATGTCATATAATCAAGCATGCCAAATTCTGAGTTTGGTGACTTTTTGGTTGATTTTCTTTTTATTTGAACAAAACTCAGAATTTGGAATTCTGGATTATATGGTATCTATGCCTAAGAAATTAATATGTAATATATTGGTTTCAATTTCATGCAATTTGTAAATGGTATTAAAATAAATTTAAATATTTAAAATTATGATATATAATTTAAAAATTTATGTGAAATCCTGAAATTTAGGTCGGCCAGAAAATGGTCATTTAGTCCAAAAATTAAGGGTCATCAAGCATGTATCAAGGAATGGAATTATTTCTATTTATCCTTTCTTTTCAATAGCAATTTTTTTTTTTAATTTCTGCTTGTCTTACAACATTTAGTGAACAGCCTAATGCTGTTGCAAGATATTTTAGAGTCCAAACATAAGTTACGTCCAAAAAGATCCTTTTGTTCGCCAAGGGGAAAATTTGGAAAATTCCCAAGCACCTATCGTGATAGATATGTACAAAGCAAAAGGCAACACAGGTGCTTTAAAAATACTAATTTTACCTTTAAACATGATATATATATCTATTTTAGTTTAAACATCTTTAAACAAACATTAGCATAATTAATAAACCAAAGATTTTGTAGCATCAGTAACCAAAACAATGAAAAATGCACAGCTATAAATTATATTTCAGCCTACTTTTTGATGTGTTATTGATTTTGCCTAAAGGTTATTGTAATCTGCTGCTAAAGCACCCTTAAAAAGTAAACTATATTGTTGTCTTACTCACTTACAGAAATACTATTAGCAATAAGTTAGCTGTGAATTTAAACACCAATAGCATCAGGTAAGCAAAAAAGAACTCTCAGACATACAATTAAAAAGTAGAAATGAAAATTTATCTTCTATTGACAGTAATGGCACCAAACCTGATATTTTTTTGCTCTGAAAAATTGTGTCCTACCATTAAGACATGATTAGCCAATCTAAAATAAACATGTATAAACATGAAGAGTGAAATTTGAATTCACTAGTATTTTATCATAAAGCTTAATTGTGATAAAAAATTTAATACAATATTCAAAATAGAGCTATTCATATTCTAAAATTAAATAAAATCACAAAATTTCTGTTTAAATTTCAGCAGTCAAAAAAACTGAAAAACCAGGTAAAAATATATTTGAGGGTGCCTCTTGGCGAGATTGGCGATTTTTGTTTGACGCCAATCCTGTTCGCGCGGAACGCTGTGCAAACAGTAATGGCTGCCAAAACACAATGAAATTTCAAAAATAATGCAGTAAGCACATAAAAAAAGAAAAAATGTGCTCACTTTACTTTGCTGGAATATCCTCACTTTGAGGTACACAGAATTCTCTAAATTGCATCTACAGATATTGCTTAAAATTATCCTGAGAAGAAAACCAATCAAAACCGTGAATGGATTTCAGAATAACATTGGCGAGAATTCAAGGGGCACCCTCAAGTATAGTCTAACTGTTACCTTAGTACAAACTTAAATTCATATATTCAGTGCTTTTAAGTTTTAGTCTAGTACCGTTCTATTTAATTTTTCTTATCACTATATTTATCATTCATTTAAAATACTTGTGCGTTATTTTTCAACTTTATTTTTTTTCTGCTATGCCTTACCAGCATACTCCTATACCATTTATTACAACCACACTTAAAATTTTATAATTGAATTATTAACTTACTGTATACACATGCCAGTTCGTCAAAGGGGCGGATCCCAGGTGTTTTAAAAGCACCGGATTCAGAAAATCAAACTCTGGTATCTGATAGTTTTGGTTAGAAATGGTTATGTTCATTGGCATTATAATTTTACTTATTTTTGTCAGTAATGATAATGAATTATTTAATTGGAATATCTTTATCTATTCTCAAATTTTAAACTTAATTTATGTTATGTAATTATTTTATGTTTAGCATCAATAAATTAAACTTACTATTTTTAAGAAAGCCTAATTATTGGCATGTTATCAGTTTCTTATTTATTAAAGGTTCTATTAATAGGACGAATACTTTATAGGTATTTAAACTAATAGCTAGCATTTCTTTAACTGCATTAAAATTTAATATTTGCAGCTCTGCTTATCGTGGTAATTATTTTGGCAATTAGCCTAATGATGGGTATTGGTAAAAAGATACCTGCCCACAGATACTTAAAAAGTAGTACAGACTGATAAAAGGTTATGGGCCAGGTTACGTATCAAATATCTTGAAATTTATCTCGGGATAATTAGTCAGTTAAAATATTTTAAGCGAATTTTTACCCATCTTAAATGTGTATTAGATTATTTAAGATGGGGGGCTATATTGATATAAATTTTTCAAAAAAAAATTATCAAATTTTATAAATTAATCTTTTTTTTCGGAAAATTTTTTTTTCCATTTTGTTAATTTTTCTTGCCATGGCTACTTACGCAATTAATAAGTCAAACAACCAAAACTATGAGACATGGACTTGAGACATAAAGTTCATTCTGATGGAGAGAAATGTGTGGGAGGTTGTAAAAAAGTCTTAAAGAATTCAACAAAAACATTGCTTTATATCTGATATACTTGAATATTGATGAAGATCATTGACGTATAATAGATGGAATAGAAGATCCAGTAGTTGCTTGGGAAACATGGTTGAAATACTTCCATCCAGATACCAGAGCAAATCACATGACTATATTTTCAGAATTATGTGATACTAAAATGTTACTTGAAGAAAGTATTCTCGTGTTTTCAACAAGATTATTAAAAGTTTACAACAGATTAAAAACTATAGATCCTACTTTTAACGAAAAATATACTAGTTTTCAACTTCTGAGATATCCTCCTATGCATTTCGACAGAATAGTGCAAGCTATTCTTGGTTGACCGGATGAAAACTTTAACTACAAAGCTATTACAGACACCCTGAATGCAGAAGAAGTTCGTCTTCACTTACGAGAAAAAGACTCTCGAACACAGGCTAGTGCAGTAACATCTGTGAGAAAAAAGTAACAAATTCTCTGTTTTGGTTGTCAACAACCTGGACATTATAGAAATTCATGTCCTCTGAGAGTACAATCACTGAAAGTATCCAAATGTTTTTAGACAAAAATACAGGAGCCATTCCAGATGTTCTAGTCCAGAATGTAGGAGCCAAACCAGGCGTTTCAATTCAGAGTTCAAAGGTCCGTATAGAGAACCTAGATCTGACTTTGTGGCAGAAAGGAACCAGTCACGTAGTTACCCAATTAAGAAAGCATAAAAAAAGAAGAGATTGACGTCTACCATATGTGATCACACTGGTTTTGGTTTTAATTCACTATTTTCATTATTAATATTTTCAATATTTGATGTTAAAGGAGTTAATATATTTGGTGATCAGAATATGTTTCAATACATGTTTTAATAGTTGCATATAATACAGAGTACAATAAAAAATTGGGGAATTTAATTTACTACAACTTTTAAAAAATTTCCAGAAGGTATTTGTATTTTCTTAGTTTTCTCTAACAAATTTCATTAATACATTTTGTAAATAAAGTAGGAAAAAACACTAAAATTTACTGTTACTTTTCCAAAGTTTCCGAGAAATCTCATTGTTAAACTCTAGAGCTCATTAATTTGTTATAAGTATTGAAATCTTAATCAATCAGTGTAAAATGTTTCTTTTAAACTTATTACTTAGATAAAAATCTGATTGGAATTCAAGTTTTCTTAAAAACAAAAATAATGGGACTATTTGAGATATGGTATATAATAATAACCCTGTAACGTAATGTTATATATGTATATATATATATATTATTATATGATGTGATTCATAACAAATTTCTAAGATACTTTTTTGCAAAATCTGCTTTTAAAGAGAAAATAATAAAGTATAGATTATAATTTAAACCTTTAATATTTTTCATTTGTGTAGTACATAATCAATGTGGTGGTTTAGATTAACATTACTATAAACCCATATCTTAAAAGTGATTCCCAATGAAATTCGCAATGTATAATAGTATTAATTTTTATCAAAATATATAAAAAAGCTAATAAAATTATAAATATATATAAAGCAAAATATTTTAAAATAAATATAAATTTTGGTTACATTAAATAAACTAATATTGAAAAAATAAGAAATTATATTTATCTGTGAGCATTTAAATGAATTATTTTGTTTTAAATTTTTTTCTTTATATAAATTCTTGAATTTTCCTAATAAGTTTCGGTTTCCATTAAGTTGCGCTTTCTATTTCCTTTAAAATTTCGAGAAGATGAAACACTGCTTTTAACAACTACACTGACCACGCCTATCTAAATGCTTATCTCATAGGTTTACTATACATCGATATCGGCAGAGAATACGGCAATGAATACGCCAATAGTTCACCTTGGAGAAGAATAATTTCGGAGCAGTTCTGCTTGTGGAAATATCCCGAATTTACAAGGGGTGTATATACTTAGGCACAGATGCCATATAATCCAGCATACCAAATTCTGTGTTTGGTGGATTTTCTTCTTATTTGACAACATACTTTTTATTATGCCATAGTTATGACCTCTAAGAATTAAGCAAAATTTCTATTTATGCAAACCTAGTATTTACGTTATCTCGCATGTTACAATACGTAATCTTGGAAATATTTTCTTCATAGTCAAAAAATTCAGAATTTGACATCCTAGATTATAAGGTATCTGTGTTAACATTTTATCGTCTGCAAAAAAAATTCAGAAGTTGGCATGCTGCATTATGTAGTAGTTGTACCCATAAAAATTATATACTACTTAAGAATGTGAACTAAACAAAATTTGTGAAATATCAAATTGCCAGATTTTGCAACTAACAAAGAAATTTAAACACATACAATATAACAATTAATATAATATCATCAAAATAGCAATGAATACCTTTACGTTGTTGATGTTTTGTTCACTTCCAACGATAGAAATAAAGATCACATCTTGAGATACACAAGAATCATCAGTTTTAATTTCTGGCATACTCATCTTAACATTATATTGACATTCTAAATTCGATTTATACTTCTGAAGTATTTGATGTTCTTCAAAAGAGACGATTAAATCTTCCATTGTTACAGTGAATGTTATTTTACAACTTCAAATACGTATTTTATTACCGTTATTTTCTCAGATTTAGAAGCGGATATCAAATAAAAATGTCGACAACCAAATTACATTTGGCAAAAATACCTTCAGGCGAAACGCTACTATCTTGAATAACATTGCGAAACAATAATAACCAGATCAAAAAACTACAAAACACTACTATCAACCAAATATAGACTATTATTATTTTATATTAATTTCCATAACACCAACTATATCAACATAAAGAAATTTAAATATTTTCCAGTGATATGTAAATACAGTTGAGAATTTTTAATATAAATAAACACTATCGTTCACGATCATAAAAAAGATTTAAAACATTCTTCTCTTCACTTCTTTATTTAAAGCTCTTTATTCATGGCCTAATAGACGAAAATAGTTGTGACGTCACTCTTTGCTACTAGCTTCCAAACAACCGTTTCCAAGCTATCTGTACAACGGAAATTCCCGTAGGCGGCTCAGTAGGTTCTCTTATTTACTCTTGTATAATTAAACTAAATCGTTGTTTTGTAAAATAGTCATACAAATAGAAAGATTGGAAACTGAATCACAATCGTGGTCCAAAAAATTCTTAAAATTTTCGCTCAAATATTTTAGAAAAAGCACTGAAACTGTGAAAATATGTAATCTGCTCGTTGCTAGGTGCTTCTAAGCAATCCGTTGCTATGTGCGGAAGCCATTACTGAAACACTATTATTTTGTTTGTTCCTGACTAAACATTATAGCGAACGACATAGATGTGGTTTTGTAAGATTTCCTAAGGACGAAAGACTTAAAAAACAATGGATTAAAAATATAAGGTAAATATCATAAGTTTTTAAATATTCCCTCATGTTTATATGAAATATAATTGGGTAACACAGTGTAGTTTTTACCCGAATTAATTTTTAAAAATGATACTTTTTTAATTTTTTAAGTAATTTATTCATTAATGTTAATAAGGAGCCAAGTTTATTTAACTAATTAGCCTATTTATATTGTTCATGAAGAATGATTTGGTGATGAATATGCCCCAATCATTCTTCAAGAACATTATATATATATATATATATATATATATATATATATATATATATATATATATATATATATATATATATATATATATATATATATATATATATATATATATATATATATATATATATATATATATATATATATATATATATATATGTATATATATATGTATATATATATATATATATATATATATATATATATATATATATATATATATATATATATATATATATATATACATATATATATATATATACATATATGTATATATATATACATATATGTGTAGTTAGTATTTAAGATGTTATAGTAAGTGCTTGCGTTATACATTTAATTATTTTAATTTTTGTTTCTAAGTTACTTCAGCTTAAACTTTCTTCTGAATTAGTATTAAATATGTTTGCTTTTTATTTTTGCTAGAATTTTCTGTTATTTGTCACTCATTTATTTCTGAACAAATGTTATTAACAAATCATTAATGAAAAGTATGTGCAAATAATAATTAATGTAAATTTCTTAACCTCACTTAGAAGACAAGACAAGGAGCCTTCACCCCATTCTTTAGTGCCATTTTCAAAATAAATTAAAAGCAAATGAACTGACAATATTTGAGAGAAATAAAGATAAACTGTTATGTGTGAACCACCTAAAAAGAAGCAAAAAAACAGGTAATATATTTTTTTGTTCTTATTGAAATTTTAATATTTCTAATATAAAAAATTGTCAGTTATTATAAATGTTAATAATGTTTTTATGATCATATAGTGAGCATCATTCAAGCACTGAAGTTAGTTCCACTCAAGTTGCCTCAAGTGTCAAATGTATAGCAGGTCCTAGAATGTTTCCGTTTGCTTCAAAAATTATGCAAGTGTGTGTAGCACTGACAAATCTGCAAAGGCCTTTGATTAAAGAAGTTCAGCATTTATATTGTATATAAATAAATAATTATTTTAATAAAATTTGTTAATTTTTTATTATTATTCTTTTTATACATATATTAACCACATACCTGTTTTTATATGTATTTCATATTTCTCACTTTTAATTTTTCTAATGTATTTTCATTCTCAGTTCAAGATTACAATTTGTTTAAAAAATGAAGATGAATAATATGATAAAAATTTATATTGTAAAGACTTTTTGCTGCTTAATTTCTTCTATATTAAAAGCTTATCAGATTTACATAATTCTTTTGAAAAATTGCTTATTGCTTAATGTTTGTTAAATTATGATTTTTGAAAACATTAAATATGTTTAAATATATATACAGCCACCAAATAAGCTTGGATTTACGTTTAAAAATGATAATATTTAACAATATAAGTTATATAAATTATGTAGAAAAAATAAGTTTTCACATTTTTTCTGTCATTAAAAAATTAGTCACACGATATATAATAACATACTTATTTGCCTTATCTTGCTCCACTTAGTTTCTATAGTAATTACTTCAATGCAGCTGAATTTTTATTGAAATTACACAAAACTCTGATTTTGTGTAATTTCACGCGTATACTTCCTTTAGTAATGTTAAATTTTGCATTTTTAAAGTTTTATTTCCTTTAAAATATTTATGTATTACCAATTAAGCTTAAATTTACATTTAAAAACATCAAGCAACATGGATTTTTTTAGCTATGTAGAATGTAATGAAGCACATAAAATAACAACAATGAACATTTTTTTAATATTTATTTTCAATATACGTCAACCATTTATTGATGAAAAAATTTTCGATCACATTTAAATAGTTCCAATTTTCATATCTGTGAACATCGAACACAATTACATCTACTGAAGTCCAAATTACCAAATAGCAAGGTTTAAAATTGCCATTTGCCCTTGGATTTGATGGTAATAATCATGGTTCTTATTTATTTTGTATAATCCATTTTCATCAATATATAAAATATATTTTTGTGTATTCTTTAAACTTTCTTTTAAAGAGCAATTTCTGAACTGAAAAGGGCACTTAATCTCTACTATTGCTGTGTCCATCAGGACTTGCTCCAAAAGCCCTCTAGGGCACTGGCATCTTCCTTTCCTTATCTCTCCACTCTTCTCTAGCATTATCTACAAATAAAATAATTTACATTAGATTATGATTAGTAAAAATGTTTCACATTTTATCCTATATTAAAAGAAAAACAATTTACACAAATAATTTAAACGCTTTACATATTTATGGTATTATTTGTTTATAAAGAATTGCTATATCGACTGTATTTGATTCGATTTTTTTAAAAAATTTATTGACTAAAAACAGGAGAGAGATTGTATTTTTTATAAATTGAGTATTTATTCATAATCTTATAGGGATAAAAATAAATTAATTAAAACCATGGCATGTTTGTTTTAGTTTCAATCTATATATTTAGTTTTCAATTTAAATGTTAGCATGCAAATTTCAAAGAATGGCATCTTCATTAATCATAGCAAAATACCACAACAGTTTTTGAAAGACTAATAAATTTTGCACTGGTTTATTTGAAAAAGTATGGTTACATTATGCTCACTAATATTCATTTGATTGACATCTTTAGCTTAGAGCACATTCTTAAATACTTCAAAAATTAATACTTAAAGTGAGAATTGAATCCACATACCATTGAAAATGAAGAGAGCTAACCATTTAGATGCCAGTCTAACCAAAATAAAAGAATGAATATTTACTATATTATTTTTTAACTAATAAACATTTTAGAGGATCTTATTTATGTTTCATTTTATTGGCCAAAAATTTTTGTTAAGCAAATATATGTTTCAAATATTTTTAAATTATAAAGAGTTATGAGATGTCAGAACTCCACTATAATGCCATTAAAAAACTGAATTATATGTTGAATCTTGATAACACTTTTCCCCGTCATTTTGAACTAGTAATAAAAGATAATAAAAAAATTATGAATTTCATACAGCACCTTAATACTTTACATAGGCACTTTTGTACTAACAGCAACCCAACCATAAATTGCCAAATATTTCACAGTTTATATCAATCAATGCTATACTGAATCAGAATAAGAAAATATCAGTTTATGATATTCTATTCTGAACATTACTATGTTTAGATGTAGGTCTATATAGTAATTCTTAGGGTGTGTCAGTGGGTTGCAGTAAATACTAATGTACCTTTATATATAACATTCAAATATACACAACACAGAAAAGTGAATAAAGTTGGAATTATAATGAAGGATGAAATAGGCAAAAAGTAATAAAGCAAGAGCTCAATTTCTGATCACTTAATAAGCAAAATATAGAATCTTCATTTTATTAAAAGTAAATAAAAACTGTCTTATTTCACAGCTAATAGTTCTGAATTTAAACTCTTGATTTATCTAGATTTATTGTAATTGCTAATTATTGAAAAACAATGTTATGCACTTCATTTAGATGTAATATTCAAATATTATTTTCACCAAATTCAAGCTTATAAAATGTATAACAATACATATTATCCTAAGAACTTCTTTATATTATTCCAAATCACAAAATTTCTACTATTTACATATTAAGTGGAAATATAGTAATAATAAACTTAACAAACAATTTATAACAGTTACTTTACAATACAAGCAAAATTACTTCTCAAAATATACTCTTTAAAATAAGTGTTAACAATATAAACTTATATAAATAAAAATTAACATTATGCATTATGAATAACAAAGTCACTGAAGTACCAAAATTAAAATTTCTAAATCATATATAACTTATATTTGCCATTCCAAATGCGCATGATAAATTAAAACATCGTTCTGTTTTTTATTTACTCAAATTAAGATATTTGGATACATACAAATATTTTAAGCCTGATGCAGGTCACGAAAGTTACGACCAAAGAAAGTTTTATTTCAAGATTTTACTTAAGAGGAGATATTTTATTGAAAGTAACATGGTGTCATATATATTTAAGACTATTCTCTTACCTTCCACAGATAATTTTCTTTTAGAAAATGTATATTTTCAATTAAAAAATAGCACTACAAAAATCACTTGATACTCTCAAATGGCGATGTCAATGCTAAACTACCTTAGCAACGGCTGTTTGGAATCAGTTGCTAAGAAATACGTCACACTATTTTCGTCTATTAAAAACTTCGCCTCCAGTGTACAAAAATATTACACATGACAGAAAACAGTTACATTGAATCTTTTTATACGAGAATAAATTGCAAATTTAATAATGCATGATTTTACTACTTAATCAGAACAAAATTGTCATTTTAAGAAAGCTGAGCAAGTCGATAATTAAAGGTTATGCCTGTGCCGATAGAGGACTTCGATAAAAAAAAAAAAGCTAGTTTGGGATGTCGCTGCATCTTTTCCAACTTCAAAACAAAGATACGGCTGTCTATGTGTATACAGGAGCGTGACCTTCGAGAATAAGTCAAAGGTCACAACAGGAGACGCTCGTTTTTATGAACAAGTAGAAACCAGTAAAACAGTTCGTAAAAAATGGTCGTAAACTAGAAAAATTATGTATTAAATTATTAAGATCTGACTTTTTACAAAATTACTTTTTTCTTTACAAATAAAATAGAATTAGAAAGAATTATTTGGAATGCACTATAAGAAACGCATGCAAAATAAGATTTATACATAAAAACACCTCACAGTTTTGCATTGATTGCATTTTATCCCTAAATTTTCTAAAATAATGTTTTGGTTTAAATTTTTGGACCTAACCCCCTAAAGCTTTGAAATTTTTTATGCTCAACTTCATTGCAAAGCAGGGATATTACCATCAACGGGAATGTTCATTCCCCTCATTTTTGTCAGTAAAGCAAGTCAAGCTTTTTGCAGTTTAGAAATGTTTTATTTCTGTACAATATTTTCGAGGGAGAACACTTTCGCTGATACTGTTTCCTTTTTTAGCTTTTTCAATGGCAAAATTTTTTTGTCATTTTTCTTCTAATTTAATATTATTAATCTATTTTCATTTTTTTGTATATACTTCAGCTCATAAACACTTTCATTTCTTCAACTGTGACAAATCCTAAGCAGAATCACCTCAATCTCTTTCAAAAACTAAACTTCATAAATTGAGTTCTTCTTATGAAACTATACCAACTGCAGAACAAGAGAGCATAAACTTTTAAAATTTTCCCTCTTTATATGATTTAAAGAGTGGGGAGGGAGAATTTTTTCCTCTTTCTGAGTCTTTAGGTATAGGAAACACAGAACTTGAATTCGGCATCACACTTCTTTCCCATCAAATGTCTGATATCAGTGCCTTCCACTATTTTTCTCACAATGAGTGCTTGCACATGTCACGTAGTTATTCAAGATTGAATCAAATTCTCAAAGTTTAAATAAAAAGGAAACAAATAAAAAATTGAAAAATGTCAGATCACAAAAAATAAAAAACGAAAAGGAAACTATTTGTCAGAAACGAAAGTATGCAAAAGAGATTTTACGAAATATTAGTAAGCAAGTGGGAATTGAAATCATCATTGAGTAGGCATTAGCAACTACCCAAGTAGCAAAATAGTTTGACCCTATATATGCTAATCGGGGCTTTGTCTAGGCTCGGTATTGGTGGCCTATATTGGACTAATACTGAATTATCTATATTTTAATTTAGAGGACCAATGTGGGTTGCCAAGATAGACCAAAGCTTGGCAAACTTACATTGGTCCTATCTGGGATGCCAAGATAGGACTTATTTTGGGTTATAGGTATGTCTACATCATATGTAGCTCAAAATGATAATAGAGGATTTTATTTTGAATTGCTAAATTAGAAACAAGCTAATTTAAATTATTGCAATAAAGTCGCATTTTTTCATTTAAATCTGTATTGTTGCTCCTACAAGTGTAAAATAATTATCATGCTTAAAATGTATTATTTTGCATTCCATTTTGAAAATAAACACAAGTGATAAATTTTTTTATTCTGTCAAGCAATGCTTAAATAATGTAGCAAAATTTAAAAATTTTGTGATGAAAATCATATTTGGTAGGAAGTTCACGGGGGAAATTTTTGGAACTCTATACTAAGATGATTGTAGATCACATTGAAGAAGATATTTGGGGTTGATTTATAGTCAATTGACTAACATTATTTAAAAAGAGTCTATAGAAGTCTCTTAATTAATCGGTGAATACTAAAAGATATGTTTTGATATGAGCAGATAATTCGGATTAATGAAATTTGTGATAGGGAACAGTTCAAGGTTTTTAGATATTTCAAATTTCATTTTTTATATCATTAATATTAAAGTCTTTCAGATATTCGTAGAAATTCGCAGCAAACAGAAATTTAATTAATTTTTCTAAAAAACTAAATTAGAGATTTTTTGTTGTTTATAAAGTGTGGTGCTGAATACAACGCCCACGGCGTAAAGGAAGGAGGTTCCACTTCAAAAGAAAATAAGCCCATATTATAAGCCATGGAAAAAGGACTATGTTTCTTTAAGCGCTTGTTATTGCTCCAAGAATGGAGGTAGGTATAAGTTCTGTGTTGATTATTATAACTAAATAGTTTATTGTTGTATGTTAACCTCTTCTCAAAGAGAGGGGTGGTAAGTCACGCTCGCACAGTACAATATTGTTAGGTCAACGTTTACTAAGACCAGTGATTATTCATACGACGTCCAATTGTACTTGTTCTAATAAATGTAAATTAATTTTTATTAAATTATTTATATTTATATTTTTATTAAATTATTAAATATAAAAATTAATTTAAAATAAAAAATTATTGACTATAACTTAGTACACAATTCTTAATAAATAAAATACAAAAATTTAAAATTCACGATAAGCAATATAAAAAAAC
This sequence comes from Latrodectus hesperus, assembly GCA_037975125.1. Classification (NCBI taxonomy): domain Eukaryota; kingdom Metazoa; phylum Arthropoda; class Arachnida; order Araneae; family Theridiidae; genus Latrodectus; species Latrodectus hesperus. The sequence continues at coordinate 3,670,539 of JAJQOW010000015.1, read as the reverse complement.
TATAATGATCTCTTACCTCATTAATGATTCAAATGTTTTTAAATTTTTTTGGTCATAGAATATAAAAAATACTAAATTTCAAGGGCATCTCTATAATGCGATGAATTTAAATCATAATAATTTTTTCGGATAATATTTCGTAAATGCATTAATAAGAAATTTTTCTGTGATTAAAACAATGCAGGTAAATACTTGACAGTCAAATTATCGTTGTTTCTTTATTAATAGCAATAACGTTGAATTTTCGAGTAGTTTCGTGGTTAAAAATATACAGAACAATTGCAAGCAAAAAATAAAATGTACCTAAACATTATTTTGATTTCAGTTATAATTTAAGCTCAAATAGAAAGCACATTTTCATGGTAACCAAACTTTGTTAAGATAAATATAAGAAAAATCAAATTTACGAACACCGTGACTTTTGGAAAACATCCTGGATAAAGAAAGACATTAGAGGTTTGTTGATAAACGAAAATTAAAACCGAAATGATGAAACTTTAAGAATCGAAGGTTTAAAATGTATATATACATCCTATAGGAATAATGGAAATTTAATCTCAATTAGGAAGTAAATTCTTAATCAGCCAAAACACATTTAAACAGCTTAGAAAAATACGTTGCCATATTAGATTTAATTTGCTGTAATATATGTTGGCAAAATCTTGGCATGCCCATGATTGGTAGTCATTCGGCTATTTTTGAAGGACTAATAATGGCTTATCATGGTACAGTCGGTCTAAAAAATGTGTGAGCACCGGTACCCTTTCGAATTTTATTCACATCGGAAAATGCGGACGTTTGAAAAGAACGAAATGAATTTATGTGGCATTCAAATTAAATCCGAGCGAGTTTTTCTTATATCACGTAAAATTAAATCAGGGAACAGCAAACAGTTGCAGATTCTGAAATCAAGATATCGCGTACTTGGAAAGAAAAAATACAAATTTCACAAGCGTCCTGTCAAGTCGAATCCGTTGCTCATTTGAAGAGTTGTGTCTTTCGCCTTGTTCGGAAAATTTATTAGTTTAATTTATTTTCCGTTTCATACGTTAATTGTAGATTTAAATCATTCAAACAAGAATTGTGTGAAACGTATCCATATAAACTGTTGTATTAAGAAAAAGCAACACATTTTCGTATGGGAAAAAACAATTTTGATAGAACAAGTAGAGCATATCACGGACGGCGAAAATAATTTTTCCGCTGTGTAAGAAAAAAAGAAGATAGAATTATTTCTTCGTGTAATTGTTAATTTAAAGGGTTACTGAGTTATCGGGAAGCTCATTCATTTTCAAAGCAAAACATTGAAATCCAGAATGTCCAAAAAAATAAGTTTCAAGAATTTAATAATTCCAAATTGTAAGAAAACGAATGAAAACACATTAGTTTGTATAAATTTATAATCATATCTGATCACACTGGGAAGAACGTCCTGTTTGAAGCGAATCGACAATACATCTGACTTTAAGAGCGGAAGTCTCCAGCCTTTTAATAGCGTGATTATGAAATACAAAAAATGAAGTTTGATATTATGTCTCAAATTTTTTTCTATGTTTTATAGTTCCCAATCTTATAATTTCAAAATTTTCTGTAATCTTTGCGTATATAAAGGGTCCATTCGATCTTCATTTCCAGGTCGATTGGACTTTAAAAAGATTTTTAAACTTGGAATTTTTTTAAATTATTAAATTTATTTTTTTAAATTTTTCATTTTTTTTAATATTTTACCTTCTATTTTTCTTAATCTTTGGCTTTAAAAGGAATCCGCATTTCGTTCAAGCTTCATTTTCATTGACGCACTGGGAAATTAGCGACAATTCTTGATGATCGAATTTTTTATTTATTTATTTATTTTGTCTCTTCTCGTTTCTCACGGATTTCAATTTTGCAAGTTACAAGAATCTCAAAGCAATTTTACACACACACATAAGTCTTCAATCGAACGATTTAATATAAGTTTGGAAATTCACGGTTGTCCGAAATTCAACGTATTGGCGAATCAATAAGACCATAGAAAATGGCAATGCAATTGGCACACGGAGATTATGGAATCGGAAGACTGCCATTGTGCTATGGTCGAAGTGTTTGTTTTCAACAGGTTCGTTCAAAACGAATTAATGTGGCAAGCATAATAATCGATGTAACAATTGTCACAACAAACGTTTTTTTTTAACGTTGAAAACAAGATCCAAAGATCTTCAAGTTGATAATGACTTCTTGCTGGTTCTATATAAAAGGAAGAGCGTGTCACAATAGCTTCTCGGCTTTCAAAGCGTGCGGATTGTTTCTTTTCTTAAGAAAATAAGTTTCAGTACAAATTACGTTGCAAGACTAAAGACTATTCAAAAAGACAAGGACGAAATAGTTGCCAGTGAATTGCAATTCATTAGCGTTGTGGACGGGTCTAAGATATCGGTCTTTTCTGGATTGACGTCTTTCGAACTGCCAAAGACAAATGACGTGAAAAGATTCGTTGTACCATCCCATGAAATTGGAAACTTTTTAAAAGAACATTTATTCCAAGAAGAAACAATAATTGCAAGCGATCAGCCGTGGACATTAAGCTATTTGCGATGCTACATTCCATTAGTCCAACATTTTCCAAAACACATAATTGACGAACTTTTAAAATTCGACTAGTCGGCCTGTGGAAATGGTTAGCCCTTTAGCCATCGTAATAAAAAAAATTAAAGGGGTAAAAAAATCGCAGAGAGTAGCACATATGTGCGCTCTCTGCGATTTTTTACGACACACAATGAACCAATTTGAAGCAATGTCTTGACAAGTTTTTTTCTTTTCTAACGTACAACGTTGAAAACAAGAGCCAGAGATATTCATGTTGATAGCGACTTGTCTTGTATAAAAAGTAACAGTCGAAAACTAATTTTGGGACGTCTATGAGAATTGTCACAAGTTTTCTTTTCTAACGTACGACGTTGAAACAATATCCAAAGATCCTCATGTTGATAACAACTTCTGGCTTGTCCTGTATAAAATGAAGAGTCAAAACGAATGCTACTCACATTTTCTTCTCAGCTTTCAACACGTTCAGATCGTTTTTCTCCCATTCGTTTCGAACATGTCAGTCAACGTGAATTTTGTGGCAAGAATCAAGCTGATTCAAGAAGCCGGCGAAACTGTTGCTGAAGAAATAGAATTCACCAGCACATTCGATGGAGACAAGATTTCGGTCGGCTTGAGTTTCTTCGAAATGCCAAAGACAAACGACGGTCGAAAATTCGTCGTTCCCGTAAAAGACTTGGACAAATTCTTGAAGGACCACTTGTACGAAAAATATTTGAAAGGAGACGATGGCTGGGAGTCCAGCATCGCCAGCCGTGTTTTATTTTCCCAAGGCAACAATTGACGAACTGCTGAAAATCTAAGAACGTGCCTTGAAAGGTTAGCTCTTTAACCTTAGAAATTAAAGGGGTAAAAAATTAACCAATAATGGGACATTTTTTTATTTCTCAATGCAAAAATAAGACCATCGACCGATTTCTTCATAGGCATGATTCATGTCACTCGAGAAAGAATTGCGCTTATTGACCACACGATCATTTGGGACCAATTCTCAAGATTCTATTACTTTATTCGTGAGCTGCGTCTGAACAATAAAGGAGTACGCGTCGTACGAACAGTTTCAGAATAGCCAGGAACTCGGAAACAAGCCCCTGTGTAAAATTCACGTTCCTTGTGCCACTGTTTCAATCGAAACAGTTTGGAGAACGTGTCAGTTGAAACGACTGGGACCAAGTCTTCCATGAACGAAACTCGTTTACGTTGGCCACGGTATATCCAGATTTTGGGAAAATGAAACCGGAAACGACCACACCCATGCAATTTCAAAGATTCGAACAAGCCGTTTTATCTTCTCAGTTCATATTTTCAGAATCACGTATATTTAAACAAGTGTTGGCCATTTGTTGTTCATTCTGAAATTCTGAGCTCGTGCTGTCGACATGTCTTCTTGTTCTAAAATTTGCGATTGCTGTCACAAGAAAATTGTGAATTCTCGTCCTTACTTGTTGTCGTGTGGTTATTATTTCCATACATATTGTCTGATGTTATTCAACATATACAGAGGTGAGAACAAATGTTGTCCGAAATGTTCTGCGGACTTTGAGTTGATAGAATATGAGCTTCTAAAACTCGATTTTCCGCCTGTGCCGCCAGAAGATGTGGAAAATGAACTCAGATCATTCGACGAACAGGGCGCATGTCGTGTGCGCGTACTGTCACATCAGATTCAAGCAGCACTACGAGATCCACGAGTCGATGCTCGTTCCGTTCCGAGTTTTCGCAGAGAGCGCACACGAGTGCAACTCTCTGCGAATTTTTTACCCCTTTAATTTCTAAGGTTAAAGAGCTAACCTTTCAAGGCACGTTCTTAGATTTTCAGCAGTTCGTCAATTGTTGCCTTGGGAAAATAAAACACGGCTGGCGATGCTGGACTCCCAGCCATCGTCTCCTTTCAAATATTTTTCGTACAAGTGGTCCTTCAAGAATTTGTCCAAGTCTTTTACGGGAACGACGAATTTTCGACCGTCGTTTGTCTTTGGCATTTCGAAGAAACTCAAGCCGACCGAAATCTTGTCTCCATCGAATGTGCTGGTGAATTCTATTTCTTCAGCAACAGTTTCGCCGGCTTCTTGAATCAGCTTGATTCTTGCCACAAAATTCACGTTGACTGACATGTTCGAAACGAATGGGAGAAAAACGATCTGAACGTGTTGAAAGCTGAGAAGAAAATGTGAGTAGCATTCGTTTTGACTCTTCATTTTATACAGGACAAGCCAGAAGTTGTTATCAACATGAGGATCTTTGGATATTGTTTCAACGTCGTACGTTAGAAAAGAAAACTTGTGACAATTCTCATAGACGTCCCAAAATTAGTTTTCGACTGTTACTTTTTATACAAGACAAGTCGCTATCAACATGAATATCTCTGGCTCTTGTTTTCAACGTTGTACGTTAGAAAAGAAAAAAAACTTGTCAAGACATTGCTTCAAATTGGTTCATTGTGTGTCGTAAAAAATCGCAGAGAGCGCACATATGTGCTACTCTCTGCGATTTTTTTACCCCTTTAATTTTTTTTTATTACGATGGCTAAAGGGCTAACCATTTCCACAGGCCGACTAGTCGAATTTTAAAAGTTCGTCAATTATGTGTTTTGGAAAATGTTGGACTAATGGAATGTAGCATCGCAAATAGCTTAATGTCCACGGCTGATCGCTTGCAATTATTGTTTCTTCTTGGAATAAATGTTCTTTTAAAAAGTTTCCAATTTCATGGGATGGTACAACGAATCTTTTCACGTCATTTGTCTTTGGCAGTTCGAAAGACGTCAATCCAGAAAAGACCGATATCTTAGACCCGTCCACAACGCTAATGAATTGCAATTCACTGGCAACTATTTCGTCTTTGTCTTTTTGAATAGTCTTTAGTCTTGCAACGTAATTTGTACTGAAACTCATTTTCTTAAGAAAAGAAACAATCCGCACGCTTTGAAAGCCGAGAAGCTATTGTGACACGCTCTTCCTTTTATATAGAACCAGCAAGAAGTCATTATCAACATGAAGATCTTTGGATCTTGTTTTCAACGTTAAAAAAAACGTTTGTTGTGACAATTGTTACATCGATTATTATGCTTGCCACATTAATTCGTTTTGAACGAACCTGTTGAAAACAAACACTTCGACCATAGCACAATGGCAGTCTTCCGATTCCATAATCTCCGTGTGCCAATTGCATTGCCATTTTCTATGGTCTTATTGATTCGCCAATACGTTGAATTTCGGACAACCGTGAATTTCCAAACTTATATTAAATCGTTCGATTGAAGACTTATGTGTGTGTGTAAAATTGCTTTGAGATTCTTGTAACTTGCAAAATTGAAATCCGTGAGAAACGAGAAGAGACAAAATAAATAAATAAATAAAAAATTCGATCATCAAGAATTGTCGCTAATTTCCCAGTGCGTCAATGAAAATGAAGCTTGAACGAAATGCGGATTCCTTTTAAAGCCAAAGATTAAGAAAAATAGAAGGTAAAATATTAAAAAAAATGAAAAATTTAAAAAAATAAATTTAATAATTTAAAAAAATTCCAAGTTTAAAAATCTTTTTAAAGTCCAATCGACCTGGAAATGAAGATCGAATGGACCCTTTATATACGCAAAGATTACAGAAAATTTTGAAATTATAAGATTGGGAACTATAAAACATAGAAAAAAATTTGAGACATAATATCAAACTTCATTTTTTGTATTTCATAATCACGCTATTAAAAGGCTGGAGACTTCCGCTCTTAAAGTCAGATGTATTGTCGATTCGCTTCAAACAGGACGTTCTTCCCAGTGTGATCAGATATGATTATAAATTTATACAAACTAATG